>JABTTQ020002284.1:235000-720466 GCA_016081115.2 Rehmannia glutinosa
TCCCCGTTATAGTAGTGTCCACACACACACGCGCGCGTGCACACACACACACACACACACACACACACACACACATATATATATATATATATATATATATATATATATGATTTGGTTCAAATGGGACAACCCCTCTTATATGAGACAGTGGGGATTTATCCCAATCATTGGATTGATAGTTTGGATGGCTAAGATCATTCCCTTTATTTTAGGATGGTTTTTAACTGATTCAATTAAAAAAGGTCAAAGTGGTAATTTTTCAAATATTAAGCAAGGGGCGTTTAGTAATTTTGTAAAAGGTAATTGATTTCTTCCTTTATTAATTCGCGCTATTTTTGGGGAGTTTCAAACGTCGTATATCTGTGTGTTCTCTCTCTGATACGCATTCTCTTCACATTTTCTCAAAAACTCCAAATCCTCTCAAAATCTCATTCTCTCTCCCGTCAACCATTGTATAATCATTTCAAATTCTCTTTTTTTTCAATCACCGTCAACAACTCCCGTCCGCCCTCACCCCATTTTTTTTCCATCGCCGTCAACCACAGTCGTCCACCTCAATCACTCCAAGCGACCGACGGCTTCGAGCATCCACAGTTTCCGATTGTCTCTCTCACTGGGCCGGCTCAACCGCGACCGTCTGAAGTGGAGGAAAGTCCCTCTCTTTTCAACCGGCGACGCACCACCCCTGGACCTTCTCCTCCGTTTGACCGACGGTAAGTTTGATACTTAATGTTTAATATATTGTATTTGTAATTTTTACCTAAATGTTGAAAATGTTGTTAGAATTAGTGTGTTTAGTTTCTAGGGTTCAATTTGTTTTGTTTTTTTGGGGGAAATTGGGAAAATGTTAATTTTGAAATGAATTTTTGTTTTAAATTCTAGTATTTTCATTGTTGGGACTGTGCTTTCAATTTCTAGGGTTTTGTGAACTATTGCTATGCCATAATGTCTGTTTGGGATGAGTAATTTTTCTTTTTTTTGTTATTCTTTTACTTGAATGTTTACAGCATGTTCTTGTGTTGTAATTCATCTTTCCGTTGTAAACCTTCGTTTTCACTTGAAGCCCTGTTTCATTAGAAAACCCTGTTTGTTTGTGAAGGGGTGTCAGAATTCGTATTTTAGTGTAATCTTAAGTACATTTTAGTGTTTTATTTATACAATTATGTTGTTTTGGCTTAGTTGTTGGGATTGTGTTTTAATTTCTAGGGTTTTTTTTTATCACAGGTTTTGTTCATCGTGCTTCTTTGTTAGTCTATTGAACCTTATGGGCACTTTACGTACAACAGTCTAATCTGCTGTATTCTTAGTTATTTTTTAGTGGTTAATTAATACATTTTTAATGTTTAAGTAATACATTTTTGTAAAGATGTGTGTCTTGTGTAACTGCACCTTGTTTGCACAAATTTATAAATATGATCAGAAATATGAGATATTATTATACTGTAATCTTAAGTACATTTTAGTGTTTTATTTATACAATTAGGTTGTTTTATTCATCTCAGGTTTTGTTCATCGTGCTCCTTTGTTAGTCTATTGAACCTAATGGGCACTTTTTGTAAATGATAATCTGTTGTATGCTTAGTTATTTTTTAGTGGTTAATTAATACATTTTTAATGTTTTAAGTAATACATTTTTGCAAAGATGTTTAATCTGTTGTATTCTTAGTTATTTTTTAGTGGTTAATCTGTTGTATTCTTTGTTTGCGCAAATTTATAAATATGATCAGAAATATGAGATATTATTATACTGTAATCTTAAGTACATTTTAGTGTTTTTTTTATACAATTAGACTGTTTTTTGGTGCAGTGCATTGTTTAGTGTAGTGCATTTTTGCTGTTGTAGAACACTTTAATGCATAGATTGTCCTTGCATTTATGTTGAATTGGAATAATGATTATTTCTTTTGTCTTCTTAATTGTAGGTGCTAATTTGTGAGTATGGCTAGAGGACAACAAAAAACGCAAGTTAATATTGGTGGTACTAGTAGTGGGGTGGGGGAAGCAAATGCTCAGCCAAAGAAAAGGAAAAGGGACAGTCACAAGGGTTGTGAAGAAGAGTGTTAAGGATTTGTTCCCCATTTTGACTACTAGGACCTCGCCCAAGGTTTTGGTTGAAGCTATGGACTCCTTTACGGATGAACAAAAACATGTTGTTGTCGAGATGGGGTTTGAGAGCCTATTAATGTTGAGAATTTCTGAGTTTTCGGGGCGTCTAATCTATTGACTGACTGAGAATTTCAATCCTATGAGTAGTGAACTGGTGTTGGCAAATGGGAAGTATCTTCATATTGACTGGAAGGACGTTCAGAGGGTGTTGGGGTTCCCTAACGGTCCATTGTCAATTGATAAGAAGTCAAGTGCCGAGAGTTCTCAATTGTATGAAGAATGGCCATCTTTATTTGACAGAGAACACTACAGAATGACACCTACTGAAGTTTGTGGTAAAATGGCGGGTTGTGAGGATGGAGGGGTATGGTTTAGGAGATATTTTACCGTTTTAGTTGATCAAATTATTATTGGATCTATGCAGGGTGGGTATATTAATCCATTGATTTTGAATTGTTTGGAGGACGTTAGTAACATTAGGAAGTTTAACTGGTGTCAATACACGCTGAAAACGCTCATTGAGAAGAGGATAAATTGGGGGTCATCGATTAAGAAGACTGAGTTCAACGGCCCTTTGTTGTTTTTCACGGTAATATTTTTTTGGCTCTTGTGTTGAGTGTGTTAGTTTTATAATTTAAATTGTTTTTAATATCCCGTTCTTTTTGAAGGTGATTTACATGGACAGAGTCGTGGTTGGCGCTCGGGACATGCCAAGAGGAATTCCATGTTTTTTGGGGTGGAGCACCGATAAAATAAAGGAGCGCAATTCGTTTGAGTTAAACAATTGGGGATATGGATTTGGTTTTGTTGATGGCCCTTATGATGGTGAGAGCAGTTCCGGTTGTAATGATGCCCTTATGGATGCTCCGGCTGAGAAACATGATAATATCCAAGGTTCCAATCTGCTTGATGGCGGTGTTCAGGTATTGGTCTAGTTTTGTTTATTTATGTTATTTTGTAAAATTATGTTTACATTAGGGATGAGGTTTGAATTCTTCATGTATTGTGCTGTTAGTTGGTTGTGCTAGTTAGTGTGATACTTTTGCGTAGTCATTGCTATCTACATTTCTGTTGCGGGAAAAATACTGAAACACCACTAAGGTTGGGGCTTATTACAAATTTCTGTGTATTTTTGTGCGTGTTCGCTGTATACTTAATAAATCTTTTAATGTGATAAGTAGGTTACTGTTTCTGATATCACAAATACATGTGTATTTAGAACAGATTCACTGTATACTTAATAATTGTTTAGTGTGCTACTTAGTGTGATAGTTCTACTTAGATAATAAATATTTACAGCATACTAATTACATCCCTAGTTAATAAATGTTTACAACATACTAATTTACATGTGTTTTTAGAACAGGTTCATTGTATTCTCAATAAATTGTTTTAATTGAATTCATGTTTCTTGCAATTGTTTACGTTTATGAAGTGATATGTAAACTAATTGTAATCTTACATGTAAATTTTTCTTTTGGTTTTTTGCAGCAGTTGACATCACAGTTGGCGTCCAAGTTGTCTTGTATTGCCACAGATGTTGTGGATATTATTTCCATATTACAGAATGCACCGGATGATGTGTCTTGATTGATTTTGGGAGGATGAGGACGCCTTTGCCGGGGGAACTTGATTTTTAGTGGCAAGCGGGGATGTGCAACGTCACGAATGGCGTGGGACGGTAGTGCGGCCTTGCAGAGCGAAGCTTTCGGAATAATCCCGAGAACATTGCTATCTTGGAGAAAATAGAAAGTGTTGTGTTGAGGAGGAACGAGTTTACGAAGACGTTTGACGGTCCAAGATTCAGTATTGGGTTAACACAAGTTGGTGTTATGGAAGGGTGGGATTCCATAATGGAAACTTCAAGACAATATTCGAATGTTTTTCCAGAGGCACCGTTGGAACAAGAGACGGTGCCAGGCGATAAGCCCTCCGTGAGTTTGTGTTATTTTATTATTAATGTTGTAACTTGTTTTAACTCTATTAATGTTTTAGTTTGCACTAGTCTACTGTATTAATGTTTATTTATTACTGTGTAGTTGTTTATTTTTTACTGTATGCTTATGATTTCCATATTATAATATCTTTTTTTTTAATTTAAAGGATGATCAAGATAGGAATGATGCCGGTGGGCATGCTAAAGAGGGAAACGTACATGGGAATGAAGCGTCGGCCGCTGTAAATGTTGGGAAGGAGGTTGGTAAGGCCACATCGAAAACTGGCCTAAAGAAGCTGAAGAAAAGTTCATTTGTGGGCACTCCGTCATTTGGTTTGTGTACTAGTTCACATGAGATAGATCCGAGTTTGGATCATGATGAAATGCAGCAAATGGTGGCTAAATAGATGTTTGAGAAAACAGGAGCAGACGAGTAAATTAACCTTTTCATTTTTTTCCTTTTAAGTTTTACATTTGGTGACATTCATTTTTAACAATAAACTCATGTATATATTATGACTTGTGTTAGGGAGGAGTTGGTATACAAAGTTGGTGATAGATCGCTATGGAGGAGAGAGATGGAGTCATTAAGGCATGGAGAGTATGTATCTGTAGACGTGGTTTCCGTGTAGTCGATGATTTTAAATGCGCGCGAGAGTTTGAGAAGCAAAAGCGCACCCACAAGATTTTTTGCTACGGCTTACTCCACTGTAAGATATTATTTTATTCATTTTGTAAGATTCACTGTTGTATTTGGGGTTTAATAAATATTTTTTGGCGGTTTTGTAGACTTATAGTATCGTGGTTCCCAAGTATAGGCTTGATGATAAGTCTGCGTTGGCAATTTTCTCTACAAGCTTTGATGCTGAAGTGGGTGCTGAGACCACTGAAAAACTACAAAAAATTGAGTTGGTTAGTTTAATTGTACATGCACTAGCATCATTTTTGTTGTTGGTTTATTCATTGGTATTTTTTTTTGTGCAGTTTTTCTTCCCTATATGTAAGAGTGAGCACTTATTTGTCATTGTGTTTGATATAAAGAGGAGAAACTGTCACATTTTAGACAACTCGGCTGTTGGCGGTACATCTTGCGATAAATACGAGAAAACCCCCAAGGATTTGGTTAGTAGCTTTTCTTAGCAGCTTTTCTCAACTATGCAAAATTAATGTATAAAGTTCCACATATTTTGGTTAGTCCATGCAAAATGCATTATTTAATGTATTGTTAGTGCAATTTCAATGTATACACAACACATTATTACTGCAATTCCCGGCATTCTTGGAGGCTTCCTAGTGTGGGAATTTTTGGAAACCATACATTTTGTTAAGTTCAATGAAATAATTGCAAAAAATATTTTTGAAACTTGGATGATTTTTTTTTATTAGTATTTCTTTGGAGTGTGCCACAAGCTACTTTTCTTTTTAAGTACATATCATTGGAGATATTTCAACTGTTTACGGGTTGTATGGTTTCCATTGCAAATTGACTGTATGCATATTGTAGTATTACTGTGTATTTAGTGCAATTTAATGTATACATGATACATATTTTTACTCAATGTCTACTGTTCACTTGGTGTATTTTTACTGTATATATAGTTCAATTCCACTGTACAGATAATGAAGTATTTACTGCTTTACACCCATTTGTTGTTTATTGTTGATTTAATGCTATGTTTACTTGTATTTGTTTCTAGATGCGGGTTTTTTCATTATATCTTTCTTCGAGGGGTTGTGACCAGATGTCATGGGCCGTCAAAAATGCTAAATTGAGTAGGTTGTCTATGCCGTGGAGGGACTCAGAGAACAAAGTTGATTGTGAAATTTTTGCAACCATAATTCCGCACTGACGTCTGGTCTGCCCAAAATAGTCGGGTTAGCTGATCATTCTCATCGACATCATAATTGAATGCCATTCCTGGACTTATTTCTTTTTCCTCAAGTTCTTATCTATTACCAAGCTGATCGCACCACATATGTAGGCCTCGCAAGTTTCTCCTAAAGTTTTTGAAGTCTATTTGAAGTGCTCCGACATTGGAGTACCCTCCCACCATCTCTTTAAACACCCTGAGGGTTTTAGCAGTACCAACATTTGCCTTTGTGCAATTCAAGATGAACTGTTGGTGCCCAAAATTAAGACTCTTGTTCACCTTCATAAATTGCTTGTATGGTTCGGATCTCAGAGAATGAGTATGCCGCTCTTCAAAGTATTTTATCTTGTAGGAATTACTTGACGACCTTGTACGTGATGTTGAACTCCTATGCGGATCATTTTCTTCATTGGAACCAATTGGAGGTGAAACCTTACTATTTTTGAACCCTTCTCGGTTGCATACTATATATTTGACATGAATGTCCTTATTTCTGAACCTTCTTGTTGTACTTGTTCGAATGTCGAATCCACCATATGAGCCATATTCCCTATAGAATTGTACGCCTTTGCACGGTATTTTGTCTTGTTCAACTATTGGGATCCAATACTTTGTTAAACCAGGCGAAATCTCTAGTCTTTCTCTAATGTATCCTGCATTGTCTAAATCAATAAACAATTAATTAGTTTTCTGAAGCAAAATACCTATACATAAGGAATATCAGTAAACGGTACAATAAAATACAGTAAACAGTACAATAAAATATAGTAAATGGTACACTAATATACAGTAAACGATACACTAACATACAACATAATAGGCAGTTATAACATTGGTTAAAAGTATCATAGTAGAGCATTAAATCCTCACACACACTTCTAAATGAGGAAAACAGCCTGCTTAAATGCCAAAACTCATAGCTGATTAAGGAGCTGAGTACTCTAAGTCAAATAGCTGATGAGAATGAAAGTTTAAAGACTGAAAATGCTAAACTAATAGCAGAAATAGCTGCTATAGAAAAGAGGGGAAATGACCTCAAAAATGTGATTGCCTCATTCACTAAGGCATCTAAATCATTGGATGATCTTATTATGAGTCAAAGAGAATGTGGAGACAAGACAGGCTTAGGATTTAATTCCTCTGTGCTATGTCAAGCTCCAAAAGTGATTTTGGAAAAAAGGATCTTCTAGCAATGAAGTATCTCAAAAATCCAAAACTCCAAATGGTGCACACACGCTTATCCCAAAGCATAGTTACAAACAAACTGGTCTTGGTTATAAAGGAAAAGGAAAACAGCCAGTTGAGTGTGCTGAGAGGACAACTGAGAAGAAATCCAGCCGAGTTCCTCAGCAAACTCCAAACAGGAAATACTCTGTAAAGAAGAAACAAAGCTACCAAAAACCCTAGAAGTTCTATAAAAGAAACACATATGAAGGGAATGGTAGAAAATACCCAAGCCAAGCTGATTGGAATAATGTGAACTATCAGCAAAGACCTGTGGAATATAAGCCAACATGGCAAATGCCTAGAACTCAAAGAAAGGCCATTCCAAAGGTATAAGAGCTTTCATCGACACACATATGCACCTGGGCACTACACTCAGAGATATCACAACTACCCAAAGAAGGCAATTGCTAAAAAACACATATATAGGCATACAGACAAAAGAGACATGTGTATGAACCTAGAATTCCCAAGCAATTTGCGAATTAATTATGATTATGGCACTGATAGATGGCAACCCCTTAGAGTCAAATCATTTGGCTATAGGTTGGTTGGATCATCTTACAATACTAACCCTTCAGGACCGGACAAGTATGGGTACCTAAAACTTAATTTCCTTGTTTGCGGGTTCAAGGAACAAATGCTAAGTGCCAAGGAACCTAGTACATGGATAGTGGCTGTTCCCGGACACATGACAGAAACAAGAAAAATTTGTCAAAATTCAAGGAAGTCAAAGGAGCAAAAGTCATATTTGGAGGAAATGAATCTCGGGGAGAAATAAGAGGCATTGGATCCATCAAGAAAAACGGATTAGAAATCACGGATGTTGCATATGTTGAAGGACTCAACTTCAACTTGCTAAGCATCACCAACTCGTGACAAGGGTTATAATGTTGGATTTAACATGGGTATATGCCAAATCAAGGATCTTGAATCAAATGAAGTTGTGTTGCAAGGAGGCGGACAAAAGAACATGTATGTCGTGGATTGGTCAACCGCAACACCCAAAGACTGTCTATTAGCAAAAAGCACAAATTTGAATCAAGTTGGTTGTGGCACAACAAGTCGAGTCACCTGAATTTCAAAGCGATTAACAAGCTTGCGGGGAAGCAATCTTGTGGAAGGACTTCGGATTCGGTGTACAAGAAGGAGAGTATATGTGGCGCTGTCGGAAGGGAAAACAAATCAAATCATCATTCAAAGAAAAGACATGTCCATCTTCAACAAGAATATTGCATCGCTACATATGGATCTATTTGGTCGATTGAACGGCTAGCATAAGTGGGAAGAAATACACCTTGGTGGTAGTAGATGACTACTCAAGATATACATGGACAATATTCATATGTAAGAAGAAAGAAACTCTACAGACACTACCCACGGTGATGAAGAGGATTCAAAATGAGAAGAGCCAAACCATTATTAAAATAAGATCCGCCGAGGAACCGAGTTTGTCAATGGTATAATAACTCAATATTGTACGAGAAAATGGTATTGGTCACGAGTTGTCTCTGAGAAGGACTCCACAATGAGAATGGAATTGCGAAAGAAGGAATAGAACTCTCAAAGAAGCGGCAAGGACCATGTTAGTGAAGTAGGGCTACCTAAAAGATTTTGAGTGAAGCAATAAACACAACATGCTACACTCAAAATGGATGCATGATAAGCAGACGGTGACAAAGACTCCTTATGAGATTTGGGGAGGAGAAAACCAAATGTTGCATATTTTAGAATATTTGGATGTAAATGCTTAAATCCATAACAATGGCAAAGATAATTTGAAGGCTTTTGATGCTAAAGCGATGAAGGTATCTTCTTGGGATACTGAAAGCAAAGCCTCTGAGTACTCAACAAGAGGACTATGGTTACAAGAGGAATCCATTCATGTGGTGTTTGATGAGCCAAATATAAATGGAGAAGACATTGAAGAGTCGGTGATAATTTGAATCAACCAACCATGCGAGAAGAGTCCCTATCTTTCGAGCCGTATTTGGAATTATAAATCCGGATGAAGATGAGATAGCCGAGTCTAAAAACAGTGAAAAATGCAACTAAGTGATGACGAGAGAGCCGATCAAAGCAACACAAGCGCAAGATGACTAAATCCGGCTAACTTACTCCAACTTTGATGTAAGATGGCCGAGAGACCATCCACCGTAACTAGTCATTGGAAATATAAGAGAAGGTGTCAAAACAAGATCGAGAACTCAACAAGAAGCAATGTTCACATGCTTTATCTCACAAATAGAGTTTCAAAGATGTGTCACAAGCATTGGATGACACACATTGGATTCAAGCTATGCAAGGAGAGATGAATCAGTTTGAAAGAAATAAAGTATGGGAATTAGTTCAAAGACCCACCCATCAAAATGATATTGGCACAAAATGGGTATTCAGAAACAAGATGAACGAGGAAGGTTCTGTGGTAAGAAACAAAGCAAGATTAGTAGCCAAAGGATATTGCCAAGAAGAAGGGATAGATTTTGATGAAACATTTGCCCCTGTAGCAAGATTGGAAGCTATAAGGATGTTTCTTGCCTATGCAGCTCACAAGAATTTTATTGTATATCTGATGGATGTAAAGAGTGCATTCCTTAATGGTTTATTGGAAGAAGAAGTGTATGTTGAACAACCTCGAGGATTTGAGCGAGAAGACTCTTGGAGATAAGGTATACAAACTCAAGAAAGCTCTATATGGATTGAAACAGGCACCCAGAGCATGGTATGATACTTTGTCACAATTCCTGACTGAGAACGGACTCACAAAAGGCTAAGTGGATAGAACACTCTTCAGAATTCAAGATGCGAAAAATATATTGCTTGTTCAAATATATGTGGATGACATTATTTTTGGATCCACAAACAAAGAGTTGTGTCATAAATTTTCAAACCTCATGCAAAGCAAATTCGAAATGAGCATGATGGGAGAGTGACATTCTTCCTTGGACTCCAAGTGAAACAAACTAAAGGATGGAACCTTCATAAGTCGGACAAAATACACAGAGATTTAATGAAGAAATTTGGTATGGAAGAGAAGTCTTACGTGAAATTACGAATGAATACATCATCAAAATGAATATGGATGCAAATGGCAGGCTGTAGATCAAACAAGAGATCTGAGCACTTATTGGATCATTGCTTTATCTCACAAAGAAGCGGGCGGACATCACCTTTTCTTTGTAGGTGTATGTGCAAGATTTCAATCTGCTCCAAAAGAAAGCCACATGAGCGCAACCAAGAGAATCTTGAGATCTTGAAAGGAAGCAAGAAGTTGGCTTATGGTATCCAAAGGAAGGTGGATTCAAGCTAATTGGCTATTCGAGACTCTAACTATCTTTGGATGTAGAGTTGACGGGAAGAGCACCTCGAGGCACATGTCAAATGCTTGGAAACAAGGCTAATTTCCTGGTTTAGCAAAAAGCAAAATTCAATAGCCACTCTCTGGTGAAGTAGAATACATAGGCTGCGGGCATTGTTGTGCCCAAGTCCTATGGATGAGACAAAGGTGAGAGACTATGAAGTTGAAGAAAAGGAAATTCCAATCATGTGTGATAACACAAGTGCAATTGCAATTACTCAAAATCTGTATTGCACTCAAGAACAAAGCATATCGATGTCGAGGTATCACTTCATAAGAGATCATGTTGAAAAGAAGGACATCACCTTTGAATATATTTCAACTTATAAACAGTTGGTGACATATTCACAAAACCATTATGTGAGTCAAGATTTGAAGAACTCAAGCATGAGTTAGGGTTAATTGAGTGAGTGACACTCAAAAGACTCAAAGAAAAGAAATGAAACACGAAAAGGGAAAAAAAAGAGTGAACTCTCAAATCGCCTAAGTGAATCACCATATCGGAAAGATAGTCAGAATGTAATTAGTGACAAATTGAGTCACTAGGAGAAGCTGTGAGAAGAAGGGTTAAATCGGCTAAGGGTTAAGTTCGAGTCATTTATGAGCAAAGGGACAAAAACGCAATCGTTTTTACTAAGCGGGAATGTTTTTAAGAATGACGTCAAAGATAATTATGACGTGTACAGGCAAAAGCTGCACACCAAGCTTATGATTGGATATAAATGCTGCCGCATTAAATACGAGACATTAAATGCTAATCGGCGTGCAAAATCTAAGCCGTTGATTTCAATCACAATTCAAAAACCACCCGCATGTCCTTTCAGGAACCATACTTAAACCATTTTCGTCCGTTTCTCTCACACAAACTGTTCATTTCTCTCTCAAAAGTAAAGGCAAAAACTCTCTCAAAAACCCTATCAATCTTCAAATCATATTCTAAGTTTCATTCGGAGAAATACTGAAAAATGGCATCTGCTCACGATTTTGTCAAGTTGGGAAAGCAAATCCACACCGGGTCTACTGTGAGGGTATGGTCAAACAAGGGTCCGATGACGCCCTCATAAAGAAAATTGCTGAAAAACTCGAAACGACTGGGCTAAAACCATTTCTGATGATGGACTTTTCGATGACCTATGTGGAAGAGGTCACACAGTTCTACGTGAATGCTGAGATTCACGATGAGGGGATCAAATCCTCTATTCACGGGAAGGAGTTCATCATCACGCGCCAAGGATTTGGCGTAACACCGCTCATTACCGGCGGAAGGAGCACCGAGAAATCAACGAAGGCGATGTTGACTTGACTACGCTTGGAAGGAAATAGCCAAGACCGACTATCTTTGAAAAGATAGTCTACACACGGCTAACAACAAGGTCTTTGAAGGAGGACTACCACAAATTGTTGGACATCGTTGCCAAATGCATAAACATCAAATTTGGCGGACTTTGACCAACTGTCAAAGCGAAATTGATAGTATTGGTTGTGATCATTGAAGAAAAGAAAGTGAATCGGGCTGAGTTTGTCTACAAATGGACTCGCGGAATGTAGGGAATAAATCCTTCAAGGAGAATGGAGCATTTGGAGGATCCGGGATACGGTGCCAGTGGTTGGCCGGTGATGGAGGTGAAAGGAGTCCCACTTCGACATGGAAAGGCGTTCCATGTAAACAAGAGGATGTTCGAGATCAAACCTCTCGGCGCACGAGAAGAGAGCCTACGCTAAGAGAGCGTCACGAGTGAGGGGGAATCGGTGACCGAAGATACAATGTCTCCTCTCCACCAAAAAGAAAGGTGCCCTGAAATGGTGCTAAGAAGACTCCCGCTCCTTGATCGAGAAAAACAAATTTGTTCCTACCCCTGCAGCCGAGTCACCGCCCCGCCTATGTCTCCCGCCCGGCCGCAATGCAATGCAGAAGGAATCCCAAATACCTTCTCCGGTCATTAAGAAGAGGAGAAGCGATAAGCAAGACGGCGGCTCCTCGAGAAGAAAACAACAACACCAACCCCGCCGCCCAAGACTCGGAAGAAACCTTGTCGAACCGAAATCCCTTAGGTTCAAACAAGGAGAAGGAGAAGAATTTTCAAGCGTTCGAGCTTGAGAAGCCTTGAGTCGGCCACCACTCACCGAAAAGATACTCCGAGAGGCTATTTGGAGAAGTAGAGTCTCCAGGCGTGATTGATGAAACAGACCAAGTCTGCGAGGATGGTCAACAAAGGCAACTAGATGACCCCGGTGTGAAACAGAACAAGCGAGAACAAGGCCTGGTTGAGACAACAGAGTCACCTGTTGATGGAGGTTGTTTCTCCACAATGAAAGGTCTTTGAAGGTATCGGCGAAAGCAAAGTCTGCTACCTTCAATACACGGAAACGAGGGCCAAGCAAGAGGATGATGAAGATGATTTAATCATGCACTCTCCATTGTATCCAGACATCCAAAATCGTCTGCGAGTGGAGAAAATGGAAAGTCGAGCCTATCCCAGTACGGTTTCAACATCCAATGTTCATTCCGAGGAAGAAGAACTCTTGATTTCTTGAGGTGGACACAGATTGCAAGCCCTTGACGAGGATAATTGCATAAATATACTGGAAATTGGAAAAGAAAATGAACAAAGCTAAAAGCGGTGAGGATGCGAGAGGCACGTGAGAAGGCCAAAGATCTCGCCTATCACCGGCACCACAGAGCATACACATCCTCACCTTGAGCGTCCTATCGAAAGTGATGAGGACCTGGACCTCTTCTGCCGCCACGAGAAGAGTTGCAAATGCAGCAAGCAATGCAAGAATCGAGAATCCTTCATGAGCAAAGAATGATGGAGGGACCAGGAGAGTCCTCCAAAACACGGTGGAGATAGACCCAATGGGAGTGGTGCAAAAAGATATTGCCACCATTATTCTTTGCCACCACTTCCCAACTCACTCGGAAGAAGGAATTAAGGGCTGGCGATGAAACCGGGATAGTGGGAACCGGTCGAGCCAACCCCTAATGAATGTGTCTTTACAACCCGCCCTAACGACCGAATACTCAATGGGAACAGTGGGAGTCCGGAGACGAGTGACCCCAATCCAAGTCACTCACTCGGTGGTGTGCTAGGAGGGGAAACTCTCTCCACTATAGCAAGGTCGGAGGATGTTGCGGTGACTCCACAATGAATCTAGGAGAAGAAGTGGAGAAGGAACAAACACAAAGTACACGCAAGTTGTCATCGACGAGGCTCGCGATTGCTTGAGACTGTTTCAACCGAGGTGCCAATCGCTAAGGCTAATGACGTCGCCGATGTAGTCGAGGCACAGGACGGAACAACCCCGGGAGTTACCACTGGCGATTTAAAGTGCAATCCATGGAGTTGAGACTCCAATGGATGCCATCGCAGAAGACCCTAAGACAATCGACACTTTGTCGAAAGGGATGTCCAAGGCCAGTGCAGATTGAGACCTGTAGGAGGTAATGAAGGCCAACGGGAGGTTGAGACTTCCGGGGTAAAGAAGTCAAGTCTGAGAACATCCCTCCTACTATCATTGATCCATCGAGAAAAGGAGATAAGTGCGCTTCACGATTCCCAGGATAATCGATGTAACCTTTCTCGGGATCGGAAGGCGGCGATGAAGCCGAGTCATCACCCGTGATCGATCCAAAAGACTCACCGGTGAGGATGTTCCAACCACGAGTAAGTCGACCTCAAGTCTACTCGTCAAACTTTCCACTTTGATGAGCCACCCATGGAAATCTCATCATCGTCCGACGACGCTTCCGATAAGGCCGAGGACCGGTCTCAACTCACGAGAAAAAAAATTTGAGACCAACGAAGGCGTTGAGATAGCCGAGGCTCGGCAAAGTCGGGTAAACTTCACAATAGACCCCACCAAACAGAGTCCACCGCGAGCTCCTGCCGCAGCAGATTCGACGCCACAAGGAACTTCACGAGCACCACTCATCATTGAACAAATCCCGATTTGCTCGTGATGATCCCTTTGTAGAATCATTTCCTTCTCTCTGGAGGTACCCGACCCCCGAAGAGTCGAAGAGAGAGATCTCGTGCGCTTCTGCGGACGAGATCCTGTCATTCCATCGATACCATCGTTCCGGTGACTATGATTTTGACGCGCTTGGCGTCACCGCAACAGAGGGAACGATTGAAGTTCGGGAGGTGTTCAAAGCATTATTTTTGAAATTGAACGGATGGAGAGACACCATGCCTCGATGGACATGAGATCCGGATAACAGAGATGCCAACCTTACTGGCGACTTGCGAGGCATAATAGTCGAATTAGGTAGTGGTGGCAAAGAACAAACAATGCGGCGTGGAACAAGCTAGATATTTGTAACATTGTTCAACAAGTCTGTTGGTATGGCGAAATGAGAATGTCGATGCAAAGACAAAGTTGAGAGAACACATTGAGCACATGCATGAATCTCACACTCTTGAGATAAAGTCTATTGCGCGAGCAAAATAAGAATGAGCTCCGCGTATGGAAAAAAACATGGATCGAAAATTTAGCCTTCTCATGGCCTGAGATGAAGTTAATTACAAATGAATCCAACGCTACTCGCTCCGAGTTTTGCGCCGCATACTCCGCGGCACTCGAAGCGAGAACTTGACTATCGCCAGACTCGACTTCGCCGCTAGTTTGTTTCGGGGTTCTTCTCTCCTTTGATGATGCCAAAAAGGGGAAGAGGAATACCTAAAAGCGCGAAGAGATCTGAAGTTGAGAAAGAGGGAGCAGCTGTGAAGGGAAAGACAACTGAGGAAGTTTCAAGAGAAAAGAAAGGGAAGTCTGTTGAGGGGGAATGATCGAGAAATGTGACCTTGATGATTGCACAAACCCCCCAACAAGGTCTTGTCACGGTGATATTATTAGCAAACTCAGCGTCCGCCACTCCAACACTCTGTTGTACCTATGGCCGACAAGAGAAAGACAGTTGAAGCAGGGATGGATGAAGAGGAAGAAAGGATGAATGCCCGAGTTATGGATATTCTGAAACAACACGGAGGCATTCCAGTAGACAGAGACACTTATGCCATCTTAGATGCCGGAACTAAGCCGAGATCAGTTGATGAATTTAAAACGCTCGCATCTGAAGGATACTTCGCAAACATGTCCATGGCTCAAACCTGGGACTTGTACTGGGAAAAGGGTCTCACACTATGTGAAGAAGGCGACAGGCAAAGCAGACTCACCGATAGTCACTCTGCTAGTCATTCACCTGGGAAGAAGAAGACCCCAAGACAATACACGCCCGAGAGAAAGAGGTAGAGGAAGAAGCAGTGGTGGAGGAAGAGGTTTGGACCAGACCTCCGCCCAAAAACATTGAGTACATAGATCCGGCAAGAAAGGAGGGATCTACTAGCCAGTTTTGACGAAGTAGCCAATCTGCAAGTGGCTAAGAACAATGCTGAGTATGTGAAAAGAATTGAAGAATAAAATAAAAGATAAACTCAGCTATGGGATGAGAGACAAGAAAGAATGAGAAGAGATGAAGCTGCCCGGAAGGCGTATGAAAAGAAGAAGAAAGCAGCTGAAGATGAGAAAAAGAAAAGAACACCAGAAGATGACAGAGCTGAAGAAGAAGAAAGCAGGAGAAAGCGAAGGAGATGAAGTGTTGCTGTCCACCCCTTCATGTATTTTACTATGTAAATACATTTTATGTAAGTCTTCTGTAATAAATCTGTAAATTCTCTATTTTTGCGTAGACATAGATGTTTGCTCTGATACACTTTGTAAACAGTCGTGTAAAGGACAAGAATGTTATGATCAATAAAAGAATTGATTCTACGCATACATTCTCTATGAATGCACTATCTGTATATATCTTTGCTATTTACATTTTAAATGTTTTAAGTTTTGGCATCATCAAAAAGGGGAAATTGTTGGGAAATTTATTGTTTAGATTTTGATGAATGTCATGTAAAACTTAGAATAGGAAGTTAGCACACCATTTTCGATTTGTAAAGCGCATTGTAATAAATAGGGCTAGTCAAGTGAGTTAAGTCACCTATGCCTAAACATGCAAGAAGACAATTGGGGACTAGAAGGAAGACTCCGCCGCAAAGACAGTGAGTATGGCAAAGAAGAGAAGACGGAACTCGATGAAGGAGCGGTGAGATGCGGTGAGTAGAGTATCGACCAAGTCAACTCAAGATAGCCAAGTATCAAGTTGAAGTGTGGAAGAGTCATCCAATTATTGGAAGTCGACTCTAAGTCACCTGGGGAAAGCAAGGAAATGCAATCAAGTCGAGATAATCGGAAGAGATCATGTACGTAAATCAAGGGAATTATTTAAGCAATTAATACCTCTATACTACCTTTCTCGAAGTGCTCACCCCGGTCGAGTAAGCGTGCAAAAGGAATAAACCAATGGGAAGCACTCGCACCATGTCGAACTCGAAAAGCTAAAGAACAATTCATACGAGGAAGTGGCAATTCCAAGGATCGCAACAAGACAAGCCAACGACCACAAGTGACTTTCAAAAAATAAGCCTATCTCTTCAACGGCATTTTTGAAAGATCACTATAAAAGGCCGAGGAATGACTCGAGAGAAGGTTACTCGAACCACGAACATTCAAGAAAACATTTGAATCAGTAACCAATAATATTCTCAAATCATTCAAGATTAATCCTCAATCCTACATTGCGAAGAAAATCAATCCAACACTCACTTTGTGAAGGAAAGATAACTTCAATCAGTTGAAGAGGAAATTGTTGAAGAATCAAGGGGTTTACATTCCACGGAGGATTGTAGGAAGGTTCAAGGTCGAACCGGTCTCAAGTTTTTGGAGGGCTTCGTGATCAAATCCAAAGAGCTTGAGCAAGTGGGCTGTAGTAGCAAGGTTGTTGCCCCGTGAAGAAAGTCGAGTACGAGAAGCCAGCTGCGTGATCAAGGCATCTCAGATCGAGTCCCAAAGGATCAAGTCACCATTTGTGTGATCAAGACTTGTATCCGGACTGTTACCACTTTGTATATCGATCAATACCTAGTGGATTCCTCCGGGAGTTGGAGAAGAGATGAGTAGAAGAATTACCCCATCTTCGAACTTCTATAAAAACTTATCGTGTCATTTACATTTCAAAGACTTTAATTCCCGCATCTTATTTATTTAACTATGCTGATAAATTTGCTATCCACTTGATAATCTCTAAGTACTAAATCAAGTTTAAGGGTGTAAAGTCTTCCGCTGAAAACAAATCACAGTCGAGTTAAGTCTTTAGTCAAAATAGCTGAGTTATTCTATCAACAACTCAGTCGAGTCTATTGAGTAACTAACTCTGCTTAACTAACTTAGTTGTCCATCAAGGACTCAGTTGTGAAGTATTAACTCTGAATATTTAAAAGGACTAAATCGAAAAGTTGGTAAGGTTTATTCAACCCCCCCTTCTAAACCTTACACTCACACCCCTTGGGACCTACAATCTACTTCTCTACACTACACCTGCCTCAATCTGTCACGCCCCAAACGCGACGCGACGGCGATAAATCAACAATCTAAACCAATGATACAAATCTCCAAGTGAAATAGAGTCTAATGCAGCGGAATAAAGTAAGCACAGGTACGAATTACAACTCAGGGTCCGACAATATCCGAATACAATCCATCAAAATATCCAAATTCAAACTTACAGTCCAAACTAAAACAGAACGAATGAGTCCAACAATAACAAAAGCAAAAGAACATATCGCTCGACATCAATGATTATAAGAATAAGTACGACAGGCGGAGCAAGGGATTCATTCCGTGGTAGGTTCGACGTCTTCAACATACTCCTCATCTAAAGGTTAGAAAATAGGAGGGGATAAGACATAAATCTCAGTGGATGGGGTGATCGTGTGAGAGTGTGGCGATGTATATAGTTAATGCGAGAAAATGGTTGTATGAAAATACGTGAGGTATGATGCATGTATATAGTTCGTGTTCACACAAGCACTATGATTCAGGCAAGACAGGTAGGATTGCGTACTGAATGTAACGCCAATCCTATGCAAACGAGTAAAGGTTGCGTACGGATTTGTAGCGCCAACCAATGCAATAAAAGTAGCGGTTGCGTACGGATTTGTAGCGGTTGCGTACGGATTTGTAGCGGCAACCAATCGTTCCGACTAACTCCGCAATCGTGTGGATCAGACAGCGATTCCTTCGTTCTTTCTTGTAACTCCCCGTTCAAGATGGTCCAAGACCTGTCACCTATTTGCTCCATAGGCAAAGATAAAATCCACATTGGAGCTTGTATGGCTCGGATTCGTCATAATAATGATTATACCTCAAGTACTACGACACGCTTCCCTTTGAACAAACTCCGTCCCTCAGTTGCGGGACTAGGACGATGGGGCCAGAGAGTGGAATAGCAGCCGAGCTGGCCGGTTCCATCCCCGACGTATCCATTCCAACTGTGAGCTCGACACACCAAGTTGACTCAGACATGAAAATAAGTACACGTTTAGGTAGTCCACCAGGCAGTCGAGTATTATTGATTCAAGAAAGTATTTTAGGAAAGTTTTCGAAAAATCGCCAGTGGCAATTATGGCGTTGGTGGAGTTATTTGGATGAAGATAATTATTGGGAGGATAAGCAATCTTCGATATCTTGAAAGATTAGGTGGAACATAAGTCCCGTTATAGATTTGAAATCGCAAGACGACGAAGTCGCCCCGCGATCGTGTATTATTTGGTCAAGACGATCCGATAAGACAAGGGATTTTTGAGAAAATAAAGCATTTTTAATTAATTATTAAAGTCAGAGAGTCCAGGGCTGTTTCTTTAAAAGAAAAAATAATTTGAGTTATGTCCTTGTTAAAAAGAAAATTTACAATTAGCCCCGTTTTGTAAAAATCACTACTTTTGGGGTTAAAAGTTATGTGAATAAATGTCCCAACCTTGAAAAATTATGAGGTCAGTTCCCAAATTCTCTAAATTGTTCAGAGATTTAGGTCTTTAAAGTTTGGAGGTCGAGTTTTTATAAAATTCTCACATTGGCCCCAAATTTGTTAAAATTGTCATTTCGGGCTCTAAGTTTAAAATAATTGGAAGTCACAAATTGGAAGGGCTTTTAATGTGATCCCAGTTGTAAATATGTCACTAAGGTCAGTGCAATATTGGGACAAAAGCAATTTTTAAAAGAAGCAAGTATAGGTCCATTAACTTTTGAAAATCTCATTTTTGTCCCATTTTGAAATAATTGCCTTTAAGGCTTTTAGGGGTTCAATTGTTATGAAATTTGAAAATTGGGTCCAAGATATAATTATGTTATAGTTAAATTAGTATTTCCAGGTGCATGGACTGCATAAGTCCTGGAAATTTCATTTTGGATTTTTGGAATAAACTTAAATTATGTTATTTCCAGTCCCTTAAGAATTAAAATTTCAAATTTTAAAAATAGGGTCTGGTACAGTTCCGAAAATTGCAATATAGCCCTTAAACTTTTAAAATTTAACAATCTAGTCCTTGAGATTTTAAGGGTTGATTTTATTTATCTAAAAACTCTTAAAACTTTATTAAAATGTAAAAACATAATTTTTGAACCTGAGCTCAGTCCCAAAATTCCAAAATTACAGAGGGGTCCCTTAAGTTTTATTTTCTTGCAATTAAGTCCACCAACTTTCTATTTTTGCATTTTAAGTACAAAAAGCAAAATTTAATCAATTATGCTCGACTTGTCCAGGTTATAGGTAATACAAAATATAGATTTCAAGAGTCATAAACATACTTGTCCAACTTATACAAGCATTCATCAAATACAATAGTAAAGTGTACATGTATGCCATATTTTTCGATAAATAGCATTTTTGAGCAACACTTCAGAATTTTCAACTTGATACAAGAAAATGGCATGCAATACATAATATATATCTCAAGTGCTCAATAACAAAATACTACATGCATTTTTATAATTAAAACACCTAGAAGTTGAAAGGATTTTTCCACCCACCTTAAAAATGAACTTGTTGGTGAAAGATGAAATAAATCACTCTTGAAGGAGAAGTGACTTAGGTCAGCCCCCTAGGTCAAGGAATACCAAAAAAATGTAGGAGTTGGGAAATGAGGTTAAAAATTTAAGGAAAGAAGAAGGAGGTGAATAATATTGGCAAAACTACACTTACCTTGTGTAGTAGATGAAATGAGACTAGTAGAGGTCTCAAAATGGGTCTCTTTGCTCACTCTTAAAACAACTCTTAAGGTCAGCCCCTAAAAGTCCAAAAATGAAAATGGAGTATCAAAATTTTGGAAAATAGAAGAGAAGAAGAAAATGTACTAAAAATCCCATTTCTTACCTTCTAGTCCAAATTCCTTCACAATTTTTTGAGGTCTAGTCAAGATGGTTCCAAGTCTATATTATCTTCAAGTTGTCTTCTAAGTGTACCTCAAACCAAAAATCAAACTTAGGTTAAGAAGTGAAGAGGATGAGCTAGAAATATCAAAATGGATTGAAGAAGAAAATTCCTTACATTATAGTAGTGATAGTTTCGAAAATAAGAAGTAAGAAGAGTTCTTGTGTTTTTGTTAAGTGTTTGAAGAAAGAAGAATGTGTTTGAAGATATGAAGAAAATGTGTTTGAAGATATGAAGAATTGTTTGAAGATGTGAGGGATGTGTGTTTGAAGATATGAAGAAATGTTTGAAGATATGAAGAAGGTGTGTTTGAAGATATGAAGATTATTTGAAGATTTGAAAAATGTGTGTTTGAAGATATGAAGATTGTTTGAAGATATGAAGAATGTGAACTTATGCTTAGAGAAAATGTTGGAGGATTTTTGGAGAGAAGTTGGAGAGAAGATTTGTGTTTTGTTTTGGTTAAATGATGAGTTAGGATAATAATTGGGGAAGTTAGGACATAAATTAATAGCTAGGTTACTTTCTTAGGGACAATTGGCCAAAAACTAGGTTTTAGGGGAATCAATTTGTTTTGTTTGACCATATGGGGGGTTAGTAGGAAGATTTTTAGTTGTAGGCTTGGAAGACATAAAATAAAATAGAAATGAAATTATCAAAATTTTATTTATTTTTTGTCTAATAATAATTTAGTTGGGAGATACAAAATGATAAAATAGTGGTAGAAGAAAAATTGAGTTATTTTCCCCATTTAAAGTGGTAATTTCGAAAATTAGGGAAAACAAGAAAAAAAAATTGGTTTCTTTTCTTTATAAAATTGAGGGGAAAAAAAGTATAAATATCCATAATTAAATATTTAGAAATTTAAAATAAAGATGTGAAATAAGAAATGTGTAATCGAAAAATAAAGTGGAAATTTGTTGGAATGAATTATAGAATAAGATGAAATATTTGGATAAGGATCGAAATGTACTCCTAAATTTTCGAGGGTTTAATATTTCTAAAGTCGTAGTTAACCGATCAAGTAATAATACTAGAGGAGAATATAAATCGTTAGACTCGAAAACTAGGAAGGCGTAATTGACATTGAAAGAAATAAATAAAAGTCGAGTCACATCTCATTAATAATAGGTTTGTGATACATAGCCAAATAAATAATCGATACATAACACCGTATCTCACATTGTTAAAATTTGGGGCCTCACACAATCTCTATCTTTCCGAGAGGCTTCTCCATGGGGACTAATCAAATTCTCCCAGGTGCTACACTAAAATAGGCTTTACCGGGCCCTTTTTATTTATTTATTTCCCCTTTTACGGAATCTATTCATTTCTTTCTCCCCTGCTCGAAAAACGAATAAACAGGAGTACATATAGGATACACCGTATGAAACTATTATTATTTAAAAATTTAAATTATTACAAAATTTTTAATAGAAATAAATATAATTTCTTTTTTTGAAATAAAAATTGGAATACAAAAGGACTCTTGCCTTATAACTTAACAAATAAAAGTTAAATATGAAATTAAATTACATGAATGACCTTATAATTGTTTATGCTAGATGGATAATTTTGTCTATTAAAAAATTTCAAGAAAACCATTCACACTTTTATAGATAGTATAGATGAAAGTTACTATTAATAGTCATTATCTGACCATTAACTAGTCGTTAACTAGCTGTTGGAGGATGAAAATTTTGAATTTAAAAATTGTGAATGATTTAGTAGAAATATACTGATAAGTTATGATTGAAATATTAAACACAAATAGATATATTATTTCATATTAAAAACTTAAAACAAGGTATCATCCGGAAAAAGTACAAACATTGGTATAATCATATAAACTCAATCTCGGGAATAAATCATCCGAGAGAGATAGCATACAAACATTGAATTTGGTTTTATTTTTATAACCATTAATCTGCACCTTGTCCCTTAGGATCCTAAAGAAAATTTGTTATCTCAAGTGATTTCCAGTCCTGGACAAGATTTTAATCGTGCATAATTTCAATCGTGTGGACCTCAGTAAGTAGTAAATGGGTCTACTGCCTCGGTAGCATATGTTTGAATACCCTTGTCTTTATTTTTCTTTCATTCTTGGTACAAATTTAACATGTATTTCAGGCACTGCATGAGACCCTCAAGGTTGCAAATCATGATTTTTCAGTAACAATTCATTGGTTTTCTCAGCCGTAAGAAGAACCGATATTTATTCAAAATATGTCTTGAAATGACGTTGTATATATTACTGGTGGAGCACAACATTTTATTTATGAATAGTACATGATGTTTGTTGGGAAATTAATTTTTAGATTTTGATGAATGCCATGTAAAACTTAGAATAGAAAGTTGGCACCCCATTTTTGTTGTAAATTGAATTGTAATAGATAGGGCTGGTCGAGCTGAGTTAAGTCAGCTATGCTTGAACATGCAAGAAGTCAACTGGAGACTAGAAAGAAGACTCCGCTGTAAGGCAGCTGAGTGTGGCAAGGAAGAGAAGACAGGAACTCGACTGAAGGTGCAGCTGAGATGCAGCTGAGTGAAGATCAGTCAAGTCAACTCAAAATAGCCAAGTTTCAAGTTGAAGTGACAGATGAGTCATCCAATGATTGGAAGCTTACTCGAAGTCTCCTGGGGAAATTAAGGAAAAGTAGTCAAGTCGAGACAACTGAAAGAGATCCGTTAAACAGAAGTCAAGAAAATTACTTAAACAAGTAATACTTCCATACTGCCTTTCTTAAAGTGCTCAGTCCCAGAAGCGTGCAAAAGGAATAAACCAATGGGAAGCATCGCACCTGTGTCGAACTCCTAAAAAGTCAAGACTCATTCAATACGAGGAAGTGTCAATTCCAATGACTGCAGCAAGACAAGCCAACGACCACAAGTGTCTTTTGAAAATTAACCTATCTCTTCAACGGGCAAATTTTCAAAAGAACACTATAAAAGGCTGAGGAATCACTTTGAGAAGAGGTTACCTTGATTACCTGATAAAAACCAATACAAGCAAGAAAGCAATATTTGTAACCTGATATATTCTCAAGTCATTCAAGTTTAATCCTCAAGCCTACACTACGAAGGAAATCAATCCAACACTTACCTGTGAAGGAAAGACGACTTCAATCAGTTGAAGAGGAAACATTTGAAGAATCAAAGGGGTCTACATTCCAAGGAGAATTGTAGAAAGGTTCAAGGTCGAACCAGTCTCAAGTTATTGGAGGGCTTTGTGATCAAATCTAAGAAGTTTGAGCATGTGGGTTATAGTAGCAAGGCAGCTGCCCTGTGAAGAAACTGAGTCGTACGAGAAGCCAGCTGAGTGATTAAGGCATCTCCAGACTGAGTCCCAAAGGATCAAGTCAGCTGTGTGATCAAAACTTGCATCTGGACTGATAACCACTTTGTACTCTGATCAATACTTAGTGGATTTTTCCAGGATTTGGAGAAGAGAGGAGTAGAAGAATTACACCATCTTCGAACCTCTATAAAATTTATTGTGTCATTTACATTTCAGCACTTTAATTTTTGCATATTATTTTGATATCTGCTGATAAATTTGCTATCCAACTGATAATTAACAAAGTGCTAAAACAAGTATTAAAACAAACTTAAACCAAATTCAAGGTTGTTAAGTCTTCCGCTAAAAACATATCACAATCGAGTTAAGTTTTAGTCAAAGCAGCTGAGTTATTCTATCAACAACTCAGTCGAGTCTGTTGAGTGGCTAACTCTGCTGATTAACTAACTTAGCTATCCACCAAGGACGTAGCTGTGAAATACTAACTCTGAACCTTTTAAAAGGACTAAATTGAAAAGTTGGTAAGGTTTATTCAACCCCCCCCTTCTAAACCTTACACTCACACCCCTTGGGACCTACAAGTGGTATCAGAGCGGTTGGTTCATTGAGCCTTCCGCACTGGTTACTGAACTAGATCTCCAAATCTTTCAAAGCTTGCTTTAGCACTTGATCTTTGAAAACTCTTTTATTCAGCAAAAATATTATCATGGAAGCAAATTTGACACGCATCCCTATGTTCACTATTGAGGAGTTTGATGACTGGAAAATTCGCATGCAGGCTCATCTATCAGCATTACACGATGAAATGTGGATAGTGATAGAGGATGGGCCACTACAAATTTTAAAAGTGAACACAGCTGCTAGGAGAGTCGCTGCGGTGAAGGAGAAGAGGATCTTTCCCATACTACAGCCATGGTTGAAAAACCAAGATCCGAATGGACAAATGATGACAGAAAAGATACAACTTGACAATGTGGCCAAGGACATTCTTTACAAAACCTTCGACAAAGCCATGTTCAACAAAGTCAAATCATGCAAAACTGCAAAAGAAATCTGGGATAAGCTAACCTTGATTTGTGAAGGCTCTGAGCAAATCAAGGAAAATAAACTATCTGTTGATGTACAAAAATTTGAGAACTTTAAGATGCTTGCAGGAGAAACCTTGGATCAACAGGATGCTCGGTTCACAGAAATTACCAATAAGTTGTCTGCACTTGGAAAAGAATATACACAGAAGGAAATGTGTATGAATATTCTAAGAAGTCTCC
Source organism: Rehmannia glutinosa (assembly GCA_016081115.2). Taxonomy (NCBI): domain Eukaryota; kingdom Viridiplantae; phylum Streptophyta; class Magnoliopsida; order Lamiales; family Orobanchaceae; genus Rehmannia; species Rehmannia glutinosa. Next base: position 260,380 of record JABTTQ020002284.1, read on the forward strand.
CAGCTGAATGGGAAATGAAAGTCATGGCCCTGAGACAGTCCATGGACCTATCAAAAACATCCAACCATGATCTACTCTCAGATCTCAAAGCCTACGAATTTGAGCCGAGAAAAAAAGACCTAGAGGAGATAGTTGTGCCCAAAATAGCTGCTCTAATAGTTAAGGATAGTAAAAGAGCTGAGGTCAAGGAAGTCATTGACCAAGAGGAGATTGCCCTGATGGTTAAAAGATTTAACAAATTCTTCAACAAGAATTACAAAAGAGGCAATGGTGAATCCTCCAGAAGACTCTCAGCTCCCTCCAAGTCAAGGGAAGATAGGCCACCTAAAAGAGCAGAGCATCAAAAGGTTGAGTATCAAAGAGCTGAAAATCCAAGGATGGAAAGAACTGATCAAAAAGTTGAGAATTTATGCTGGAACTGCAGGAAACCTGGTCACTATGCCATTGATTGCCCATATCCTCTAGTCAACAAATACAAGAATGAAGAGGAAAGAAAAGTCTTCAGAGAAAGAAGACAAGAATGGAAAAAGGCAATGTTGGTTGCAGAGACTGCTAAGACAGCCAAGTCAAAGGACACAACAGACTCGGAGAGTAGCGAAGCTAACTACTCAAGTGACTCTGAAGAAGAAGCCTTGATCTGTCTAATGGCAAAAGAACAAGACCAACCTGACCAAGAAGATGAGGTACACTCTAACTCATCACACTCAGATTCTAGTGACAGTGATTGTGACACACACACTTCATCACCCACTGATCTTTATGATTCATTAGGCAAAATGATGAAAGACTTTGAACACATTAAATCCTCACACACACTACTAAATGAGGAAAACAACCTACTCAAAAACCAAAACTCACAGCTGACTAAGGAGCTGAGTACTCTAAGTCACATAGCTAATGAGAATAAAAGTCTAAAGGCTGAAAATGCTAAGTTAATAGCAGAGATAACTGCTATAGCAAAGAGGGATAATGACCTCAAAAATGTGATTGCCTCATTCACTAAGGCATCTAAATATTTGTATGATCTTATTATGAGCCAAAGAGAATGTGGGGATAAGACTGGTTTAGGATTTAATTCCTCTATGCTGAGTCAAGATCCAAAAGTGATTTTGGAAAAAGGATCTTCAAGTAATGAAACATCTCAGAAATCCAAAACTCCAAATAGTGCACACACATTCATTCCAAAGCACAATCACAAGCAAACTGGCCTTGGTTATAAAGGAAAAGGAAAACAGCCAGTTGAGTGTCTTTGATAGACAGTGAGAAAAAAATCCATCAGAGTTCCTCAGCAAACTCCAAACAGGAAGTACTCTGTAAAGAAGAAGCAGAGCTAACAAAAGCCCCAGAAGTTCTATACAAGGAACACATATGATGGGAATGGTAGAAAGTATCCAAGCCAAGATGATTGGAATAATGTGAACTATCAGCGAAGACCTATGGAATACAAGCCTAGATGGAAAAGGCCTAAAACTCAACTAAGGTCATTCCAAAGGCAAAAGAGCTATCATCAGCACACATATGCACCCAGACACTACACTCAGGGATATCACAACTTCCCAAAGAAGGCAATTGCTAAAACACATACATGGGCATACAGACAAAAGAGACAGTTGTATGAACCTAAAACCCCCAAGCAATTTGCCAAAATTAATTATGATTATGGCATTGATAGATGGCAACCTCTTTAGAGTTAAAACAGTTGGCTATAGGTTGGTTGGATCATCTTACAATACTAACCCCTCAGGACCTAGACAAGTATGGGTACCTAAAACCTAATTTCCTTAATTGCGAGGTTCCGAGGAGGAGGTGAGTGCAAGGAACTTGGTACATGGATAGTGGTCATGCCCGGACATATGACGACAGAAACAAGAAAAATCTATCAAAATTCAAGGAGGTTTGAGGTGCCAAAGTCATATTTGGAAGAAATGAAGCTCCAGGAGAAATAAGAGGCACTTGATCCATCAAGAAAAATGGATTAGAAATAACATATGTTGCATATGTTGAAGGACTCAACTTCAATCTGCTAAGTATCAGCCAACTGTGTGACAAGGGCTATAATGTTGGATTCAATATGGGTGTATGCTAAATCAAGAACACTGAAACTAATGAAGTTGTGTTGCAAGGATGCAGACAAGAGAACATGTATGTGGTAGATTGGTCAACCGCAACACCAAGCACTTGTCTAGCAAAAGCACAAATGAATCAAGTTGGGCGCGGGCACGAAGTCGAGTCACCCGAACTTCAAAACAATTAACAAGCTTGCAAGGAGCAATCTTGTGGAAGGACTTCCAGACTCAGTATATAAGAAGGAAAGTGTATGTGATGCATGCCAGATGGGAAAGCAGATCAAATCATCATTCGAAGAAAAGACATGTCCATCTTCAACAAGAATATTACACCTACTACATATGGATTTGTTTGGTCCAGTTGAACCAGCTAGCATAAGTGGAAAGAAATACACCTTGGTGGTAGTAAATGACTACTCAAGATACACATGGACAATTTTCATGTGTAAGAAGAAAAAACCTGAGAAGCTACCACAATCGATGAAGATAATCCAAAATGAGAAGAGTCAAACCATTATCAAAATAAGATCTGACAGAGGAACTGAGTATTGTATTGAAAATGGTATTGCTCATGAATTATCTGCAGCAAGGACTCCACAGCAGAATGGAGTTGCAGAAAGAAGAAACAACACTCTCAAAGAAGCAGCAAGGACCATGTTATCTCAAGCAGGATCGCTTAAAAGATTTTTTGGGTCAAGCAATAAACACAACATGCTATACTCAAAACAAGAGGCATGATAAACAGACAGCTCACAAAGACTCCCTATGAGATTTGGACTGGGAGAAAGCCAAATGTTGCATATTTTAGAATATTTCGATGCAAATGCTTCATCCATAACAATGGCAAAGACAATTTAAAGGATTTTGATTCTAAAGCTGATGAAGGTATCTTCTTGGGATACTCAGCTGAAAGCAAAGCCTAAAGAGTGCTCAACAAGAGGACAATGGTTACAGAAGAGTCCATTCATGTGGTGTTTGATGAGCCCAATGTAAATGGAGAAGACATTGAAGAGTTAGCTGATAAGCTGAATCAGCCAACCATGCAGAAGAGTCCCTATTGTTGGGAAATGTATTGTTTAGATTTTGATGAATGCCATGTAAAACTTAGAATAGGAAGTTGGCACCCCATTTTTGTTGTAAACCGCATTGTAATAAATAGGCCTGGTCAAGCCGAGTTAAGTCGCCTATGCCCAAACATGCAAGAAGACAACTGGAGACTGAAGGAAGACTCCATTGCCGAGACGGTGAGTATGGCAAAGAAGAGTAGACGGAACTCTACTAAAGGAGCGGTGAGATGCGGTGAGTGGAGTATCAAGTCAACTCAAGGAAAGCAAGTCTCAAGTTGAAGTGACAAGAGCCATCCAATGATTGGAAGTCGACTCTAAGTCACCTGGGGAAAGCAAGGAAATGCAACAAGTCAAGTCGAGATAATCGAAAAAGATCCGTTGTACGTAAATCAAGAGAATTACCTAAACAAGTAATATCTCCATACTACCTTTCTCGAAGTGCTCACCCCGAAGCGTGCAAAAGGAATAAAACCAATAGGAAGCACTACACCGTGTCGAACTCCGAAAAGGAGAAGAACAATCCATACGAGGAAATGGCAATTCCAAGGATCGCAACAAGACAAGCCAACGATCGCAAGTGACTTTCAAAAATAAGCATATCTCTTCAACGGGCAAATTTTTGAAAGATCACTATAAAAGGCCGAGAAATGACTTTGAGAAAAATCCCGAAACCACAAACGTTCAAGCAATTATCGAATCAAAACACGAAATATTCTCGGTCCTCAAGCCTCACACTACGAAGAACATCAATCCAACACTCACCTGTGAAGGAAAGATAACTTCAATCGAGTTGAAGAGGAAATTACCGAAAAATCAAGGGTCTACATTCCTCGAAGGATTGTAGGAAGGTTCAAGGTCGAACCAAGTCTTTAGCTTTTGGAGGGCTTCGTGATCAAATCCAAAGAGCTTGAGCAAGTGAGTGTAGTAGCAAGCGCAATTTGCCTTGTGAAGAAGTTCGAGTCGCACGAGAAGCTTGGTGAGTGATCAAGGCGTCTCGGGATCGAGTCCCAAAGGATCAAGTCATTTGTGTGATCAAGACTTGTATCCGGGCTGTTACCACTTTGTATATCGATCAATACCTAGTGGATTCCTCCAGGAGTTGGAGAAGAGAGGACTAGAAGAATTACCCCATCTTCGAACCTCTATAAAAATCTAATTGTGTCATTTAAATTTTAGCACTTAAATTCTCGCACTATATTTGCTTAAATTCTGCGACATATTTGCTATCCATTAGATAATTTCTAAGTACTAAATCAAGCTTTAAATCTCCACTTAACCAAACTTAAGGGTGTTAAGTCTTCCAATGAAAACAAACTGATTGAGTTAATTTAGTTTTAAACAAAGTTATTCCATCAACGGCTTCGATTGAGTCCATTTGAGAGACTAACTCTTGATTAACTAAATTGGTTGTCCACAGACACAAACAGTAACATCATCTCGAAATTTAAAAGGACTAAAAATGAAAAGTTGGTAAGGTTTATTCAACCCCCTTCTAAACCTTACACCCACACCCTCGGGGACCTACACCTATGTTGAAGTCAATTTGGAATTATGAACCCGGATGAAGATGAGATAGCGAGTCTCAAAGACAATTTGGGAAATCTGTAGCTAAGTGATAATGAGAGAGCCGATCAAAATAACACAATCGCAAGACGATCAATCCGGCTAACTTACTCCAACCCGATGTAAGATGGAGAGACCATCCACGAGAACTAATCATTGGAGATGTAAGAGAAGGTGTAAAACCAGATCCGAGCTCAACAAGAAGCAACGTTGGTTGCTTTATCTGACAAATAGAGCCAAAAGATGTGTCACAAGCATTGGATGACACACATTGGATTCAAGCCATGCAAGAAAAGTTGAATCATCTGAAAGAAACAAAGTGTGGGAATTGGTTCAAAGACCTACCCATCAAAATGTTATTGGCACTAAATGGGTGTTCATAAACAAGATGAATGAGGAAGGTTTTGTGGTAAGAAACAAAGCAAGATTGGTAGCCAAAGGGTATTGGCAAGAAGAAGGAATAGATTTTGATGAAACATTTGCTCCTGTGTCAAGATTGGAAGCTATAAGGATGTTTCTTGCCTATACTGCTCACAAGAACTTCATTATATATCAAATGGATGTAAAGAGTTCATTCTTTAATGGGTTATTGGAAGAAGAAGTGTACGTTGAACAACCTCCAGGATTTGAGCAGAAGACTCTTGGAGATAAGGTATACAAACTCAAGAAAGCTTTATATGGATTGAAAAAGGCACCAAGAGCATGGTATGATACACTATCACAATTCCTGACTGAGAACGGATTCACAAAAGCCAAAGTGGATAGAACACTCTTCATAATTCAAGATGGGAAGAGTATATACGCTTGTTCAAATATATGTGGATGACATCGTTTTTGGATCCACAAACAAAGAGTCAGGTGTGATAAATTCTCAAATCTCATGCAAAGCAAATTTGAAATGAGCATGATGGGAGAGCTGACATTCTTCCTTCTGGACTCCAAGTAAAACAGTTGAAGGATGGAACCTTCATAAGTCAGACAAAATACACCATAGATTTAATGAAGAAATTTGGTATGGAAGAGAAGTCTTTTGTGATAATACCAATGAATACATCAGTCAAAATGGATATGGATGTAGATGGCAAGCCTGTGGATCAAACAAGATACAAAGCACTTATTGGATCATTGCTTTATCTCACAGCAAGTAGGCCAGACATCACCTTTGTTGTAGGTGTATGTGCAAGATTTCAATCTGCTCCAAAAGAAAGCCACATGACTGCAGCCAAGAGAATCTTGAGATATCTGAAAGGAAGTCAAGAAGTTGGCTTATGGTATCCAAAGGAAGGTGGATTCAAGCTAATTGGTTATTTAGACTCTGATTATGCTGGATGTAGAGTTGACAGGAAAAGTACCTCGGGTACATGTCAAATTCTTGGAAATAGGCTAATTTCCTGGTTTAGCAAGAAGCAAAATTCAATAGCCATCTCCACAGCTAAGGCAAATAAATAGCTGCGGGCAGCTGTTGTGCCCAAGTCTTACAGATGAGACAACAGCTGAGAGACTATGAAGTTGAAGAAAAGGAAATTCCAATTATGTGTGATAACACAAGTGCAATTGCAATCACTCAAAATCATGTGTTGCATTCTATAACAAAGCACATTGATGTCAGATATCACTTCATAAGCGATCATGTTGAAAAGAAGGACATCACCTTAGAATATATCTCAACTGATAAGCAGTTAACTGATCTATTCACAAAACCATTATGCGAATCAAGAATTGAAGAACTCAAACATGAATTAGGGTTAATCGAGTTGAGTTGACACACAAAAAAACTCAAGGAACAGAGATGAAATGTGAAAAGATGAAAAAGACCTGAACTCTTGAATCAGCTAAGTGAATCAGACACATCGGAGAATCAGCTGCATGAAGTTAGCTGACAGCTGAGTACCTATGTGAAAAGAGAGAAGAGTTGAATCAGCTAAGGAGTAAGCTGAGTCATTTATGAGCAAAGTGACAAAAACTCAGTCGTTTTTACTAAGCGGGAATGTTTTTAAGAATGACGTCAGCGTAATTATGACGTGTACAGTCAAAAGATGCATACCAAGCTTATGATTGAATATAAATACTGTCGCATTAAATGCGAGAACTTAAATGCTAATCGGCGTGCAAAATCTGACCATTTGATGTTGATCAAATTTCAAAAACCATCCGCACGTCCTTTCATAACTCATACTTATACCATTTTGTCCGATTTTTTCTCACTTTACCAAAATTGTTCATCTCTCTCAAAAGCAAAGAAAGAACCTTTTCTCTCAAAACCATACAAATCTTCAAAGCTTATTTTTCAAAGTTTCGTTCGGTATATCTTCAAGAAATGGCATCTACTTACGACTTTGTCAAGTTGGGAAAGCAAATCCACACTGGGTCTACTGTGGATTTCAAAGGCATGATCAAACAGGGGTCAGACGAAACCCTTGTGAAGAAAATAGCAGAGAAGTTGGAGAAATCTGGACTGAAACCCTTTCTGACTATGGAGTTTCAGATGACCTACGTGGAGAAGGTCGCACAGTTCTACGTGAACGCTGAAGTTCACGATGAGGGCATCAAGTCCTCTGTTCACGGGAAAGATTTCACCATAACTGCCAAGGATTTGGCAGAACACTATTTGTTGCCGGCGGAAAGAGTGTCGGAGATTTATGAAGCTGGTGTTAACTTGGCTGCTGCGTGGAAAGAAGTAGCCAAACATGACTGTGCTGCAAAGGTTGTCTATACTGGTGACAAGAAGTCATTGAAGGAGGATTATCACAAAGCATGGACATCGTTGCCAAATGCATAGACATCAAATTTGGAAGCTTTAACCATTTGTCCAAAACCAAGCCGATCGTGAATGGTGCGATCATGGAAGAGAAGAAGGTGAACTGGCCGAGTTTGTATTTGTATATCGCTGCGAGAATATTGGGAATGATTCATTCAAGGAGGATGGTTCGTTTGGAGGATCCTTGGAATACGGCCTGGTGATTGGCCAGATGATGGAAGTGAAGGGAGTCCTCTTCGACATGGAAATGCATTCCATGTAAACAAGAAAATGTTCCGATCGAATCTTTCGGGAGCACGAGAAGAGAGCATACGCTAAGAGGGCGTCGAGTGAGGGGAATCGGTGATCCACGAAGATGATTGTCTCCTCCCATTCCAAGAAGAAAGCGCCCCTGTATTTGCTAAGAAGACTATTGCCCCCCTGACAAAGAAAGAAAACAAAATCCGCACTGCCCCCCTGCGGTATGTCCCGCCCTCGCGGCCGCAGTGATGGAGAAGAATCCTAAATACCTTCTCCTGTCATCAAGAAAAGGATGACTGATAAGCCGAGACAGCTAGTTCCTTAAAAAAAGACAACAGCACCGGCCCCTGCCGCCCAGGACTCAGAGGAAACTTTATCCGAGCCAGAAATCCCTCTGGTAAGGACTAAAAGATGAAGGCTCTTCAAGCGCCCGAGCTTGAAAACGGCCGAGTCACCCACTCATCTCTAAAAGCAATCTGGGAGGCTAGCGGGAGAAGTAGAGTCTCTAGAAATTGTAGATGAAATAAATGCCAAGTCTCAAGCCGATCATGAGAGGAAAATCAAGACACAGGTTGTAGTCGGAAACAGACGCAAGAAGTAACTAAGAAAGAAAACTCTCCTGTTGACAGGGTTGTATCCCCTCCTGCAAACGGCTGCGAGGTATCGAGCAGCAAAGTCTGCTACCCTCAATTCCTGCTACAGAAGGACAGCAAGAGGATGATGAAGACAATGTGATTATGTAATCCCCATTGTATCCAGACATCCAAAATCGTCTGCGAGAGTGGAGAAAATGGAAGTTGAGCCTATCCAGAGTGCAGTTTGAACACCCAGAGTTCATTGATGTGGAAGAAGAACTCTTCAGGTTTCTTGAAGTTGACATAGTGCTGCAAGCCCTTGACGAGGATAACTGTATCAACATGCTATAGATTCGGAAAGAAAACGAACGGGCTAGAGCAGCTGAGGAAGCAGAGACTCGTGAGAAGGCAAGCATTTGTTCTCTCACTGGAACCACCTATCATACACATCCTCATCTCGACGTCCTCTCAGAGAGTGATGAGGATCTGGACCCTGCTGCTGCAACAGAAGAATTGGAAATGCAGCAAGCCATGCGGGAATCCAGGATCCTACATGAGCAAAGGCTAATGGAAGGACCAGGGGAGTCTTCCACATCACAGCTCGAACTTGACCCTATGGGAGTGGTGCAGCATATTGCCACTGTTGTCGCTGCCACCACTTCCCCAGCTCACTCAGAGGAAGGCGTTAAGGGAAATGGCGATGAAAATGGGAACAAGTGGACCCCAGTCGAGCCAACCCCTAATGAAGGTATCTTACCACCTGCCCCAACGGCTGAATACTCAAAGGGAACAACCGGGAGTCGAGACGATCGACCCCATTATTCCAAGTTACTCGGTTGGTGTGCCGGGGGAAACTCCTCCTCCACTGCGGCAAGGTCGAGGATCTTTGCGGTGACTCCACAACGAATCTTAGAGGCGAAGTGGAGAAGGAAAAACAAATGGATACACAAAGCCAGTTGTCCGACGAGGTTGAGCGATTTGAGACTGTCTCGGTGAAGTGCAATGCCAATCATTGTGCGAGCAATGGCTAGCGATGCGATCGAGGCACATGATAGAACTATCCTGGGAGTTAACACTTTGGGCAATGAAAGTGCAATCCATGGAGTTGAGACTCCAGTGGATGCCACCTCAGAAGACCCCAAGACACCGACATTTGTCGAAGGGATTGTCCGAGGCCTCATTGCGATTGAGATTGCGGGAGTTAGTGAAGGCCTACGAGAGGTTGAGACTTCCCGAGGTAAAGTGGCGGAAATAGAGAACATCCCTCCTACTATCATCGATGAATCTGAGAAGGAGATAAGTGCCCTTCACGATTCCCAAGACAATCCTGATGTAACCTTTCTGAGATCTGAAAGAGAAGATGAAGCTGAGTCATCCCCATTGTCGATCCAAAAGACTCAGCTAAGGATGTTCTCCCAAGCACGAGTAAGTCCGATCTTAAGGCTACTCGCCAAACTTTTAATTTTGATGATGAGCCACCCATGCAAATCTCATCATCGTCCGATGATGCTATCTGACACGGGAGGACCGTCAACTCATATGGACAAACCGGTGAGACCGAAGCGAAGTTGTTGAGATAGTTGAGGCTCGGCCACCGGGTCAATACCCCACATGATCCACAATCGAAACACGATTAATCGCGAGCTCCCCTGCCGCAGCGAGAATCGACGCAACCAGGCACTTCATGCGCACGAATTACCATTGAACATATTCCGTTGTTCGTGATGATCCATTCGAAGAATCATTCCCTTTCTCTCGAGTGCTCGATCTTCTTGAAGAATCAGCCATAGATCAACAACGTTTCCATAGACACGATCCCGTCATTCAACACACACCATCGTCAGATTTTGACTTTGACGCTTGGCCGCCGGTGAGAGAGAAGTGACAGGCGGTGAGGTTCGAGAAGTTTTCAAGGCCATCTTTGCGGAGATAGAGAAGATGGAAAGGCACCAGGCCTCACTGTACATGAGACTGGATAATTGAGACGCTAATCTTACTGCCGATCTGCGTGGAATAATTGTCAGGATCCGGGAATGGTGGCAACAACAACAGACAATGTGCGTGGAACAAGTTCGATATTTCAGAACTTTGTACAACAAGATGCTAGTCTGGAGCGCTGATAATGCTGACATGAAAAGGAGGATGCAAGGAAATATTGACAGAATGCATACCTCCCATACCGGAGAAATGGAGCTTCTGCGTGAATTTCATCGCAAAGAGCTTCTGTGCGTGGAGGAGAACATGGAGAAGAGATTCAGCCTCCTCTCGGCTGAACTGAAGCAAGTGGCAACAGAATCGAAAGCCACTCGCTCAATTCTATCGCAAAGATACTCCGCAGTTGATTCAAAGCATAACTCGCTATCGATCGCTTGGACTTCATGATTCTTTGGCATGTTTCTAGGGGTTCCTCTCTCCTTTGATGATGCTAAAAAGGGGGAAGAGGAATACCTAAAGACGTTAAAAGGATATGAATCTGAGAAGAAGAAGGACGCAGCTGTGAAGGAGAAGACAGCTGAGGAATAGAGAAGAGAGAAGAAAGGAAAATCTGTTGAGGGGAAAGGTTCGGAAGACATGACTCTGATGATTTCAAAAACCCCTCAACAAGGACTTGTCACAGCTGATATCATTAGCAAACTCCCAGTGACTCTGCCGCTCTGACACTCCGCAGTACCCATGGCTGAAAAGAGGAAGATAGTAGAAGCAGGGATGAAGGAGGTAGAATGAAAGATGGATGCCCGAGTAATGAATATCTTGAAACAAAGATGGAGGCATTCCGTGACGTGTGACCGATGCCATCTCAGACTTCGGAAGCGAGCCGAGATCAGTTGATGAATTCAAAACGCTCGAATCCGAGGGCTACTTCAAGAATATGTCCATGGCCCAAGCCTGGGATTTGTATTGGGAAAAAGGCCTCGAGCTATGTGAAGAAGGCGACAAGCGGCGGACTCTTGGCGATCCTCTCTTTGGTCACTCAAAGGAAGAAGAAGAAGCCCCAAGATAATAAACGCCCAGAGGCAGAGGAAGAAGCAGTGGTGGGGGGAGAGTTTTCAGACCTAGACCTCTACCCAAAAATATTGAATACGTAGATCCAGGGAAGAGAGGAGGGATCTATTGGGCTGGACTTGATGCAATAGCCAACATACAAGTAGCCAAGAACAATGTTGAGTATGTAAAGAGAATCGAAGAAGAAAATAAAAGACAAACTCAGCTGTGGGAAGAGAGACAAGAAAGAAAAAGAAAAGATGAAGCTGCCAGAAGAGCTTATGAGAAAAAGAAAGCAGCTGAAGAAGAGAAGAAGAGAAAGAGGACAGAAGATGATAGAGCTGAAGAAGAAAGAAGGAGACAGCGAAGGAGATGAAATGTTGATGTCCACCCCTTCATGTATTTTACTATGTCAATGCATCTGTATGTAAGTCTTCAGTACATCGAATAAAATTGTAAAATTTCTATACTTGCGTAGATATTGAATAGCATGATTACCTTAAGCTCTGGTTAAGCTCTGATACACTTTGTAAACAGTTGTGTAAAGAACAAGAATGTTATGATCAATAAAGGATTGATTCTATGCATACATTCTGTGATTCTACATTTTCTGTACGTATCTTTGCTATTGAATTGTTGAATGTATGTTTTAAGTTTTGGCAACATCAAAAAGGGGGAAATTGTTGGGAAACTAATTTTTAGATTTTGATGAATGCCATGTAAAACTTAGAATAGAAAGTTGGCACCCCATTTTTGTTGTAAATTGCATTGTAATAGATAGGGTTGGTCGAGCTGAGTTAAGTCAGATATGCTTGAACATGCAAGAAGTCAACTGGAGACTAGAAAGAAGACTCCGTTGTAAGGCAGTTGAGTGTGGCAAGGAAGAGAAGACAGGAACTCGACTGAAGGTGCAGTTGAGATGCAGCTGAGTGAAGATCAGTCAAGTCAACTCAAAATAGCCAAGTCTCAAGTTGAAGTGACAGATGAGTCATCCAATGATTGGAAGCTTACTCGAAGTCACCTGGGGAAATTAAGGAAAAACGGTCAAGTTGAGACAACTGAAAGAGATTCGTTGCCCAGAAGTCAAGAAAATTACTTAAACAAGTAATACTTCCATATTGTCTTTCTTAAAGTGCTCAGTCCCAGAAGCGTGCAAAAGGAATAAACCAATGGGAAGCACTGCACCTGTGTCAGAACTCTGAAAAGATGAAGACTCATTCAATATGAGGAAGTGTCAATTACAAGGACTACAACAAGACAAGCCAACGACCACTAGTGTCTTTTGAAAATTAACATATCTCTTCAACGGGCAAATTTACAAAAGAACACTTTAAAAGGCTGAGGAATCACTTTGAGAAGAGGTTACCTTGATTACCTGAGAAAAACCAATACAAGCAAGAAAGCAATATTTGTAACCTGATATATTCTCAAGTCATTCAAATTTAATCATCAAGCCTACACTACGAAGGAAATCAATCCAACACTTACCTGTGAAGGAAAGATGACTTCAATCAGTTGAAGAGGAAACATTTGAAGAATCAAAGGGGTCTACATTCCAAGGAGGATTGTAGAAAGGTTCTGTAAGTCCAAGCGGCTACGATAATCTAGAGGGGGGTGAATAGATTATCTCAATCTTTTTCGATTTTACCCTCTTTTTGAAACCGAATCTTTGAAAGATAATAATACAAATTTATTAAAGAGGTTCAACCCACCTAGGGCCTAATCCTCTACCACCCAAAGTATATCAGGGATGGATTTGAAGAGCACCACACTCTTCTTCAACAACACCTTTGGAGATTACCACAATCTCTCTTTGAAGATTACCACAATCTTCAAACGACACCTTGTGAAGATTACCACAATCTTCACCCTTGAAGAGCACCACACTCTTCAACACCTCAACAAGAAGATTACCACAATCTTCTTACACCTAACACCTAGTTCACCCAAGTGTGTTCTTACCACAATAACACTCACAAGGATATCTTGTGTTTGAATGATAACCCAAATTCAATATTACAACTCGATAATTGATAATACAATAGAGTGCAAGTGTAATCAAGAATAGCCTAGACCTCAAAGATGTGAAAGTGATAAGCTAGGCAAATTTCAACAAGAATAATAACATTGAAAGACCAAGTGTTTGCTTGAGTATATCTTGTTGTGTTGTGTTGTTCTCTCTTATTGTGCTGCTTCAATTGTTCCTCTATTTATAGAAGATGTCTTGTACATGATAGGCTCCTCTTGGGGACATTGAATTCTGTAAAAAATTGCAAGACAATTGAAGAAAAGAGCTGTTAGAAATCAATCCCACAAATTAAGGAAATATATCTGTTGCACAACGATTTACATTTTTTGTCAAACTTAAGAAGCGACCGGTCGTAGACAAATAGACGTTTGAAAATGAGAATACAAATTTACAGGGCGATCGGTCGGACGTAGGGTTCGACCCGATCGTCCCTTACTTCAACCGCCGCACAACATCAAAAACGGGGGCAAATGTTCTATTTCAATTTTGCTCCAGTCACCGGCCGTCGCCTATAAAGGTCGACCGATCGATCGACGGCACTGATTGCCCTATAGGGCGACGGTTGCCCTGACCATTTTCTGCAAACATGAAGTTTTCTGTTTTCCTCAACTTTTAGGTACGGGTTGCCCTATACGGCGACCAGTTGACCTCAAAACACAAGTGTTGTCCAATTTTATATCGAAAATAAACTTCAAGAAATACTCCGAAAAATAGTGAAAATATTTTAGACCGATCGGGAGTATTAGGACAACATTTGGAAACCTTGTTTTGAAGTATAAACATAAAATTATTAGAAGTGTTGTCCAATTTTATCTGAAATAAAACTTGAAGAAAATATTCCGGAAAATATTAAAACCATTTTAAATGAATTAGGAGTATTTGGACAACCTTTAAAAACATTGTTTTGGAATAAAAACAAAATCATCAAAATCATGATAAAACCATTTATCAAACAATCTCCCCCTTTTTGATGATTACAAACCAAAACAATTTTAACGAAGTCGATTTTGAAAACAGAACAATTTTACCGGTTAAAAAGAGCTATCCGTTGTGAGCGACAACATTCCACGCAATATAAACACAAGGATGGGAGTAGAGATATTCAAACATATATAGCAAAAGCTCCCCCTAACAATATGCACAACAAGAGTAATGTAAAAGCAATCAACCATAAGCTAAAAGCTTAGCTTTTACATATTGATCTTAGGTTCAAGAGCTTATAAGCTCCCCCTGTCAACAAAACATCATTGGACAAGTATATAAGTTCATCATACAACAATTGGACTAAGTATAATGCACAACTTATGGCTTTATCAAGCCATAGCTTATAGCTTCTTTTGTTTAGCTTAACTTAGCTTTTATAAGCTAATGAGCTTATAACCTGTTTCTCCCCCTTTGGAATCATCAAAAAGAATGTTAGCACGATAAAAACGTCATATAATTATGTCAAAGTGCGCAACTAAACCGATGTATCGAGCTATTTGAACAATGAAGCTTATAGGCCAAATGGGAGGGAAGAGTCGAATCATACGACTTGTAGAAGCTTATGAAAAATCATTTGATTTGCAAAAACATGATCTCTATAAATATATGAGACTTTTGAAATCGAGAGAGTAATGTAGGTGATGAATTTTTCATTGAAACGTTTTACCGAACACTTGGCGGGCGTCAAAAATAGAAAAAGTTATATATAGCCCTTCTAAATGAAATCAAGCCAAGTTTTTCATCACCAAATACAATTTAACAAATACCATTCATCAACAATCAATAAGCTCATCACAAGCATATATAATTTGCATCAAGAATTATACAATTAAACCAAGTTCTCAAGGGTTCAACCCAATTGAGCTAAAGAGAGTGAAATTCTTACTATTCGATGGTAAAGATGAGCAATGATGATGATAATCGAGCTAGACAATCCCCAAAGTATGAATTTTATGCAACAAAACACATTTGAAGTGAATTGTGTGTGAAATTTGCAAAGGGGACGAAAAATGGCCAAAATGTGTTAAAGTGACGAATGCTGAAGACAAAACCATTTTAATCCAAATTATAGCCTAGGGCGACCGGTCGAGGTTGAGGGCGACCGGTCGACGTTGAGGGCGATCGGTTGCCCTCAACCCTTTCACCATGTGTCGTCGGCTTTTTCCAAAATCCGAATTTTCAACCAAAAATCCGATTTTTCGCCCCTAAGTTTTAAAAACGTGCAAAATGCAAACGTAGACCTCATTCAATATACATTATGTCATGATCAAGCTCGAAATGAGGTAAAATACTCGGTGTTGAGCGATTAAAAAGTCCGCGAGTGATCCTTGAGACGGAATTAAACACATCTCAAGTTTTTGTTAAACGTGCAATCCCTTTAAAAATTATCGAATCTCAATATGTTTAGTTCGATTATGACGAACCATATTTTGAAAAATTATTATCACCGGACTTGTTATCCCGAAAAATAATAACGTTTTAAGACTTTGGATACAACAAGTCATAAGAAAAAGTGCCTTTCAAATATTTGAAAATTTCTTTTAACGGCACTTTAATGAGATTTGTTGGGATAGTTTTTGAAGTCGAGCATATAGACATAAGGCATATGGAATGTCGAGTCTATGGGAATAATACAAGAAAACATACCTCGAATTTGTTTGACGGCCGATATGCCTTTCTCATCCTTTGTCAATCTTTAGCCATAGAGGTTGAGATGGTTCTTCTTTCTTCAATGCTTAACTCTTTCAAGAGTTCTTATACAACCATCTACTTGGCATTGAATGATTTGTAGTTCAAGCAAGAAATTGAGCTCCCCCATCATGCTCATCTCAAGCTCATCTAGTATCAACTTAGAAAAACATATCTTTCACAAATATTCATTAGTAGCACCAAAATATTATCAACATAAATTTGCACAAGTAAACAACTTTGCCCTTTTTCAAAACAAGAAGTGTAGTATCAACTTTACCTTTTGTAAAATCATTTTGCAAAAAATAGCTAAGTCTATCAACCCATATATGGGATACTTGTATCAACCATACAAGGCCTTTTTAAAAATTTTTAAACCCCGGAGGTTGTTTTACATAGACTTCTTCTAGAATAAGACCAATGAGAAAATTTGATTAAACATCCATTTGGTAAATCTTGAAATTTTCTTAAAATAAGAATGGGCAAGTAAAATGCAAATAGCTACTAAATGTGCTATGAGTGCAAATGTTACATCAAAATCAATTATCTTCTTCTTGAAAATACCTTTGAGCTACTAACCTCGCCTTAGTTCGACCAATGTTGCCTTGGTCATCGAGTTTGTTCCGGAATACCCTTTTTGTCTACTTCATTACTATCATCATAGGGCATCCAATTTGTCTAAGGTGTTCACAATAGAACATATACATCCAAATATTTTGAGGCAACCAATATTTGGAGTACTTCATTTCTCATCTACACAACTTAACAAACTCATTAACGGCATCACTTATATAATCAAGAATAAAAATAGCCCAAGTGTAAAAACATGTCTCAATCACCAATCACAAAATATCTTGCAAAAGAGCATAGTAGTAAGAGACACTATATATATATATATAGACCATGAAGCAAGAAACACATACTATGCATTTAGAAGATCATCAAGAGTCTAATAAATCATGCAATTTCAAATAAGCTTAAGAAAGCTACAAAAGGTCTCTTTTGAAATTTGAAAATCCGATAGCATATAATTGAGACCTCATTTAAAAGAAGTATTTGAACAAGAGTAGACAAAGTAAATATATGCGATCAAATATCGGATAGTGCCTTTCTAAAAATCCTCTTAATGGCACTTGTATGAAATACTATAAAAAACAAGCACATAGGCATATGGTAATACATATATCGAGTCTATAAGAGTAAGAGTAACACAAGTAAACGTACCTCGATAATTTATGCCTTTCTTGACAAAATGGCCATTTGTGAAAATATGTAAATCCAATTACGTCGTTTCCATGGGTTTTCCCATTGTTGATGATATCTTCCCTTTTTAAAATCTTCATGTTGATGGTAATTTCTCCAATTATTCCATCTCCAAAATTTTTGTCCTTCCCATTGTTGATGGTCTCTTCTTCTTTGAAAATCATCTTGTTGATGATGTCTTTGCCATTTCCAAGGATTGTGTTCTTCCCATTTTTGATTATATCCTCTTCTTGGAAATTGGCTTTGTTGAAAATAGTTTCTCCTTCTTTGATCAAATGAATCGGTCATTTGATGCCTTCTTGGCGGTATGAATTTTCTTCGATCATTATTTCGCCGAGTACCTAATATGACATTGTTTTGTGGTACCCTCATGTGTTTGGGTCCTTTGGGATTAGTCTTGAGACTTTTAGGTCTCCAACAATAATTAGAGCTTTTTCTAGCTCGACAAGAATTAGCCGTATGACCCTTTTTACCGCAATAAAAACAAGTAATAATTCTAGGAGCATAATGGCCAATATGCATAGTGACTTGATCCTTTTTCATATGATTAACAACATTAGGCTTATGATCAAGTCCTTTATCACAATTATGACTATCAACAATATTGGACATTTTATTGGTACTCAAGTTTGATTTAGATAAATCATTTTTCAAGCAATTAATATTCTCAACAAGAGTACTATTTTCTTTTTCAAGGTTTCTAACCTTATCAAGAGTGGTAGTGTGAGCACATGATAGTGATTCATAGGAAGTGAATAAACTATCCTTATCATTTTTCAAAACATTGAATTCCTTTTTCAAATTTTTGTACTTAACAAGCAAGCTTTGGAATTCATCTTGAAGATTATCAAAATCATTTTGCAAATCACTATAATCATTTTGAATATCATAGGAGGTAGAGGGTTTAAGACATACCTCGTTTTCTTCTTCGATGCCCATAAGACAATATTCAACTTCTTCATAGTTGGAAGTTGTGAGAGGCTTGTTCCTTAGATTTGACATTGTATCCCTTTGAGAAGTAGATGCTTTTGTTTGACTTCTTTCATTTGTAAATAATCCATAGACGGCTTCTAATTTTTGCCATACTTCATGTGCCGATTGACTACCTACAATATGTTCATATTCCAAATTAATAAATGAACAATACAAGATATTTAGAGCTTTACCGTTTAAGGAGATGGTTTTCTTCTCTTCATCATTGAGCTCTTTGAAGCCTTTGGAGGTGTGTGGTATGTCCTTCATAGGAATGGATTCTCCATTGATGACGGTGTTCCAATTATCGAACCCGCAACCTTGTAAATAGCATTCCATTCTTTCTTTCCAAAATATAAAATTTTTGGAATCAAACCGAGGTGGCTTGGTGGTGGAGGTTAGGAAAGATGAGCTTCGTTCATAGCCGACGATCGTTTCTCTTCACTCGCGATGTGAAACGAGCTTGCCAAAGAGTTTGGCTCTGATACCACTTGTAAGTCCAAACGGCTACGATAATCTAGAGGGGGGTGAATAGATTATCTCCATCTTTTTCGATTTTACCCTCTTTTTGAAACCGAATGCTCAAAGATAATAATGAAGGTGCGGAATGTAAACAACACACGTCGAATTAAAGAGGTTTAACCCACCTAGGGCCTAATCCTCTACCACCCCAGTATATCCGGGATGGATTTCAAGAAGAAAAAGAAATTTATTAATTACCAAAATTAATACAAATTCAACTTACAACACCTTGAAGAGCACCACACTCTTCTTCAACACCACCTTTGGAGATTACCACAATCTCTCTTTGAAGATTACCACAATCTTCAAACGACACCTTGTGAAGATTACCACAATCTTCACCCTTGAAGAGCACCACACTCTTCAACACCTCAACAAGAAGATTACCACAATCTTCTTACACCTAACACCTAGTTCACCCAAGTGTGTTCTTACCACAAGAACACTCACAAGGATATCTTGTGTTTGAATGACAACCCAAATTCAAGATTACAACTCGATAATTGATAATACAATAGAGTGCAAGTGTAATCAAGAATAGCCTAGACCTCAAAGATGTGAAAGTGATAATCTAGGCAATTTCAACAAGAATAATAACAATGAAAGACCAAGTGTTTGCTTGAGTATATCTTGTTGTGTTGTGTTGTTCTCTCTTATTGTGTTGCTTCAATTGTTCCTCTATTTATAGAAGATGTCTTGTACATGATAGGCTCCTCTTGGGGACATTGAATTCTGTAAAAAATTGCAAGACAATTGAAGAAAAGAGCATGTTAGAAATCAATCCCACAAATTAAGGAAATATGTCTGCTGCACAACGGTTACATTTTTTTGTCAAGCTTAAGCGACGACGGTCGCGCACAAATAGACGTTTGAAAATGAGAATACAAATTTACAGGGCGGCCGGTCGACGTAGGGTTCGACCGTCGCCTTTACTTCAACTGGTCGCACAACATCAAAAAACGAAGGGCAAATGTTCTCGTTTCAATTTTTGCTCCAGTGCACGGCCGCCCTATAGGTCGACGGTCGACGGCACCGATTTGCCCTATAGGGCAACGGTTGCCTGACCATTTTCTGCAAACATGAAGTTTTCTGTTTTCCTCAACTTTCAGGTACGGGTTGCCCTATACGGCGACCGGTTGACCTCAAAACACAAGTGTTGTCCAATTTTATATCGAAAATAAACTTCAAGAAATACTCCGAAAAATAGTGAAAATATTTTAGACCGATCGGGAGTATTAGGACAACATTTGGAAACCTTGTTTTGAAGTATAAACATAAAATCATTAGAAGTGTTGTCCAATTTTATCTGAAATAAAACTTGAAGAAAATACTCCGGAAAATATTAAAACCATTTTAAATCATTTAGGAGTATTTGGACAACCTTTAAAAACATTGTTTTGGTATAAAAACAAAATCATCAAAATCATGATAAAACCATTTATCAAACAGGTTCAAGGTCGAACCAGTCTCAAGTTACTGGGGGGCTTCGTGATCAAATCTAAGAAGCTTGAGCAAGTGGGCTGTAGTAGCAAGACAGCTGCCCTGTGAAGAAACTGAGTCGTATGAGAAGTCAGCTGAGTGATCAAGGCATCTCCAGACTGAGTCCCAAAGGATCAAGTCGTTTGTGTGATCAAGACTTGCATCTGGACTGATAACCACTTTGTACTCTGATCAATACTTAGTGGATTACTCCATGAGTTGGAGAAGAGAGGAGTAGAAAAATCACCCCATCTTCGAACCTCTATAAAATTTATTGTGTCATTTACATTTCAGCAATTTAATTTCTGCATATTATTTTGATATCTGCTGATAAATTTGCTATCCAACTGATAATTAACAAAGTGCTAAAACCAAGTATTAAAACAAACTTAAACCAAATTCAAGGTTGTTAAGTCTTCCGCTGAAAACATATCACAGTCGAGTTAAGTTTTAGTCAAAGCAGCTGAGTTATTCTATCAACAGCTCAGTCGAGTCTGTTGAGTGGCTAACTCTGCTGATTAACTAACTTAGTTGTCCACCAAGGACTTAGCCGTGAAATACTAACTCTGAACCTTTTAAAAGGACTAAATTGAAAAGTTGGTAAGGTTTATTCAACCCCCCCTTCTAAATCTTACACTCACACCCCTTGGGACCTACAATGTTTTCTCTAATTTATCATATTCAAATAGTTTTGTCCCACACATAGGCAGTCGGTACTTCATTTTAAATAATATCAAAATATAGTCGGCAATGGACTTGAAGTCTTGCTACCTCAGTAGTTGCGAGTCATATTATGCTAGCAAAAGTATTACAGTTCTGGTGTAATCAAATCTATCTTTGAGCTTTTGCTAGAGCTCAGAAGGCCTTACAGTTTGTACATATTCATTTTTCAAATCATCAATGGATGACGTATAATATCTTGCATTCTCCTCATCTTTTACGTTGGCCTCTTATATTTTCACATATTTCAATGTTTTATCCAGATCTTGACCCTGAAGATGCAATTTAATATCTTGGCCCCATTATAAATAATTATTGCCAGTAGTATCGAGGATCTGGAAATTTTGCCTTTCGACACCGACCATTTTTCTGCGAAGGAAAAAAAATATAAATTAGTACAAAGAAATTCAAACTTGAAATATACAAACCTTTTCTTGAGCAATAACTTGTACTGATAATGTGTTATAAATAATTATTTTATTTATATATATGTTATATTTAAGTACTATATTGATATAAATATCACAATATGAATTATTGTTAATATAAGCTATTACAAATAGAAACTTATACATATGTGCTATATTTAATGCATATGAAGATTAGAAGAATCGGAAAAACGTATGGAGAAATTTACGGGCATGTTTCTTCATGACATTAACCATATTCATACACAGAGTTCTAAACATTGTTACACTTGTGATTCACAAGACAAGTTACTATACATCTTGTGATAGCTAATAATAAGACAAGTTGTCACTAGGGGTGTCAATTCGAGTTGGGTTCGGGTTCGCAGGTTGGCGTGTCAGAAACGGTCGACCCAGACCCGACCTGTTTAATTATTCATGTCAAAATCTTGAACCCAGACCCGGTCTGCTTATTTCACAGGTAACCCAGACCCGACCCGCGTAACCCGTCTAATAAAATTATTTTTATATAAATTTAATAGTTTTAACTAAATAAATTTATTTTTTTAAAATCAATAGCTGTCATACACTATTCAATCAATAAAAAATATCACAATTCACAACATACAAAAAGAAATAACATAATTGCATAAATAACATAATATATTAATCATATTTTAAGGACAATATTCAAAAAGACATGCATAATAATAACGAATACATAATTAAGGAGGTTTTATAATTTAAGTTTTAATGACATGTCTTGTTTGTTGTTTTTTCTTACAATTAATTATTTATTTCATTTTCTTTTAAATTCACAAATGGGTTAGACGGGTTAAATGAGTGATGGCTCAAAACTACCTTTTAAAACTGTAAGCAAGTGCACCTATCATTTTATAGAATAGATTGTTGAGTACCGAGTGTCATTCCCACGAGGATTGTAAGTACTAATAATTGCCGTCTTTTTGTTATTTAATCTAATAATTTTCAGAGTTTTTGTTTGAATAATAAATTACAATATGTAAAAAATGAAGGAAGATTTGTAAAATAAGGAATCGAGAGATAGAGATGTGTTTGAATGTAAATCCCTCTATAATGTTTTTGTGATTTAACAAGTAAAAAATACAATCATGAACCCTTAAGCAAAAACCATCCTCTTTTAATAAAATCTCATGTTATGTGGACCGTAGAAATTCCCGATTTAAGTTAAACCCTTTTCTCAAGGTGAAAAACTCATAATCTCAAGTTGACTAACTGTAATCTTTTTCTAGTTAAAACACCTAAGACAACATTATAAGGATTAGTGAATTCCCATATTAGGTTTGACCCTAATCCATAAGATTTATGTCGCCCTATATCTAGGATTGCATGCAACTCTTTTCACTTATATAGGTTCTATTTCACCATGAATCACTCGATTTCCCGGATGAAAAATAAACTTCAAATCAATATTGTGCATACACCAATTCGAATGAATAAAGTATAATATAAGTGAATCACACAGAATATGAAGATTTTATTAAAAACATACACACCTTAATCACAAATCCATTATAGAGTTCATTACATTCAAACACTAGGAGTTTAGCTACTCATGATCATGACAAAATAGTGAATTACACAAGAATATGTAAATATTGTAGACATGGTGTACTTATCTTTCTCAAAATCTCAATTGACTTCTTTCTTGAATGATGATGTTGCTCCAAGCCTTCTTCCCCAATGTTGCCTCAAGCTTACTCCTCCAAGACCCCTTGATCCCAATTATGAATATGATGAATTATCTAATCAAATACATGAATGAATTATGAATGATGAATGGAAAATATGCTTCCCAACTCAAACTCTTGGCTTTTATAGACATCATTTTTGTGAGAGAACACATCAATAATGCTATCTTTTTGTTAAACAATTGCCTCCACTTTCATTGTTGGTTGGTGAATTGTTGTACTCAATTGATGATTGAGGGAATATGGGGACATGTTGCAGCAAAATTGGGTGTTAAAGGTGTATAAAAGTGGTCCAAAAGCTTGGTAGGTGAGTTTTCCATAATTTTCGCATGGAAAAGTTATAGAAAAGTGTCCGGGACACGCCCGTGTCGCCTAGAACGGTCGGGCCGTGCTGTTTTATCATACAGGGAATCAGGAGAACACGGCCGTGTTGGGGAACACGGCCTGGCCGTGTCAGAGGCTTTTTTGTGCGAAAAAAATCGAGTTTTTAGCTCCCGGCGGAACACGGCCGTGTTGCCCGATACCACCTGCCCGTGTTGGACCAAAAAGGCCCCGAAATGAATCCGTGGTCCGAAATTCACCAAAATTAGCCCCGAATGGTCAATCTACATCAATAAAAGCACCTCGAAGTAATATGAACTATGTACAATCAAAAATTTACAAAACTAACAATAAAATAACTCGAATTATACTCAAATATACACATAAAACATGCATAAAAAGACCCTTATCAAACCACCTCCAACTTTGAACTTTGCTTGTCCTCAAACAAAATATTATATCAAAAAGAGGGATTCAATAAATCACAACATACAAAGATGATTTTTTTTCAACATATTGAACATAAGCGGATCAAGTTCTTGGCCTTCTCAACCCGAATTAACCATTAAGTAAAAACATAGTTTTGTAAAGCGATCGATCAAGAAAGATCGTAATATCGGCAGGCATTATTCGGGACTTGAAATCATCACTCCACAAATACTGATAGTTATGAACAACTTCAATTCAATAACGCCATGAAAATACAAGAATTCAATAGATCATTGTAGTTAGCCTACTAGTCATATAACCGAGCTTCTTCAACTTTATTGGAATGAGAAGTCAATGAGTATTCATTCTCCTTTTTTTTCGTTCTTTTTTTTGGGACCTTTCGAGACATGCTTCCACTAGGTTTATATTTTGAATTTCTGTTCAAACACTCCTAGGGTGGTTTTCCATACTCATATTCGTGTCGCCGTTTTACGTAGAAGACAAACATGGGGCTCATGAATGCTCCTAGTTACTAAGCAACAACAAATAGAGGAGTATAACCTCGATTGGTCCGTTTCTTATTCCTTCATTTTTTTTTTTTTTTATTCACTAGCTTGGTTTAACAACTAGTTAACCACTACTAAATCATGAGTTCTCGGACGTTCATAGCACTAAGTATCGTCGTATATGCCTTAACACATCAAGTATTTATGGTGTTGGAAATCTCGTCAAAATTTAGCCCGCATCCACATCAATCTATCCTAGACAATCTATTGCTTCCCACTGAAAACACAAATTAACAAGTTAATATAGGTATAATTGGGCCAAGTTATTGACTAGCAAACATTTAATTTGTTAAAAAAATCACATCTTTTGAAAACAAACACACAAGCATTCCGAAAATGTTATTGTACCCACCTCCAACTTTAAGATTCACATTGTCCTCAATGTGACAGAAAGAAATGGACAAACACACACAAAACACTCAAAAAGCAAAGAAATTAGAATGATATAAAAGAGGTGAAAAAAATACGACCTTACTACAATAGTGGAATCGGTGTTGAGCGACCATTGGGTTGTTTTGGTACGGGACCTTCAACGGCATCTTCATACCTAATTAAAGTTAAGCAACACACAACTCGAATATCGTGAAATCTCAAATATTCCCAATTAAGACAACCAAGATGAAGCTCAAGAGTTTTTTTTTTTTTTTGAAAATGACTCTAAGGACTTGTGATTATTTTGAAACAAAATAAAATAAAAAAATAATAAAAATAAATGAAAACAATTGCACACAAACATCGGGTTGCCTCCCGGGTAGCGCTTCTTTAGAGTCGTATAGCTGGACTAATTCACCTAAATGTGAAGATTAGTCGGGTGGAGCTTTGAACTTATGGAAATACCTTTGGTATTTTGTAGAACTTCCTCCAACTTCATGGTTCAAAATATGCTCTTTGGCCTTTCAGGTTCCTATTTTGGATATAACCTTCCTAAGAAGATTATTTTTCGTGGGTTTGCATTAACCTTGAACAAATATTTTCTCCAAGAGATTTTTAAATTTCTCATCATGCAAAGAAATTGAAGCAACAAAAGAACAAGTAGTATCATTTTCAATATCAACATGAATTTTAAAAATTACTTGTTCATCCCCCACTTTCAAAGTTAATTTTCCCTCGTGCACATCAATGATTGATTTTGCCGTAGCCAAGAAAGGACGCCCAAGAATTAGAAGAACCTCAATATCATCATGCATGTCAAGAATAACAAAATCAACTGGGAATATGAATTTATCAATCTTGACTAACACAACATTAATAATACCTCTAGGATGTTTAATCGATTTATCGGCTAAGTGTATGTCCATCCTAGAAGGTTTCAGTTCACTTAATCCCATATGCTTGAATGTTTCATAAGACATCATATTGATACTAGCTCCTAAGTCAGCTAGTGCTCTATCAACAGGTAAACCATCAATTGTACAAGGGATAATAAAGCTTCTTGGATCATTAAATTTTTGTGGTAATTCATTGGAAGAACATTTATCATTCAATTGCACATTTGATAATTTGTTAAGCTTATTTTCATTAGGAATGATGTCATGAAGATCCCTAGCATGCTTTGAAAGAGGTTGAACAAATGGAATATTAGTATATAATTGCTTGAATGACTCAATGTACTTACCAAATTTGTCCTCCCTTCTATCTTCTTCAGTTAAACTCCGATAAGGGATCTTGGGTTTGTATTCGGCGACAACCTTTTTTATGTTCTTTTCTTCGTGTTTGTCGTCCTCCACATATTTATGCATGGTGGCGTTGGCATAATCATGCTCATGTGGAAAACTGATGGTGATTGCCTTTACGTGCTCCCTTGGGTTTGGCTCGGTGTTACCCGACAAACTTCCTTGTGGCCTTTCGGAAATCATTTTCGCAATCTGGCCTATTTGGTTTTCCAAATTATGGATAGATGCCTCTTGATTTCTTAAGGATGTTTCGACCGCCTGGAATTGGGCATCTGTTGATTGCACAAACTTTGCCATAAGTTCCTCCAAGTTAGGCTTTCCTTGGGTCGGCTGGAATCCGCGAGGTGTGTGTAGATTAGGATTGGGATTAGGCCGTGGTTGACCTTGATTACTCCAACTGAAGTTCGGGTGCTGACGCCAACCTGGATTATAGGTGTTACTGAAAGGATTATTTTGAGAGGGTTGAGATTGATTACCTAGATAATCCACTTGTTCATGCGGTGGTATCGCATGGGGGCACTCTTGGTGGTTGTGCGATCCTCCACAAGTCTCACATGAGATGACTTGTTTTGGAACTGCCAACCCGTCAATTTTCTTAGTCAGAGCTTCGACCTGCGCGGCTAGCGTAACTACCCCGTCTGCATTGTATACACCCCCCGTCCTGTTGGATTTACCTCGCACGGATTGCCATTGATATCCATTCATGGCCATTCCCTCTATTAGATCTTGGGTGGCTTCGGGTGTTTTATTGTTCAACGTTCCCCCGCCGCCGCATCAATCATTTGCCTCGTCGATGAGAGTAGCCCATTGTAAAACGTTTGGACTTACATCCAAACGGGAAGGCCATGATGTGGGCATTTTCGCAGCAACTCTTTGAATCTCTCCCAAGTGTTGTACAAAGTCTCGTTGTCCTCTTGAGTGAATGAAGAGATTTCATTCCTCAATCGTGCGGTTTTGGCGGGTGGAAATATTTCAAAAAGAACTTTTCCGGCATAATGCTCCATGTTGTGATTGTTCCCTTTGGTAAAGTGTTTAGCCATTATTTAGCCCGTCCCCGAAGAGTAAATGGGAACATGCGTAAACGGATGGCATCGTCGGAGACTCCATTTATTTTGAAGGTATCGCAAATTTCGAGGAAATTCGCGATATGGGTATTTGGATCTTTGTCCGGTAGGCCATCGAATTGAACAAATTGTTGCACCATTTGAATGGCATTCGGTTTGATTTCGAAATTATTGGCTGCAACAGTTGTACATGGTTCTTTGTTGTTCGTCTGCCATGGTGAAATCCTTGCTTTCGTTAATATCTTCTTTGTGGTCCGTATTAGTGATTTCCTCTGTGTTGCTCCCGGCGATATCACGCTTCCAAATTCGACGTCGAGTAGGCGTGCACTGCAGTAAATAAAGAGGATAAGTATAACTCAAGACTTACAAAGATGGATAAAAAAGAAAGATGGTGAAAAAGAATAAAATAAAAATGATCAAATTAACAAGAATATAGCGTTCTTAATATTACAATCCCAGGCAACGGCGCCAAAAACATGATGGCTCAAAAGCTACCTTTTAAAACCGTAGGCAAGTGCACCTATCGTTTTATAGAATAGATTGTTGAGTACCGAGTGTCATTCCCACGAGGATTGTAAGTACTAATAATTGCAGTCTTTTTGTTATTTAATCTAATAATTTTTAGAGTTTTTATTTGATTAATAAACTACAATATGTAAAAAATGAAGGAAGATTTGTAAAATAAGAAATCGAGAGATAGAGATGTGTTTGAATGTAAATCCCTCTAGGATGTTTTTGTGATTTAACAAGTTAAAAATACAACCATGAACCCTTAAGCAAAAACCATCCTCTTTTAATAAAATCTCATGTTATGTGGACCGTAGAAATTCCCGATTTAAGTTAAACCTTTTTCTCAAGGTGAAAAACTCCTAATCTCAAGTTGATTAACTGAAATCTCTTTCTAGTTAAAACACCTAAGACAACATTATAACGATTAGTGAATTCCCATATTAGGTTTGACCCTAATCCAGAAGATTTATGTCACCCTATATCTAGGATTGCATGCAACTCTTTTCACTTATATAGGTTCTATTTCACCATGAATCTCTCGATTTCTCGGATGAAAAATAAACTTCAAATCAATATTGTGCATATACCAATTCGAATGAATAAAGTATAATATAAGTGAATCACACAAAATATGAAGATTTTATTAAAAACATACACACCTTAATCACAAATCCATTATAGAGTTCATTACATTCAAACACTAGGAGTTTAGCTACTCATGATCTTGACAAAATAGTAAATTACACAAGAATATGTAAATATTGTAGACATGGTGTACTTGTCTTTCTCAAAATCTCAATTGACTTCTTTCTTGAATGATGATGTTGCTCCAAGCCTTCTTCCCCAATGTTGCCGAAAGCTTTCTCCTCCAAGACCACTTGATCCCAATTATGAATATGATGAATTATCTAATCAAATACATGAATGAATTATGAATGATGAATGGAAAATATGCTTCCCAACTCAAACTCTTGGCTTTTATAGACATCATTTTTGTGAAAGAACACATCAGTAATGCTATCTTTTTGTTAAACAATTGCCTCCACTTTCATTGTTGGGTGGTGAATTCTTGTACTCAATTGATGATTGAGGGAATATGGGGACATGTTGCAGCAAAATTGGGGTGTTAAAGGTGTATAAAAGTGGTCAAAAAGCTTGGTAGGTGAGTTTTCCATAATTTTCGCATGGAAAAGTTGCGTAGAAACGTGTCCCAGGACACGCCCGTGTCGCCCAAAACGATCGGGTCGTGTCGCCCAAAACGATCGGGCCGTGCTTCCCAACATGGCCAGGCCGTGTCTCTAGACACGGTCGTGTTGGGGAACACGGCCTGGCCGTGCGGAGGCTATTTTGTGCGAAAAAAATCGAGTTTTTAGCTCCCGGCGGAACACGGCCATGTTGCCCTACACCCCCTGCCCGTGTTGGACCAAAAAGGCCCCGAAATGACGCGTTTGGCTTGCAATTTTGAGCGTTTTTGCATCCTTAAACTCCCGGTATGCTTTGACATGAATTCATGGTCCGAAATTCACCAAAATTAGGCCCGAATGGTCAATCTACATCAATAAAAGTACCTCGGAGTAATATGAACTATGTACAATCAAAAATTTACAATACTAACAATAAAATAACTCGAATTCTACTCAAATATACACATAAAACATGCATAAAAAGACCCTTATCAATGAGTCATAGTAGGTTGACCCGAATCCGACCTATTTAATTCGCATGTTATTCGGGTCGATCGATTTTCGACCCGGACCCACAAAGCCTAGACTCATACCCATTAATTTCGTGTTAGGTTCGTGTCGGATTTGCGTGTCGGGTTTGAAATTGACACCTCTAGTTGTCACAACTAAAAGTATTAATCTTTTTTGATTTATTTTTGTAATAATAACTTTAATTGTTTTACAATAATGTGTTAAAAAGCCCCGTATAATTATTGTTATTTGCTAGCCTGTCTATCTTGTCCTCATTATATATTGTGAAAGACTTATGTCAGATTAGTTGGGATTGATCTATCAACAAAAGCGTGCAAATTTTGTCCAAAGATGAAGAAAATGAAAGCAAATAGTTAAATATAAGTTGATGTATGTCTATTTATATTTTATTGTATCATTATTTGCATTATACTACGTCATCATACCCTTGTGTTCTTTGCTGATTTACTTGTCCATTTTGAAAATAAATGACGCGGTACATTTCGCAGTACCCAAAAATATTTTTCAGTGTCGAGAAATGTTTCTTTATACAAAGAAATATTTCTCGATCATGAGAAATGAAATAAGAAAAGATAAAATGGACAATTGTCTTTAAAAATGACCGAAACATAGAGCTAAAAATCATTTATTTTTAAGTTTTTTTGGTCAATTGAAAATCTTTTTTAGCCCTATTTTTCAAACACATCATTTTTAGCCATTTTGGGGTGCGAAAAGACATAACTGCCTTTTAGTAGTTTAAGCCCCAATTCACTCGAATCACCCAACACTACTTCCTCACTCGAAAATCTCACAGTAAAATCCCTATTTCCTTACTCGAAAACCCACGAAATCCCACCCAAAACTACCGAAATCGGCGACGGCGAACGAAGACGATGACGACTAGCAAGGATATGGAGGGTGCTTCGACTTCTTCTTAGGTTAGGATTTGTTGTAGAAATTCTAGGTTTTTGATGGTGATACTTAGTTTTTGTGAGTTTGATATGTTGTTAATGGTGGAAATGTGAGAGAGGTGAAGAAGAAGAAGAAGAAGAGACGAGCTGTGATTTGAGTTACATGTGTACATATAAAGGTAACTCGATTTAGAATTACACATAAAGGTAACTCGAAATCACAGTCAGTTTTGAACTTTTGATATGGATGACTTCGAGTTACATGTGTAACTCAAAATCAAGTCACTTTTTTCAGGCGACTCGATTTCGAGTTACACATCGCAGTCAGTTTTGAACTTTTGATATGGATGATTGCGAGTTACATGTGTAACTCAAAATTAAGTCACTTTTTTCAGGTGACTCGATTTCAAGTTACATGACAACAAGCAAGCCATTTCCTGAACTGAATTTTGGTGTTTTTTTTGACATCATTGACAATGGAAATGGGGTTCTGCACAGAATTGAAGTGGAAAACTGAATATATACACCAAGTGCGACTTGATAGCGGATATCAAAGAGGAGTTGACTGAGTCGGGAAATTTAGATGAGTTTAGGAATGGGCCATATGAGGCATTTCTGGCCTACGAATCGGATGTATATTTGACCACGAGAGGTATGCTCCGATTGCTCGGTAGACAGATATTGGTGGAGGGATCTGAGACGGGTGACTTGTGGTTCCGCGTTGGTGAGCAGAACCTCTGATTTGGGAAACGAGAGTTTGCGATATATACGGGGCTACGTTTTAGCCCCTCGGCGATTAACCCATACTCCTCATAGCATTTCCCTCCGACAAGAGGAGTATTCTGACAGTTTTTTGATGGGAAGTCGTTGATACCGACGAAGGCATTGCCGCCCTTCATCACGGATCGTTTCAAAGAGCGACAGACAAGGATATGAAGATGGTGTAATTCTTGTTCGTCACAAAGTATCTATTCGCTCTCGATCCGTGGGGTGTCGTCCTATTATGGTTGTGGACTTTGGTTGAGGATGGCCCCGGGTTTAGGGAATTCACATGGGGCTTCTACGTGTATGGGCGCCTCCTCTATTATTATGGGATCCGAGCCCCTGTTGATCCTGAAAGAGAAGTTTAGTTCCACATATATGCCTACTTCTATCCTATAGGTATATATAATTTAATCATGTATCAATTTTAACATGAGCATTTCATATTGTAATCGGGTTCATTGCTTATTTATTTTTTGTTTGATACAGTTATGGGCATTTGAGGCTATTCCTTCTCTTGGTCGGGACCTTGACCAGGACTCTAGGTTGGATGGCCATCCTAGGGGCAGAGGGGTTAGATGCCCCAAGAGGTGGAGTTACGACTCCCTTACATGCAAGGTATCGATATGGACATGTCGCACAGATTGATATATGTACATATGGATTATTTCCCATCTCAGGTTGCCCCCTTGACCCTGACTCTGTTGGTAGGAGGATTGTTCTAGAACCAGGACGTACTGCTGCATCACGATTGCCTACGTCTCGGCGTTCGAAGAGGCGAATGACCCAGTCCCAACTTGCACGTATAGATGATAATGATTATGATAGTGAGGCTGAGGATAGTGATTGTCATGCACGTTCTAGTCGTCCTTCTCAGAGGTGCAGGACCCATACCCATCCTCTATCTCTGCCTCGATGTTTTCCTCCACCTCCACCTCCACTTCATTCCGGATCTCGGACAGGGGCTCCTCATCCCTCATCACAACCTGATGCACAGTGACATACAGGATCGACTTTTCTATCTGACCCCACTGCGGTTCATTCTACCCGGGTATTCGTACAGTTGTTGAAGGCAACTGTAGGTCGGGTGATTGATCGTACACTGGTTCGTTAGAGAGAGATCATACGAGCTAATCTACGAGCTGATATGGAGTCGTACTTGGATGTGCGGCTGCCTAATTTGATACGTCGAGTATTGCGTGAGCAGCAACCTGCAAAGCTGAGTCACGAGCACCGCGATTCTGAGCCGGACACATGATCCATCTCTACGCACTACCCACGGGACTCATGGAGCACATGGGTAGACAGATAATGCTCAGACATTAGACTTTGTGTACGAGGTATATTTATGTTATGTATTTTATCTTTTATTGAATTCAAAACTTAAGTTGGATTGGAATGATGTTAATAGTACTTCAATTGCTTATACTATTTGTCAGGAGACTAGGCTACCTACCGATGTGGAGGGTTTTTCAAAGGCAGTGCCTAGTGATACTCCGTGTGGCACACCGCTGTCCCCACACCTTTCACCTGCAGTAGTTGTTGAGCATACCGAAGAGTTTGTGGGGATGTGTAGCGGGGGCCGCATCAGGGGATGACGTAGTAGAGATTAATTTTGTTGATCATGTGCGTCCTACTTGTCGCGTCCGTATACCGTCAAGGTACCTACAGTCTCCATTTGTACACGTAGACGAGTAGTGGAGGCAGAAATTTATCTATCAGCTGTATACTCGGTACTTGGATATACCTACCCCCTAGAGTATGTTATGTATATTTTGTTTGTCTTTAATAATATTTCATTTAAATACTTATTAAATTGATTTATTTGATGTCTGTCAGGCGATATGTAGGGCTAGTGCCGGCTTAGTTTCAGGGCCCCTTGTACTTTCGGGAGATTGAGAACGTAAATGAGGATCTAGCCAATAATTTAAGTAGTTTTGTTAAGTATTTATTTCATTTGAAATAATAATCTCATGTTGTTCAAAATATTTGCAGCATATTGATCCTTATCTTGGGGTCCTTGCTCGGAGATTTCACGACAGGGTTCGGCTGCACCCTGGTGTCAGAGAAGACACTCTAAACATCCGGGATTGTTTATTTTTTGTAAGTTTTTAATTTCAGTCGAGGTTCGTTCAACATACTTTCAAATGTTGATACTATTGATTCAAAATGAATGAAAATTATTAACAGATAAACGTGAAGAGTGCACGGGATCACATTCATGCTGATGACAAGGATTGTCTGGGTACCTACGACGGTAGCTGCCCATACGTAGATTGGACTATACCCAGACAACTGTTGCAGTATGTTCATGGGTAGTCTCCAGCGTGGGGTCAGCCTTGGTACGAGATCCCACATATAAGTATTGGTCACGTTATAACTTTATTTAGTTATATAATCCACATAACAATGTTTCAATTATGGCTTGTAGATCGCCTTTGTATGTCTATGCACAAGGCATTGGGTCGTATATTGCATTCGGCTGGTCGATTGGGAGATTCAGTTGTATGACCCATTGTTGCATCAGATGGACGATCCTTCTGACCCGACCATCTTTTATCACCGTCACCGCCAGCTACTCCCATTTCGACGTCTTTTTCCCTGACTGCTCGTTGTTGGTTATTATTTTGATCATCGCGGGATTTTGATTAGATGCGATATATTGCCCATTAGGACGATGCCAGCAGATGATCAGTTCATACATATGGATAGCCACAGTTGTGGCGCGTTTGTCTACATGTACGTCGAGCATTTGTTGGGTGAGTCCATCCCAGCAGCTCAGACTGTAGATACCATCCGCGAGTATCGCTAGAAGATGGTAAGTGGCGATTTTTGCGCATAGTACAGAAATAGTACCTAGGGATTAGTTTGCACTTTGTATTCTATTTTGACTTTCGCGATCTACATATTGACTGTGTATATATTTGTTGATTGATCGATATATTATGTCTTGTTTTGGTATGTGTTGGTGGTGTTGATTGTGATGGATGTGTTGGTTGTCTTGGATTATGTTGGATGTGAAGGTGGTGTTGGATGTGTTGGTTGTTTTGATTGTGCTGGATGTGTTGGTATGATAGGTTGGGGTGTGTTACAGGTTGGTTTGTGCCTGGAACAGAGTGTACATGCCGAATTTTTTTCTTATCTAACTCGAAATCGAGTCACCATGACTTGATTTTTAGTTACACTAAATCGATTCGAGTTATAGTGACTCAATTTCGAGAAAAAAAAACTCGTCATCGAATCACCAAGACATGATGTCAAGTTAGATAATTTTTTTAGATTCTAATCAGAAACAACAAAGAGTTCTTTCAAATTTGAACAGACTACGAGTAGCAACAAAAATTAAGATACACCATACCAGTTAAACAGACTACAATGCTAGAACTTAAAATACAACCATGAACCAAACAATTTAGTCTACTTAGGTTCAGACTTTGATAAAGTTCCTTCCTCAAAACGGGGATGCTTAGGCAAATATCGAGGGATATGTATCCACTGCAAAATTTCAACAACTTCATTCTTCCAAGGCTCCATCTTAAATAGGTGGGTGAGTTTGTCGAACAGTCGTTCCCTGTCGAACTCGTAAGCGGTTGTGAGGGTCGCATCAACCTACGTGAACAGAAAATTTACAAAAATGTAGTGCTTGAAGATGAGTAGAATGGACGAAATCTTGTTTGTGATCCCAAACAAACCCCTGGAGTTGCAAACTTATTAGAGAAAAAGTTGTAGTGAGCTTGAAGATGGTTAACGCGTTGATTCACTTCAGAAAATGTGAAAGTTTTGTCAAACCACTACTTCAAAAGAGCCCTAGCACCCAACATGGAAGTGTTGTTAAACCCACGGACCTCCCAATCGCCTTTATTCAACTCGCTTACCAGAAAATCAACAAGTAGGATATCCATCGGCATTGTCCATGGAGTTTTCTTTTTATTGTAAAACACATTAAGGAAAGGTGAAGATGTGTTTTCTTTTCCGACGATACTCACGGATGGTATCTGATGTCTGAGCCACCGGGATGGACTCACCTAATAAATGCTTGATGTACATGCAGGCGAACACGCCACAACTGTGGCTATCCATCTGTACGAACTGATCATCTGCTGGCATCGTCCTAATGGCCAACATATCACATTTAATCAGAATCCCGCGATGCTCAAAATATTGACCAGCAGCGAGCACTCAGGGAAGAAGACGTCGAAGCGGGAGCAGCTGGTGATGACGATGATAAAAGATAGTCGGGTTATAAGGATTGTCCATCTGATGCTACAATGGGTCATACAGCTGAATCTCCCAATCGAGCAGCCGAACGCAACATACGACCTAATGCCCATCACATAGACATACAAAGACGATCTACAAGTAATAATTGAAACATTGTTATTGGATTATATGACTAATACGAACTACAAGTAAGATGCAATAAAGCTATAACATGACTATTACTTACATTTGGGACCTCGTACCAAGGCTGACCCCATGGTGGAGACTGCCCATGAACATACGCTTGCAGCTGTTTGGGTACAATTCAATCTACGTATGGGCAGCTACCCCCGTAGGTACCCAGACACTCCATATCAATTCGTAGATCAGCCCATATGATCTCTCTCTGATGAACCAGTACACGGTCAATCACCCGGCCTACGGCTGTCTCCACTCACTGTACGAATACCCGGGTAGACTGAGCCAAAGTGGGGTCAGATCGAAAAGTCGGTCCCTCAGGTCGTTGTGCACCAGGCTGTGATGAGGGACGAGGAGCCCCAGTCGGAGATCCGGAAGGAGGTGGAAGTGGAGGTGGAGGTTGAGGAGAACGTCGAGGCGGGGATAGAGGTTGTGTATAGGGTTGTGTATGGTCCTCTGCCTCTGAGAAGGACGACTTGGATGTGCAGGACGATCACTATCCTCAGTCTCAGTATCATAATCAACATCATCTATACGTGCAGGCTGGGACTGGGTCATCCGCCTCTTCGTACGTCGAGATGCAGGCAGTCCTGAAGCAGCAGTACGTTCTGGCTCCGGAACAAGCCTCCCACCAACAGTACAAGGGTCAACTAAGCCAACCTTATGGACCTGATCCATATGGACATACATCAATCCATGTGACATGTCCATATCGATGCTCTACATGTAAGGGAGTCGTAACTCCACCTCGGTGGGTTGTACCGGTGCGCATATCGTCTGTGGATATCAAAGGAAAAATTTAACTTAATTACGACGAAAATATTATCTATATTACTCGTATTATTTCATTAAAAAAATAAATTACCTTGGGGCTGTCAAATAACGCCACTACACTGAAGGTCCTCTTGGGGCATCTAACCCGTATGCCTCTAGGATAGCCATCCAACCCAGAGGCCTAGGTAAGGACCCGACCAAGAGAAGGAATAGCCTCAAATGCCCATAGCTATATCAAACAAAAAACAAAACAAATAAGCAATGAACCATATTAGAATATGAAATGCTCGTGTTAAAAGTGATTCATGTTTATATTATGTATATACATGTATGGGGTAGAAGTAGGCATATATGTGGAACTGGACCTCTCTCTCAGGATCAGTAGGGGCTCGGATCCCAGAATCAAGATAATGGAGGAGGCGCCAATACACGTAGGAGCCCCATGGGAATGCCCTAAATCCGGGGGCATCCTTAACCAAGGTCCACAACCATAACGGGATGGCACCCCGCGGATCGAAAGCTAACAGATACTTCGTGATGAATAAGATATATGCCATCTTCAGATTATCCTTTGGTCGCTCTCTGAAATGACCCTTGATGAAATATGGCACTGCCTTTGTCGGTATCAAGGACTCCCCATCGAAAAACCGTCGGTATACTCCTCCTGCCGGAGGGATATGCTGTGAGTAGTATGGGTCAATCACCGAGGGGCCAAAACGTAGCCCCGTAAACATTGCAAACTCTCGTCGCCCAAATCTGAGGTTCCTCTCACCAACGCGGAACCACAAACGGAGCATACCCTTGGTGGTCAAGTATGCGTCATCATCGAAGTCCAGAAACGCCCAAATGGCCCATTCCTAAACTCGTCTAAATTGCTCGAATCAGTCAACTCCTTCTTTATATCCGCTATCAAGTGGTGCTTAGAGTATACATTCAGTTTTCCCCTCCAATTTTGTGCAGAACCCCATTTCCATCGCCAAATCTGTAAAAAAAAAACACAAAACACTCAGTTTAGGCTTGCTGTCATGTATGTAACTCGAATTCGAGTTACCTTTTTCTGTAACTTGAATTCGATCTACCTTTTTCTGTAACTCCAACTGTTCGACTTACCCATTTAACTCAAATTCGAGTTACAAAAAAAGGTAACATGATTTCGAGTTACACATGTAACTCAAATTCGAGTTATCTTTGCATGTAACTCGAAATTTCGAGTTACCCATGTAACTGACTGCGATTTTTGAGTTACATGGGTAACTCGAAAATTCGAGTTACAGAAAAAGGTAACGCGAATTCGAGTTATAACTTGAATTCGCGTTACCTTTTTTTGTAACTCGAATTTTTGAGTTACCCATGTAACTCAAAAAGCGAATTCGAGTTATAACTCGAATTTGCGTTACCTTTTTCTGTAACTCGAATTTTTGAGTTACCCATGTAACTCGAAAATCACAGTCCGTCTTCTTCTTCTTCTTCTTCCCCTCTCTCACACTTTCCGCCATTAACAACATATGAAGTTCACCAAAACCAAACCCACCATCTAAAACCTATAATTTCTACAACAAATCCTAACAAAAAAAACATATTGACAATTTAAAACAACAAAATACATGAAATAGGAAATAGGGTTCGATTTACATACCTGAGAAGAAGTCGAAGCACCCTCCATATCCTCGCTCGTCGTCGTCGTCATCGTCTCCTTTCACCGTCGCCGATTTCGGTAGTTTTGGGGGAGAATTTTTGAGATTTCGAGTGACAATTTTGGTGGACCAGTGTTCGAGTGAGACAATAGTGGTATTTGGAGAACTATTTAGGCTTAAACTACTAAAGGGCAGTTATGTCTTTTCGCACCCCAAAATGGCTAAAAAGATGTGTTTGAAAAACATGGCTAAAAAAGATTTTCAATTGGCCAAAAAGGCTAAAAAAAAACCCACTGTTTGAAAAATGTAAATGTACCTGACGAGTGACCTGAGTATATATATATATATATAGCACTAATTTGTGTAGACATTGAGTAGAATAAAATTATTTTAAACCCGTCAAGAAATCAATCACTAATATGGCTTCTGTTCACGCACAATCTACCCTCCCTGTAATAGAATTCAATGAAAAAAACATGAATCCAGGCACAAGTTCCTGGAAATCGACCTCAGATTCAGTCCGACAGGCCCTGGAAACGTACGGATGTTTCGTCTTGGCCTACAACAACATCAGTTCGGAGCTGTACGAGGAAACATTCGGCCTGACGGAGGAATTGTTTGGTCTCCCCATGGAAACTAAAACGAAATTCACTTCTGAAATTATAGGGTTTGGGTATACTGGTAATATTCCTGCCATGCCTCTCTTTGAGAACTTCGGGATTGAAGATGGTGCGAATCTGGAAGCTGCGGAAAATTTCACCAGGCTGATGTGGCCTGACGGGCATCATAAATTCTGGTAATTATATATCTTAAGATTTTGTATGACTATATATAATTAGTGGAAATGCATCCAAAATTCAAAAAAGCCAATCTTTTTAATGACAAAATGAAAATAGTGGGTTTTTTTTTTCCAGCCTTTTTGGCCAATTGAAAATCTTTCTTAGCCATCTTTTTCAAACACATTTTTTTTAGCCATTTTGGGGTGCGAAATGACATAACTGCCATTTATAACATGGACAAGTCGAGCATAATTAAATTTCAACATTTGGACTTAAAATGCAAAAATGAAAAGTTGGTGGACTTAATTGCAAGAAAATAAAACTTAAGGGACCCCTCTGTAATTTTCGATTTTTGGGACTGAACTCAGGCTCAAAAATTATGTTTTGAAATTTTAATAAAGTTTTAAGAGTTTTTAGATAAATAAAATCAACTCTTAAAAGCCCAAGGACTAGGTGGTAAAATTTGAGGAAGTTTAAGGGCTATTTTGCAAATTTCGAAACTGTACCAGACCCTAATTTTAAAATTTTAAATTTTAACTTTTAAGGGACTGGAAATAACATATTTTAAATGTATTCCAAAAATCCAAGTGTTTAGAGCTTGGAAAGTAATTTTATAAAAGTTGAGGGACTAAAGTGTAAAAGATTAAACTTGAGGACCCAAATAAAATTTTCAGGACTTATGCAGCCCATGCACCTGGAAATACTAATTTAACTATAACTTAATTATATTTTGGACCCAAGGTTTAAATTTCATAACAATTGGACCCCTAAAAGCCTTAAAGGCAATTATTTCAAAATGGTAAAAAATTAAATTTTCAAAAGTTAAAGGATCTAAACTTATTTCTTTTTAAAACCGCTTTTGTCCTAATATCCTACTAACCATAGTGACATTTTTCAACTAGAATCACATTAAAAGCCCTTCCGGTTTGTGAGTTCCAATTACTTTAAACTTAGAGCTCCAAATGACAATTTTAACAAATTTGGGGCCAATATGAGAATTTTATAAAAACTCGACCTCAAAACATCAAAAACCTGAATCTCCTAATAAATTATTTTTCTTTTACTAAAATAACCCTGGACCCTCTGACTTTAATTTTTAATTAAAATATTTTATTTTCTCAAAAACCCCTTGACTTATCGGACCGCCTTGATCGATTAATACCCGATCGCGGGGCGACTTCCTCGTCTTGCGATTTGAATTTATAACGGAACTTATGTTCCACCTAATCTTTCAAGATATCGAAGATTGCTTATCCTCCGGATAATCATCTTCATCCGAATAACTCCACCAACGCCATAATTAACTTACGCAAATTTTCGAAAACTTTTCATGAACTGCTTACCGAATCAATATACTCAACTGCCTGGTTGACTACCTGAACGTGTATTTAATTCTTGCTGAGTCAACTTGGTGTGTCGAGCTCTCCGGTCGGAATGGATACGTCGGGGATGGAACCGGGCACTCGGCTGCTATTCCACTCGTCTGGCCCCATCGTCCTAATCCCGCAACCGAGGGACGGAGTTTGTCCAAGGGAAGCAGGTCGTAGTACTTGAGGTATAATCATGATTATGACGAATCGAGCCTTGCTAGCTCCAACGTGGATTTTGTCTTTTCCTATGGAGCGATAAGGTGGCGGTCTTGGACCATCATGAGCGGGAGTTACAAGGAAGAGCGAAGGAATCATTGTCTCGATCCACACGATTAGGAGTTGAACGCAACGTTTGGTTGGCGCTACACTTGACGCAACCGCTACTTGTAATGCATGGGTTGGCGCTACACTTCAGTACGCAACCACTAATTGTCTTGCATGGGATTGGCGCTACACATCAGTACGCAATCCTCCTGTCTGCTTGAATCATTGTGTTTGTATGACCACGAACTATTTCTTAAACTGTATAAATATATTACTTAATATATATTTATCACGATGCTTGTGGGCTATGTGTGAAATCATGCATCATACCTCACGCATTTTCATACAACCATTTTCTCGCATTAACTATATATATATATATCGCCACACTTGCACACGATCATCCCATCCACTGAGATTTTTGTCTCACTCCCTCCTGTTTTCTAACATTTAGATGAAGAGTACGTTGAAGACGTAGAACCTACCACAAGATTGAATCCCTACCATTGATGTGGAGAGATATTCCTTTTACTTTTATTGTTGATTGGACTTCTTCATTTTATTTTTGTTTGGACTGTAAGTTAAATTCGAACAATCTCTTGGGTTGTAATCGGATACCGTCAGACCTTAAGATGTAATTTGTACTTGGGTTTATTTTAATTCCGCTGCATTAGACTCTTTTCACTTGAAGTTTCAGATCATGGGTTTAGACTGTTGATTTATTTTCTATTTAAGTGATTGATCGTTATCGCGTCACGTTTGGGGCGTGACATCAAAAGGCCAAAAACATGTATTTGAAAAAAATGGTTAAAAATATTTTGATTTGATGGGAATGGCAAAAAAACCGACCCCATTAATAAAAGTAACAGGACTAACACTTTCTCCTTATGTCGTTTTTTGCCCTCGTTTTCCGCTTATAACAGTGAGACTACATACTCGTACTGTACGGTGTTATTGGAATTGGATGACACTGTGATGAAAATGGTGGCTAGCAGCTACAATTTGGAAAAATACATGGACCCTTTAATTCAGTCGTCGTTTTACATGACGAAACTCGTGAAATATCACTCGCCAGGCGAAAACAAGACCAATATTGGTCTTATACCTCATAGAGACAAGAGTTTTATGGGTGTAATTAGTACAAATGAAGTGAAAGGTTTGGAGATACAAACTCGTGATGGAGATTGGATCGATTATGAGCCTTCCCCCGGAAAATTCATAGTCATTGTAGGTGAAGCACTCATGGTAAGATATGTTCCAATGATCTATCCTTTATTTTTATTACAGCGTTTTGGTTTTATCTTTTTAACTTTCTTTCATGTTTTTATCAAGGTAAGATGTTCTAATCAATATAATGAATTCTTTGATTTCTATAATATATACACGAGATATATTAAAAATTCGAAGAGAGGGAGATTATATATATGATCATAAAATTGAGGGTTAATTACAACAACATAAAATTAGTTATATCATCATCCAAAAGTACAAAATGCCCCATTGATATCTCTTTTTATTTTACAAATTGTACGAGAATATCTGTTAAATAAATACAAACGAGTATTTAGATCTTATTTTAAAAATAAGTTGAAGTGTTTGGATAAAATAAGATAATCGAACTTATAACATGTTAGTAATTGAATTTTTTTAATAAAAATGCAATATTCAATGAGTTATTGAAATAAATTTTTATTTTGAAAATAAGATGGTGTTTCGTGTCTTTTTTTAAACAACATATAAGCTCATATATAACATCTTATTTGCAGACATGGACAAATGGGTGGTTGCATGCTCCCTGTCATAGGGTAATGATGACCGCAGATGAAGTTAGATACACGATTGCATTGTTTTGGGTTCCAAAATCAGGACATATAATTAAGGTCCCAGAAGAGTTGGTAGATGAAGATCACCCCTTACTCTTCAAGCCCTATGATTCAATACCCTCTCTAGAGGACTATTGTGGAGCCTGATCAAACTCTATAAATAGTTACAATATTTTTGTCATGTATGTGTTTGTGTGATGCTATATATGTTATGTATCTCAGGATTGATGAACTTGTTTTACCACAATTTGCATGTGTTAACATTAACATGATATACACTGGAGTATACTTGAATTGAGTATTATGTATATGTATATATATGATGTAAGGTCATGTGTGGTTTTCACCCCATTGAGTTTTCCCACTCCTAACTATTTACCATATGTAAATCACGTTTGTTTTACTTAATCTCATTAGAAATATTTTATTTTCAACTTCTCCAATCTTAACCTTGTATTCTAAATCTTTCACACATATATACTAAATTTTCAACACTATATATATATATATATATATATATATATATATTAATGGGATCTGTTACAACCACTACATACTCAAATTTAACTTTATATTACATAAGAGTATCCACAATAGTAATTGCAAGTTAATGATCTTTTTGTGGGTCCCGCAGTTCCGCGTCAACTTGAACTAAACCTTTTCCTTGTTGTATATTTACAACAAATATATATATATATAGTGTCTTGTTTAGTAATTGCATCTCATATCATAACATCATTTTAGCTAGACATTCATTTTATACATATATTATATTATATAATATATTATATTATATAAAAGAAGGAAAGAAATAAATAAATATGAAAAAAAAAGAAATGAGATGAAAATGTGTGTCGATTCATGTAAAGACATCCTTTGAGAAGGGTTGCAATGAACAAATGCAACCTTTGGATAAATAAATTTCATCCATTGAGAAGGGACGCGACTGTGTCCTTTTGGTAGTCTATAAATAGTTC
Organism: Rehmannia glutinosa; assembly: GCA_016081115.2. Lineage (NCBI taxonomy): Eukaryota > Viridiplantae > Streptophyta > Magnoliopsida > Lamiales > Orobanchaceae > Rehmannia > Rehmannia glutinosa. The sequence goes on from JABTTQ020002284.1 coordinate 303,375, forward strand.
CAATTATTCTACAAATCAAAGTAGAAAAAGAGATGGAAAACTATTCCATAAAAATCCTACGAGATTTATTTATTTCCTACTTTCAATTATTGTTGTTTTAACTACATTTTGTGATTTATGCTTCTGAAAAATCCTAAGTGTAATCTTGGAATTTTTGTGAAATAAACTTTGTATCGTAGAGTTAATTCCTTGAGATTCATTTACACCATAGTGGGAGAAATTAATACCTTAAAGAAAATATATATAAGATGTGTCTAGACTATACAAAATCTTATTTTTGTTTTCATAAACATACTCCATTACCCAATATTTGAGAAATTATCCAACGCTCCTATTTTCACAATGGTAAGTTCAAAATTATGGTTCAAATTGGGGTTCCACTATCAAATATATTGAACATGAATTGATGATGAGCCAAGTTCAATATATTGAACTAAAAAGTTGAACTTGCAATGATTGGATCTTCTACAATGGCAACAATCAAGTTCAAACCACCCATTGCAGATACTATAATTTGGACTCACTATCACTACCCAGTTCCACATAAAAATATATAATTCTTCATTCAAATTTTAAAGTGAGCCCCGCTACTATCAACTTCATCTATTATTATATTATAATTTTTTCAACATCATCATTTAAGTGGGTCTACCACTTAATATATCATCTACATAAATTATATATCGTTTTGTCATGTTTTTCAATGCTAAAAATTCAAAATTAAAGATATATTAAACCAAACATATTCTCATATTACTCCCCATAATTAACTTCTCCATTAATTTTTTTGTAACCAAATATATTTCATTTCTATACAAATTTCAATTAAAAAATTAGAAATTAATCTCAATGGGATGAAAAATGAGATTCCTCAATGGGACGGAAACTTTTCTATCATGTCCATAAAAAGTTGAATGCATGTCTGATTTTCTAATTTAATTTTTCGGAATTGTACTGTTGGAATTAGAAATGCCAAATGTGAATGTGCTTACGAACTTTAAGGTTGAAGACTGAAGCACGAAACAGAACCATCATGGTTAAAGTCACTTAAGAAATTAAATTGAATACTTTTTTTTTTTTGAGTGCAGTGTACTTGGGTGCATTATGTAACTGTGAATTCTCAAGTTGATATTTGTGTCGTAGTTGAGTTTTGATGTCAGGGCTCCGTCTATAGACAAGATTTTAATCCGAGAAATGGGAACACTCCTTCAAACTGAAATTAAAGTAATCAAATCCTCAGAGTTTTTGGCTGTCAGTTTGAAAATTCAACTTATAAATATAAGAAACGTCACATTTAAAATTTGTTCGCAAGTCGCCCTCATCCTCTTTCACTTGTGAAACAAAGTTGAAAAATATTGTTTTCTGTTTTCTATATTAATATGTAATATCTATTTCAGTATAATCAATTAATCACTACATAATATCTTGTCCATATTATGGACAAATTAAAAACAATCATTTATTGTGGAACTATTTGCGCTAATATTTTATAATTGAATGAAAGATTAAGTCGAATCTTGATGTCAGTTATTGGTTTATTTAATTGCATTCAATTAGCTGTCCCAATCATAAATTAATACATAAGTACAAAATTCAAATAACTCTTGCAACCTGCACACCCTTTGTCATCTTGCCTCATGCATGATTCCTTCAATTTTCATATTTTCTGATTTTTTTTAAAGTGGATCGAGCATAATGTGGACCTGGTTATATATATATATATATATATATATATATATATATAGGGATTGGATCAAATGAGACCACATAATTAGAGTGAGACAGTGTGGACTAATCCTGCCCACATATTTTAAATTTTAGATGGTTGGGATTTACCCAATTTAATAGATTTTATTAATTTATTTTATATCTATAAAGGGTAGTTATGTAATTGTCTGATTACATATTTTCAGTCAAATTGCTAACTGATGAGTGATGAAAAGCTATCGCCATCTTCGTGTTTCTTCACTCTCATAATTGTGAACTCTCATAAGCATGACAAAACAGAAAAATAAAAAACAAAAAACAAAAATTCAACATCAAAATGTATCAAGTCAGAGGTAAAATGACGGAAAAGACAGATCTCTTCTTTCTCATCATTTACATACTTTGTGACCGCTGCCAGGACGAACTATCCACCAACGTCCTCTCATCTCCGTCGAGAGTGAATTGAAGAACCAATTTGTGTAAAGACAAAGACCTCTACACATTTTATTCTTTTTTTCCGATGATAAATTAGGCCCAGTTGACACTTAAAAGCCGCCGCCGCTACAAGCTGTGCCGGTGGTGCTAACCTGCACCACGACCTGAATTTTTTTGTTTATAATGGAATTTTTTGTTTATAATCAGATAAATTGATCTCAATAATAGTTTAATTGGTACGATTAATGGTGGAAAATGAGATATTATGAGTTACTGTAGAATTGGTGAAGAAGACGATGCTGACGTGGAGAAAATCGATTACTGTACACTTAGATGTTTTTCGATGTATACTTAGATGCGTTATGTTGTATAAGTAGTTAATTTTTTATTTATGTATTTATGTTGTTGTATACTTATATGTGTTTTGTTGTACACTTATTTGTGTTTTATTGTATTCTTATATTTTTGTTTGACAATTGTAATATGCAGTACAAATATGTTAAATATACAACATAATAGTGTTAAACATACATTAAATATATGTTAAATATACAATACAATAATGAGCGTGATTTTCTCTCTCTCTACAACTGATTTACTTAATCCACGGTCCACACATGTTAATGAGCGTGATTCTCTCTCTCTCTATTACTTATTCCTTAATTTATGGTCCCCACATATTTTTGTTTTGACTGTTTGTAAAATTATATTAAAAATACATTAAAATAGTGTTAAGTATCAGAAATATATGATAAGTAAACAAAGATATTTGCGTGGCAGAGCACATGCGTGATTTTCTCTCTCAGGCGTGATTTTCTCATTATTTTTCTCTCCTAATAAGCGATTCCATATTTGGATGGTCCCCACATGTTTGTTTTGACAATTATACCCTTATTTTACCTTAATTAAATGTTTAATGTAATTTTAACTCTTATTTATCTTAGCCATTGATATAAATAAGGGAGGGTTGAGATGAGTCCACATTGTCTCACTATAATATGTGGTCTCATTGTATCCTCCCCTATATATATATATATATATATATATATATATATATAGGTATTGGTTCAAATTAGACAAATATGCTGGGGTGAGACCGTAGGGATTGATCTGTGCCGTTTATTCTTAATTTTGAAGGGCTTAGATTATTACAGTATGTAAGGTATTTTAAAAATTTAAAAACGGTTACAAGGATATTTTTGTAAATATGCATATGGACCGATTTTTTAATTAAGGACAGTTTTATAATTTGGTAGGTGATCTGTAATTGATTTCACCGAGATTCTTGGAATATGGATTTATCCCAAAATTGAAGATACGTGTCTCTTTAACATTAACTTATGTTAAAGAGTTCTCTCAAAAAAAATCCTTTAAAGAGAGAAAAAGGCGTTGAAGACCAACCAAGGTTTGGAAAACAAGAGGAAAGACATTGAAGGCAAACTCAAGATTGAAGAAAAATTCGGGAAGAACTTTGTTTTTAGATTTCGACTTTTTCATATAGTAATTGTTACGAATTTTTTTTCTTTTTTTCTTCAATTTTCTGCAACTTCTTGCACGTCATATTAAATTTTATTTTTTGGTATTTTTTTCATTTTTAACGTTTTTGTTTAGGTTTTTGCGTATTTTTGTGTAGTGTGTAAGATTTTTTCATTCAATTTTTGTATGGGTTGGCCGTGTATAAGAAGTTTTTTACATGGAGATTTTTAGTTAAATTTTCTGAAACTTGTTTGAGTTCATATTTATATCATCTGAAATTTAGTTTTTAAGTAGGATTAGTTTTCATTCCATTGTGTTGGTTAGTTTAGGAGTTGTTTTTTTGTGGGAGTTTCACATGCCAACTGATGGCCTTGGCAATTTTGATTTTCTTAGATTTTTTTGTTGTTGTTACACAATAGGGGATTAACTCAGCTAATTAGGTTTTTAGTATGTATTGATTTTTTTTGGTGTATAGATACAATGTATTTGTTGCATTTACACGTGTTGATTTTTCAATATAGTTATGATGTATATATAGAATGCTTTTGTTGAATACTTAATTTTGTTTATGTTGCATACTTAGAAATGTTTTTTGTGTTGAATTTTCAATACAGTTATGATGTATAGATAAAATATTTTTGTTGCATACTTGGGTTTGTTTCTGTTGTATACTTAGAAATATATTTTGTGTTGATTTCTCAATATAGTTATGTTGTATAGTTTGAATGTTTTTATTAAAAGAACACGTAATTGTCATGTTTTTTAATGCATATTTTATTTTTACATATTGTATACATAGTTCAAGTTAGTTGTATATATAATGGTTGTTCATGAGAGTTGGTGATATAGAATACTACATTATGGTGTATAGACAGTAGAGGATTGTTGTTCAAATTGGTTTTGCGTATTTGGAATGTGTACATAGTAGTTATGCTTTTAAGTTTTTAGTTGTATAGATATAATATTTTTTGTTTGATGTATAGATATAATATTTTTGTTGCATACTTAGCATTGTTTTCATGGCATATATATTGAAAAGACACGATTTTTATATACAATCATGCCGGGTGAATGCACGATTTTTTGGAAATTTTTGATAATATTTTAGGTTTCCAGTATTTGTTTTTTATATATATGGTTGATGTATAGATTTGATTTTTTTTTCCGTGCATATTTTTCATGATAAGGCAGTCATGCATCACAATTTATACACGAAGAATTTTGTATTTGAATTATGCATTGGCCTGTTGTAATTTATGCAAACAAATTACACTTTTCATATATCAATTTGATATGCATCAATCAGCTAGTATATATGAATTATTTTTACCAATTTATTCATTAGTCTCGATGACTTATAGATACATCATAATTAAATTATTTATACAATATAATACAATTATTTAGGCACATTTTTTTGCACGGTGCAGAGATAACAAACTCAGGTTGTCAACAATGGCTAAGTCTAAACAAAAGAGGGAGATTTCGCTAGGAGGGGATGATTGAGGCAATGGAGATGGTAGTTCTGGTACCAAAAGGGCGAAGGGTGGGAAATCTGAAGTCAAGAAGGCGTGCAAGGGTGGGAAATCCCATCTCCAAGCGTAGAAGGGGCGGAGAGGGTTCTTCAAGAAATCGGCAAGAAGAAGCCGAACAAAGGGATATTCGAGCTACCCAGAGAAACGTGGCTCAAGAAGGTGATGACATTCAAAATCCCATACTTTCTCGGGCCCAAATTATCGAGCTCCGCGGAACAATTTCGCTCCAAAATTGTCGTTGGGCGAAAAGTAAGAAAACTTTTATTCTTCAAGCTCCTCACTCTCATAATGTTCTTAATTTCATCAATAAATATGCGGAATGGTACTATGAAGATTCGGGAATGGGAGGAAAATCGATTGCTCGGACAAAAATGTGTCGTTTTAATTCATTTACGAATGAATATCCTACTATTAGAGGATTCTTTGAGGAGCAAGGTTGGATGTTTTTATGGGAGCATGCTTATGTCTTGTATGATGATGATATTATCCAACTTTTCTATGCTAATATGTGGGTGCAATATGATAATCAAAGGAAGCCTATTGCCATTAATTCGTTTATAAGGGGTCGTCATTTTAGGTGGACTCCTAATGATATTTGTCGGCTTTTACATATTAGAGAAGGTGGTTGAGACTATTTCTCTTATGGTACTTGGAATGATGAAATGATGGGGGTGTTAGTCCAAGTGGCTACGATAATCTAGAGGGGGGGGTGAATAGATTATACCGATTTTTCGCAAATCACCCTCTTTTTCGAATCAACAAGTAAATGACAAGAATGTAAATGCGGAAATTAAACAACACTCGTTGATTTAAAGAGGTTCAACCCACCTAGGGCCTAATCCTCTACCACCCTAGTATCTCCGGGATGGATTTCAAAAAGAAAAAAAGATTTTATTAATTACCACAATTAATACAACACCTTGAGGATCACCACAATCCTCTTACAACACCTTCAAGGAGATTACCACAATCTTCCTTCACCACCTATGAAGAGTACCACACTCTTCAAACACCTATCACCTAGATCACTCAAGTGTATTCTTACCACAAGAATACTCACAAGGATGTCTTGTGTTGAATGATGGACAAAATTCAAGATTACAACTCTATAAAACCAATACAAAGATTGAGTGCAAGTGTAATCAAGAATCAAAAAGCCTAGACATCAAAGATGTGCAAGTGAAAGTACTTAGGCTATTACAACAAGAATGTAAAAATGAAAGGTTGAACAATTTGCAGATTTCTTGTTGTGTATTTTGCTTCTATGTGTTGTGTCTTGTGTCTTCAATTAATCCTCTATTTATAGGGAAGTCATCACCAACATAGGCTCCCAACATAGGCTCTTTCCTCTTCACTTTTGTCTACAAAAAGAGGATCACAAGATGTAGAAATAATGTACAAAAAAGAAAAGTAAATCTTGATGTCACAGATTGCAACGGTTGGAATTTTGCTGTCACAAAATAGCATAGGGCGACCGGTTGCCCTGTTTAAGATTTCGAACATTTTGAAAAGATAGTGCGATCCAGGTACGGGTCGGAGGGGGGGTAGACCGGTCGACGGGGGGTGCGACCGGTCGCCCTAGGGTGCGACCGGTCGACCTTACCCTTGACCGGTCCCCCTCCTCCATTTTTCAAGTGCAGAATGTACTGTTTCGTGTTTTCTTTCCTTCAGGTACCGGTCGATGCTTTGGGCGACCGGTCGACCTCCAATTTGAAATGTTGTCCGATTTTTATCAAAAATAAACTTCAAGAAATACTCCAAAAATAATAGTAAAAATATTTTAAATCAGTTGGGAGTATTTGGACAACATTTATAAACATAGTTTTGGTGTAAAAACCAATTTAAACAAAACTATCAAACGTGTTGTAAGTTTCATATGAAAATAGATGCATTTGATTGATAAAACATGATCTCTATAAACTTATAAGACTTTTCAAATCGAGAGACTCATGTAGGTGATGAATTTTTCATTGAAACATTTCGTCGAACACTTGGCGTGCGTCGAATAAAACTAGAAGAATATAACGCCTTTGCGATTCGTTTAAGCCAAAATTTTCATCACCAATTCAATTTAAACAACATTCAATACATCATAAATATTAAGCTCATCACATTCATATGAAACTAGCATCAAGAATTTTGCAAATAAGTCAAAATCTCAAGGGTTCAACCCAATTGAGCAAATAAAGTAGAATTCTTACCATTTGATCGGTGAAGATGAGCCATAATGATGATGATCATGCTATATAATGTCCATTTTGTGAAAAAGATGCATGAAAACCATTTTTGAAAGACATTTGAGTGAATATAGCAAAGGGGACGAAAAATGGCCAAAATGTGTTAAAGTGACGATTGTTGAAGACAGAACCATTTTAATCCAAATTATAGACTAGTGCGACCGGTCGAGGTTGAGGGCGACCGGTTGCCCTCAACCCTTTCAGCCCACTGTCTGTCAGTTTTACCAAAAATCGAATTTTCAACCAAAAATCCGATTTTTCGCCCCTAAGTTTTAAAAACGTGCAAAATGCAATCATAGACCTCATTCAATATGAATTATGCCTAACCGAACTCATATTGATGCAAAAGTCTCGGAATTTAGCGGTTTAGTAAAAATGTCCGCTAATTGATCTTGAGAGGTACAAAAGATATCTCAATTTTTTGTTTTGAAACACAATCCCTTAGAAAATGATGTCGAATCTCAATATGTTTAGTACGGTTATGATGAACCGGGTTTTGAGCAATGTTTATAGCGGATATATTATCACAAAAGATAGGAACACTTTCAAAAGAACATTTATAATCCACTAAGGTTTGTTTCATCCAAAGAAGTTGTGTACAACAAAATGCCGCGGAAATATATTCGGCTTCGGCCGTTGAAAATGAAACACAATTTTGTTTCTTTGAAAACCAAGATACTAGGCAATCGCCTAAAAATTGACATGATCCGGAAGTACTTTTCCGATCATCAATATTTCCCGCATAATCCGAATCACTATAACCTTTAAGAGAAAAATTTTCATTCTTTGGATAGAATAAGCCATATTGAATAGTACCTTTCAAATATCGAAAAATCCTTTTAACGGCACTCATATGAGATTCTTTGGGATTTCTTTGAAAACGAGCACATAGGCATACGGCATGAAGAATATCCGGTCTACTTGCGGTTAAATAAAGTAAACTACCAATCATACCTCGATACTTGGATTCATCAACCGACTTGCATTTTTCATCTTTGTCAATCTTGACGTTTGTTGCCATTGGAGTTGAGACGGTTCTTCCTTCTTCAATGCCAAATTTCTTCAAAAGCTCCTTTGTATATTTTGATTGAGAAATATAAATTCCTTCTTGGCATTGGTTAATTTGATGTCCAAGGAAGAAGTTGAGCTCCCCCATCATGCTCATTTCAAATTCACCTTGCATTAACTTAGAAAATTTCTTGCACAAAGATTTATTAGTAGCACCAAAAATAATATCATCAACATAAATTTGCACTAGTAAGCAATCTTGCCCTTTTTCAAAAACAAAGAGAGTAGTATCAACTTTACCTCTTGTAAAACCATTTTGCAAAAGAAAAGAGCTAAGTTTATCATACCATGCACGGGGTGCTTGTTTCAAACCATACAAGGCCTTTTCAAGTCTATAAACATCATTAGGCGTAGAAAAATTTTCAAACCCCGGAGGTTGTTTTACATAGACTTCTTCTTGAATAATACCATTTAAAAATGTAGATTTTACATCCATTTGGTAAAGCTTGAAATTTTTAAAACAATAATAGGCAAGTAAAATACGAATAGCTTCTAAACGTGCTACGGGTGCAAAAGTTTCATCATAATCAATACCTTCTTCTTGACAATAACCTTGAGCTACTAACCTTGCTTTGTTTCGAACAATATTGCCTTGGTCATCGAGCTTGTTCCGAAATACCCATTTTGTACCAATAATAGTTTGAGATGGAGGACAAGATACTAATTCCCATACATCATTCCTTTTCAAATTGATTCAACTCTTCTTGCATTTCTAAAAACCAATCCTCATCTTCAATGGCTTCCTTAGCATTTTTAGGCTCTTTTTGAGAAATAAGAGCTTTCTCGGCAAATTTTCCTCGAGTCATTACTTTATCAAGGGGATCACCAATAATAAGATCTTTTGGGTGATCTCCCTTAAATTTCAATGCTACGGGAAGATTCGAAGTATCACCTTTATCTTCTTGAGGAACATTTGAGCTTGAAGGTTGATCATTTTGAGTATCATCTTGAACAATAGGTTCAACAATATCATCTTCATCACTTTCATCATTGGGTATCCTTTCAACACCCGAAGCTTCATTGAATTTGACATGGATGGATTCTTCAACAACCCCACTAGTCTTATTGTAAACCCGATATGCTTTGCTCTTGATTGAATACCCCATAAATATTCCTTCATCGGCCTTAGGATCAAGTTTGTCTAGTTGATCCTTAGTATTTAAAATAAAACATTTACATCCAAATATTTTGAAATAACTAATATTTGGAGTTCTTCCTTTCCAAAGCTCATATGGAGTTTTATTCATTTTAGGACGAATATAAACTCGATTAATGACATAGCAAGTGGTACTTACGGCTTCGGCCCAAAAATATTTTGGATGTGAAAATTCATTGAGCATGGATCGACTCATTTCTTGAAGTGTCCGATTCTTCCTTTCGGCTACTCCATTTTGTTGAGGTGTCCTTGGAGCCGAAAAATTATGATTATATCCCTTGGTTTCACAAAAGACTCTAAATTCGCCGTCAAATTCTCCACCTCGATCACTTCGAATAGACTTAATAGTATCTTCCTTTTCATTTTCAATAAGTCTACACAACTTAACAAACTCATTAACGGCATCGCTTTTATTAGTAAGAAATATAGCCCAAGTATATCTAGAAAAATCATCAACTATAACAAAAGTGTAATGTTTTCCACTTAGACTTGCCGTACCAATATCCCCATACAAATCAAGATGAAGCATTTGTAGGGGTTTGGTAGTGGAAATTTCATTTTTGGGCTTAAAACTACTCTTAACTAATTTGTTCTTTTGACAAGTGTCACATAAGACAAGATTTTCAAAATTCAATTTGGGTAGTCCTTTTACATGTTGGTTTTTGTAAATAGTTTGCAAATTTTTGTATCCAACATGACCAAGTCGCCTATGCCATAAACTAGTTAAATCATTATTGGCGACAAGACAAGAAACATTTTGACTAACCAAATCACTTGTACAAATTTTGTAAAGATTGCCTTTTCTAATTGCTTCACAAATAATTTTATCATTTTTGGAAATAAGGCATTTTCTTTATTAAAAACAACATTATAATTTGAATCACAAAGTTGGCTAACACTTATCAAATTGAACTTATGCCCTTCTACTAAAAGAACATTGCTAAGAGAGAAAGAAGAGTTACCAATTTCTCCATTTCCAATAATTCTTCCTTTGCCATTGCCGAACATGACCATACCCTTTTCTTGGAGCTTGATGTTGGTAAAACGTTCTCTCTTTCCGGTCATATGGCATGAACATCCGCTGTCCACGAGCCATTTTGAATCTTCCATTGTTGTTATAGCCCCTATAACCTACAAAGAAATTATTTTTAGGTACCCTATAATTTTGGGGTCCATGGGGGTTAGCCTTGAGACCTTTAGGTCTCCAATAATAGCTAAAATTATTCTTCAATTTACAATTGCTAGCATAATGTCCATTCTTACCACAATAAAAACAAGTAATAATACGAGGACTACTAGCACGTACAAAGGTTGGACCTTGGTCTTTTTTCTTAAAAGCATTTTGAAAAGGTTTGTAACCAAGTCCTAATTTAGAATGCTCACCTCTTTGTGCATCTAAAATTTTTGTGACTTTATCCGTACTTAAATTGAATCGATGCATATCCTTTTTCAAATTTTCAATATCATTTGTGAGCGTTTGCTTTTCGGTTTCAAGTTTACGGACCATAGTAAGGGTAATAACATGAGCTTTATCAAGAGAGTCATAAGAAGTAAATAATTTATCTTTTTCTAGTTTAAGCTCTTTATGCTCCTTTTTCAAATTCTTGTATTTAATAATCAAATTTTGAAACTCATTTTGCAATTCATCAAAATCACATTGTAACTCATCAACTAGGGAAGAAGATGAAGCATTAGAGCGTACCTCGGTATTTTCATCGTCTATAGCCATAAGACCATGTTCGGATTCTCCTTCCTCGTCGGTTGTTTCAAGTAATTCATCCCAAGTTTTGACGTCCGCATTTAACGCCTTCTCTTTCGGAAAAGGCTTTTTCTTCTTTTGTTCCTCTTCCGCTAATTTTGGGCAATCGGCTATGCAGTGCCCGGATTTTCCGCATTTGAAGCAAGAATTGTCTCTTGGCTTTCTTGCTTTATTTTTGTTTACAAATTTTGCAAATTTTCTAACAAGAGCCGCCGTTTCTTCATCTTCCTCATCACTAGCATAATAAACATTATTAGAAGAGGATGCTAAGCCTTTAATAATATTTTGCGTACCCGGTTTAGAGGTGGATGGTTGAGAATTTTTCCTCTCCTTGAGATATACTTCATAGATGAGGAGATTCCCAATGAGCTCATCAAACTTGAGTGTTTCAAGATTTTGAGCTTCCGTGATTGCCGTCACTTTTTCGGACCATGAGCCGGGAAGGGCGTTCAATACCTTGGTCACTTTGTCTTCTTCGGAGATGATCTTTCCAAGAGCCACAAGAGGATTGACGATGTTGTCAAACCTTTCCACCATTTTTGATATGCTTTCACCATCATGCATATTGAAATTTTCAAAATCTTTCACAAGCATTGTTTTTCTTGCTTGTTTCACTTTCTTTGTGCCCTCATAAATTGTTTCTAATTTTTCCCAAACTTCATGCGCTGATCGTATGCCTCTTATGCGATTATATTCGGTGGCGGTAAGAGAGCAATGTAAAATGTTTAAGGTTTTACCGTTTAAAGAGAAAGCCTTCTTGTCATTTTCATCATATTCCTTGAACGGCTTGGGAGTCGTGGTTCCATCCTCCAATTTTGTTGTTGGTTGAGCAACTCCTTCAATGACCACATTCCAAATATCAAATCCGCACCCTTGTAGAAAGCACTCCATACGGTCTTTCCAAAATGCGTAGTTGTTGGTGTCGAATAGTGGTGGCTTGTTGGTGGAGGCGCCGGTGGTGAGATGAACATCATGTGTAGCCATGGATCTTTCCTCTTTACTAACTCGGAACGAGCTAGCCAAAGAGTTTGGCTTTGATACCACTTGTTAGTCCAAGTGGCTACGATAATCTAGAGGGGGGGTGAATAGATTATGCCGATTTTTCGCAAATCACCCTCTTTTTCGAATCAACAAGTAAATGACAAGAATGTAAATGCGGAAATTAAACAACACTCGTTGATTTAAAGGGGTTCAACCCACCTAGGGCCTAATCCTCTACCACCCCAGTATCTCCGGGATGGATTTCAAAAAGAAAAAAAGATTTTATTAATTACCACAGTTAATACAACACCTTGAGGATCACCACAATCCTCTTACAACACCTTCAAGGAGATTACCACAATCTTCCTTCACCACCTATGAAGAGTACCACACTCTTCAAACACCTATCACCTAGATCACCCAAGTTTAATCTTACCACAAGAATACTCACAAGGATGTCTTGTGTTGAATGATGGACAAAATTCAAGATTACAACTCTATAAAACCAATACAAAGATTGAGTGCAAGTGTAATCAAGAATAAAAAAGTCTAGACATCAAATATGTGCAAGTGAAAGTACTTAGGCTATTACAACAAGAATGTAAAAATGAAGCTTGAACAATTTGCAGATTTCTTGTTGTGTATTTTGCTTGTATGTGTTGTGTCTTGTGTCTTCAATTAATCCTCTATTTATAGGGAAGTCTTCACCAACATAGGCTCCCAACATAGGCTCCTTCCTCTTCACTTTTGTCTACAAAAAGAGGATCACAAGATGTAGAAATAATGTACAAAAAAGAAAAGTAAATCTTGCTGTCACAGATTGCAACGGTTGGAATTTTGCTGTCACAAAATAGCATAGGGCGACCAGTTGCCGTGTTTAAGATTTCGAACGTTTTGAAAAGATAGTGCGATCCAGGTACGGGTCGGAGGGGGTGCGACCGGTCGACCTTACCCTTGACCGGTCCCCCTCCTCCATTTTTCAAGTGCAGAATGTTCTGTTTCGTGTTTTCTTTCCTTCAGGTACCGGTCGATGCTTTGGGCGACCGATCGACCTCCAATTTGAAATGTTGTCCGATTTTTATCAAAAATAAACTTCAAGAAATACTCCAAAAAAAATAGTAAAAACATTTTATCACTTGGGAGTATTTGGACAACATTTATAAACATAGTTTTGGTGTAAAAACCAATTTAAACAAAACTATCAAACGTGTTGTCCATTTTTATCGAAATAATAAATACTAATAAATACTCCAAAAATTAGTAAAAACATTTTAAATCATTTAGGAGTATTTGGACAACATTTATAAACATTGTTTTGGTATAAAAACTCATTTAAACAAAATCATCAAAATCTTGATAAAAACATTTTTCTAACAGGCGGTGTCTATGAAAGAAGTTAAGACGTATTTGGGGGTGTGGCCAAAATATTCTCTGTTGGCAATGACACTTGAGCACCGTATTTTATCGGTTATTGTCGCCTACTGTATTTGTGGAAAGGCGAGTAAAATGCTTAGCAACATGGATTATTTTTTGACTTATAAGATTGCTAGGAGGGAACCACTCAACTTTGGCGCCATACTTATTCAATGTCTAATTGAGTCCATCACTCAAGGTAATAAGAAGTTGGTTATGGGAAATTGGATTTGTAAACTTCTTATACAATCGGGACTACCTTCGTCGGAGTGTAACTCGGAGGTATTTCAAAATGACTTTGACATTGATAACATCTCCCAAATGGTCACTATGCGCAAGAATATGGACATCCGACCAACTAAAATGGCTAGAGGAAGAGGTCAAGGTACACTTTGGAGCAACCATAAAAACAATTGAGATACAACACAACAAGATACACTTCAAGCAAACACTTGGTCTTTCATTGTATTTATTCTTGTTGTAAATTTGCCTAGCTTATCACTTTCACATCTTTGAGGTCTAGGCTATTCTTGATTACACATTGCACTCAAATTGTAATATTCATTATTGAGTTGTAATCTTGATTTTTGGTTATCATTCAAACACAAGATATCCTTGTGAGTGTTCTTGTGGTAGGAGCACACTTGGATGATCTAGGTGATAGGTGCAAGAAGATTGTGGTGATCTTCTTATTGAAGTGTTGAAGAATTTTGTATTCTTCAAGGTTGAAGATTGTGGTAATCTTCGAGGTGCCGTTGAAGGAAGATTGTGGTAATATTCAAAGGGAAATTGTGGTAATTTCCAAAGGTGGTGTTGAAGAAGAGTGTGGTTCTCTTCAAGGTGTTGTAAGTTGAATTTGTATTAAATTTGGTGATTAATAAAATTCTTTTTCTTTTTGAAATCCATCCCGGATATACTAGGGTGGTAGTAGATTAGGCCCTAAGTGGGTTGAACTACTATAAATCGACGTGTGCTATTTACATTCCGCACCTTTATTATTGTGTTTGAGCATTCGGTTCGAAAAAGAGGGCGAAATCGAAAAGATGGAGATAATCTATTCACCCCCCCTCTAGATTATCGTAGCCGCTTGGACTTACACATTAGGGGGTATCATAAGGAGCTTCCCATAATTACTCCTTATTATTGGTGAAGTTCTATATAAACAAGTCAATCATGTGAAATGCTTTAATTTCCATGTGACTCTCCACATTATCACCCATTCATATTTCCATATATAAAAGGCATTTCAGTAGCTTATTTTATGCATTAATTTTTCATTCACCCGAAATTGGTTTTGAGAAATTCAAAATGCAAAATTCATCTACCCACAATGTAGATTAGGATCCTACTCAAAGAAAACTCATTTTTCTAAACCAATTTCAACAACAAACTACCTCATAAGTTTAGTCTAATTATAAAGAAATTAAGTTATCTTTCACAACAAACACCCTCTTGAGATTTGTATTTATATAATAAATTCGCCCTCTTGTGGTACAATTTTTCAGATAAATAAATGTTAAGGATGTATTTACAATTTTAAAAAATAATTGAGTTTTTTTTTAAATTCAGCTGAGTATTTTATAGAATTAACCCTATTTATGATCAAATGGACAAAACTGATAACTGATCTTCGATTAAGGGAAAGGGACAAAAATACCCAACATGTCCTATGAAATCCTACAAATATGCTCCTGTCTTTTTACTTTTTTACAAATAGGTTGACATCTCTTTTCCGCTCTGCAAATACGCCCCAGTGTACAATAGAAATCGTTACTAATAGATCTCAACTACTAGATATTTTTATTTTCTTACAAAGACGTTGGCATCTCAACTTTTGGGCTTGTTATATTTTCTCGCTCCCGCATTTTTCTTTTAACATTTTTACAGTCGCATATTTTTTTGCAGAATTTTCATAAGTGACATATTAATTTATTTCATGAGGGCAGATCTCTCATGAGATCGTCTCATGGAGCCTCATATGGTCCTACTCCGCTCTCTCTGGTACATCTTACTACTCTCATGGTCCCCTCTCTCTCTCTCTCTCTCTCTCTCTCTCTCTCTCTCGCTCTCTCTCTCTCTCCTTCCACTTTTCTCATGGTCCCCTCTCTCTTCCTTACATCTTATTCCTCTCATGGTCCCCTCTTTCTCCTCACGCCCTACACCCACTCTCTCCCCACGTTTCTGTCTCTCTCTACATGTATAAATGCATGAAACAAAAGAAAAATATAAAAAAATAAAGTACCACTTTTTATGAACAAAGTATCACGTCTTATAAAAAAAGTATCACTTCAAATGAAAAAAATATCACATTTGACTAAAAATATATTACTTTTTATTAGAATAAAATATCGCTTCTCATGAAAAAAATAACTTTTTATTAAAAAAATATCACTTCTCATGTAACAAGTATCACTTATTATGAAAAAAGTATCATTTTTTATTTAAAAAAATAAATTTTATTAAAACAATGTATCATTTTTATGGAAAAAGTATCACTTCTTATTAAAACAAGTATCACTTCTTATTAAAAAAAATTATCAGCTTTTATTAAAAAAAGGATCATTTTTTTATTTAAAATTTACAACTTCTGATTAAAACAAAGGGTAAATGACATGTCACCCCCCTAATTTGATAGTTTTTGGCACATAACCCCCTAGAATTAACATTACACCACTTCACCCCCTAAATTTAAACTAATGATAGCACTTTGCCCCCCAAAAGCCCATTCGGGCCAAGACATTAAATATAAAAATTGAGGGGACCTTTCTAATGGGTTTTCTTGGCATGCCAAAATTCACAAAAGAAAAAAGTAAAATTTAAAATTATTTGTAATTTATTAATAAAATTATAAAAAATCCAGACTTATTCAAAAGTCTACAAACTTTTTAAAAAAAGATAATCTGTTAAAAAGCTAAAAATAGTAAAAAAAAATTTGAAATTATTTTAAAACCCTAAAATTATAAAAATAAAATATGGATATTGTTGATAAAACTATAAATCATTTATAACAATTTGTCATTCATTTAAAATATTTTAGTTCCAAAAGAAAAACTCAAAACTCTTTCTAAAATTTTCTAAAAACTTAAAACTGATTTCGGATCAATTTTAAAACTTTTTAGAAACATAGGATATCAGAATCGGGATATTAAAATTTGAATATTTTTAGAAAATTTTACAAAGAGTTTTGAGTTTTTTATTTTATTTTGGAATTTAAAATATATTAAATAAATATCAAATTTTTTATAAATGATTTATAGTTCAATAATATCCATATTTTATTTTTATATTTAGGGTTTTAAAATAATTTCGATTTTTTTTACTATTTTTAGTTTTTAAACAAATTATCTTTTTACTTTTGAATAAGTCTGTATTTTTTATAATTTTTTTAATAAATTACAAATAATTTTATATTTTACTTTTTGCTTTTATGAATTTTGGCATTTTGGCCCGAATGGGCTTTTGGGGGGCAAAGTGTTGTCATTAGTTTAAATTTTAGGTGGTAAAGTGGTGTTTTGTTAATTATGGGGGGTTATGTGCCAAACTGTTAAATTAGGTGGGTGACATGTCATTTACCCTAAAACAAATATCACTTCTTATTAAAAGATATTATCACTTATACATTAAAAAGTACAGTTTTTTAAAGTATTGAGAGAGAGAGAGAGAGAGAGAGAGAAAATGGGGTAATTTGCATAAATATTGTAAAATTGAATTGATATTTTGAAAATATGGGGAAAATGGGGGATTTGTGATTTTACTCAATGGCGCACATAGGATGTGTGTCTGGTTAACGGTTGGCGCATCATCCATGTATGCCAATAAAATATTTTTTTTATTAAATTTCGGATGGCTAGCGTAGGAGTCAGGTGCGCTAGCTCGTTTTTTTAAAAAATAATTAAAAAGTCAGGCCTGGCTGGCACAGAAAAAGTTGACACAATCTGAAAATTTAAGTTCTTATTTATTTGGTGAAATTAAATTAAATTTCTCATGTTTTAATTTTTTTTCTAAATTAGTATTTTTTTAATTTAAGAAAATTTATTTTGGTGCTTTAACTATTTTTATTACTAACTAATTAATACACAAATTAATCCAAATATAAACATTAATAACTTTACACCTAAAATTAAAATGTCTTAACAAATTATTACTAAATACATACTTTTTGACTAATGTTAATCCTAATACTTATGTCCACCGGTGCCACATCCCGAGGATGCCTCTCTCGCATGCTCCGCCTAAGACCGTATTCAACATTATCAATATCATGTTGGTCGGAAGCAGACGGGCTCGGATTCATGTCCATATAACTCCTCTGAAATCCACTAGGAAATAGTACAGAAAATGCTGAAAACTTGGACGCGCATATGTAGTTGGACTGTCATTTCCATATCCGTGTTCAGCAGATTAGTAAATGATGTGGACTGGGTTATTATGAATTGATCATAGTCCACAGGTTGTGGCATATATTGGGTATGATGAGAAGTGGATGGACCTGTCGTATATCCAGATAGACCTGGCGCATATCCAGATGGACCTGGCACATATCCAGATGGACCTGCTGCATATGTGTGACGTGCATGTGGCGCAGTAGTGGTCGTCCGTGTATTATGTGCCCGATCATGCTAATGTGATGGATCAGTTGTTTGTGAAAACGGCTCTTGTAAAGGCATCTCTAAGAGATGCCACACACTAGTCATCTCCTCAATAAAGTCACGTCTCAGGTGATCAACAGACTGGTGGTCAGAAGCACTAACATCCCGAACACTAATCCACGGTCGATCGAGTAGTGTAGTCTGTAACACACAAATACCAGAATACATAATGATATAATTTAAATATGCATAATAGTGAATTTATAGGTAAATTACCATGGCATCCCGAGCTATAGTGTCGCCTGGTTGATACCCTACTGTCATGTGCATGTTCTGTGGACTTATTAACTGTCGTGTAATACGACTATAACATGTGTGATATCCATGATTGTGCTCCTACCATGACCTATCGCGTCACCTCCAACAATGGATTGGGGTGCCATCGCCCAAACTAAACTCAAGTAGCATGAACATTTGACCAATCTTATCTGCCTCGCCCTTTGCGAGTAAAATCATAGAGTGATGTATGTGATTGTGAGCGCACATCAGGAATATGTTGTCTAAGGCCAAGCTGTCTCAGCACTTGCTCTGGATGGTGAAACTCCACGATAGCGTGATTTATCAATGGGCACTGAGACCTCCACAACTCTGAAATATATCATGGTCCCAATGCCATTATATCTCCTGAGTTCATGTCATATGGCTCCCAAATCCACTAAGATAAATTCAATTATGAGTTAATGTATTTGAATATGTAGTTAAAATTACTTAGTATGAATATAAATCCTTATGTGTCTATTTGTTAGTATGTCCAGCATGTCCCTGATGATACGTACATAATGACTAGTAGTGTGTGTGTAACTGCAGTATTGCATCCACGTCTAAATGTTAAAGTAGAACATATTAATTACATATTTTGTTGTAAGAAGTTCACTGTTGAATATATCTGATGTTGTTAGTCGTGGCTAGCACAAAGACCGGTGGAAAAGGTAGCTCATCTACATTGGTCTCGTCCACATATAATCGACCTGTGGAAACTTGAGAACGTATGGTACGAGGGACAATCACAGTAATCCTGGCCCAAGCCCAAATCTAACATAATAGGTAAACAAATGGCCAATGACCATACACATTTATTTATCATGTGATGTGCAAATGTAAAGACATACGAAGCTAAATTTAAATTTACCTGTAATAGTAACATGACATCACCGATGACGTGTTTTCTAGCCTCTGCTGAACTGCATAACTCTCTACAAAGTACTGCTAAAACAACACTACCCCAAATATATGAGAGCGGAGAGGAGAAAGAGAGGGGGACCATATGTGCATGTATAGAGACGAGAGAGATGCATGTGTGTTTGGATTTGGTAATGAGGCTTCGTCTCACGTATTTAGATTAATGAGACCGAAATTCGTGAAACGGTCAAACATGTTTTTTCCATTTAATTATAGAATCATAAATTAAATTAAATACATCTATAAAAGTACAAATTCAAAATAACCACATTTATATAACTAAATATCAATTTTAAACTTTTTAATGATGAAAATCAAGTTTACCTGGTCTTTGACTGTTTTAACCAAGTTTCGGTTATTTATAAGTGATAATTGCGAAACTAACCCATAAGTTTAGCCTAGTTATAAAACATTCTATTATTTTTCATTAGAAAACATTTGTATTTACATAATAAATTACCCCTATGTGGTATAATGTTTCAAATCAAAACAAATGTTAAAGGATGTATTTACAATTTTAAAAAATAATTGTGTTTTTTTGTATTTAAGCTGAGTAGTTTATAGAATTGACCCTATTTATGATCAAACGGATCAAACTGATAACTGATTTTGGATTAAACCGCGATCCGGTCCAACTTGGAAAGCACAAATTGCACCAAAAATTGGGTAATCAGCCTCATGATTCCTTCAATTTTCATATTTTCCGTTTTTTTTTTTTTAAAGTGGATCGAGAATAATGGATACAGTCTGATCATTGATGACCAGAACATGCTATAATTAAATCAAAACTATAATTAGGCTAAATACTCAAGACTCCAGACCCTTCATTCGCAGTCCTTATTAGGAAATGGTAGTGTATAATTATTGTTATTTGCTAGCATGTTCATATAATAATATAAATACCGATATAAAAAAAAAAGACTTCTGTCAGATTGGTTGGGATTGATCTATCAACAACATCGTGCAAATTTTGTCTAAAGATAAGGAAAACGATAGCAATTATTTAAATATATGTTGATGTATCTATTTATGTTTTAATTGTTTCATTATCTAGATTATTGTACGTCATCATATTGTTTTCGTGATGACTAATTTTTTTTTTGGTTTTTGACCAGAACCACGTGATACATGAGATGTTTTAAATAAGATTTAAACTAAAGTGCGAGAATTGAGGTTATTTAAAAACCAGGGAAAAATGCAAAAATGGTCCTGTAACTTTACTTAGTTAATAAGTTTGCTCCGATTCGATTTGAATTTTGCAAATCTAGTCTTACAACTTTAAAATGATCGCAATTTTGGTCCTCAATTGACCGAAATTACAAATTCTGGCCACAAATGACTCCAGACCCTTCATTCGCAGCCCTTATTAGGAAATGGTAGTGTATAATTATTGTTATTTGCAGTTTGCTAGCCTGTTCATATATAATATAAATACCGATATAAAAAAAAAATGTCTTCTGTCAGATTGGTTGGGATTGATCTATCAACAACATCGGGCAAATTTTGTCCAAAGATAAGGAAAACGACAGCAATTATTTAAATATATGTTGATGTATCTATTTATGTTTTAATTGTTTCATTATCTAGATTATTGTACGTCATCATATTGTATTCGTGATGACTATTTTTTTTTAGTTTTTGACCAGAACCACGTGATACATGTTATGTTTTAAATAAGATTTAAATTAAAGTGCGAGAATTTAGGTTGCATTTGGATGAGAGGATTTGGATTTGGGGAGAGGATTTAGGGAAGGATTTCAAATGGCTCCAAATAAGAAGGATTTGAAATCCTCCAAAATGACTCCAAAAATAGCTTCCAAGGATTTGAAATCCATTATAAAATGACTTCATCCAAACAACCTCAATGGATTTATTATTATGGATTTTAAATCCATAGCTCAAATCCTTCCATCCAAATGGAGCCTTAGGTTATTTAGAAAACAGGAAAAAATGCAAAAATGGTCCTGTAACTTTATCTAGTTGGCAATTTTGGTTCTGTCTGATTTGAATTTTGCAAATCACTCCTATAACTTTTAAATAATCGCAATTCCGGTCCTCAATTGACCGGAATTACAAATACCGGCCACAAAAGGTCATGTGACTGGCACATGGCCCATTATAAGGCTGACTTGGACCCATTATGAGCAAAATTGGTCATAAAACTTAATTTCATTCTTAAAAAAAAGTATAAAAGCAAAATAAATCAACCAAATTCGCACATTTGGTCTATAACTATTTTTAACTCTTAAAGAAAAGAAAAAATAAAAAACAATAAACCAAATTGGCAAAATTGGCCCTATAACTTATTTTAACTCTTAAAAAAAGATTTTTTATTTTGCTCAATTTGAAATTTATTCATGTGATTAAATTTATTTTAAAATCTAAAATAAAATATACAAACTATAATAATTTGTTTAGCAAACTGAAAATAGTTAAAAAAATCGAATTTACAATGAAAATTGTTAAAAAAAATTAAATTTCAAAATTAAATACACTTTCTCAAACATAAAAAATTTATTTAAAATATTTTAAATTAATGTCTATTTTTTAGAAGATCATTTATAGTTTTTCAACAATTTTGATATTTTTTTAGAATTTTTGGATTTAATATAATTTTGATGTTTTTCCTATTTTTAGTTTTTCTGATAATTTTTATAATTTTTGGATTTTAAAAGGAATTTCAATATTTTCTTTAATTGTAAGATTTGTTTTAAATAAAACACATTTTAAAATTATGAATTTTTTTTAAAAAAATCTGGAAATTTTCTAAAAATATTCGGATATTAATATCCCAATTTTGGAATAATTTTAATACTTGTAAGAAAATATTGGATTTTTTAAAAAGGAATTTCACTATTTTCTTTAAATTTTAAATTTTTTTAATAATTTTAGTTTTGTGAAAAATAAATTATGTTTTCACCCTTTCTAGATTATATAAAAAAATTCAAAATTTTTGGTAAAAAAGACTTTAATAGTTTTCAGCTTTAATCCATGTTTCAGGGTTTTATACAAAATTTCAAACTTTAAACAATTATACATATTTTTTATTTTATATTGAATTCATTTTTAATGTTTGAGCAGATTTTTAACATAACTTTTAGTTTTTAAACAAAATTTCATTTTTTTAAAACATTATTTAGTTTTAAAAACAACTTTTTGTAAACAATTTTGAGTTTTTTATTTAGAATTTTAAATGTTTAAACAAATGTGATTAATATTTTTATTATTTCAACAATTTTCATTGTAATTTTAATTTTTTTTAACTATTTTTAGTTTTTTAAACAAATTATTATAGTTTCTATATTCAAATTTTTAGATTTTAAAATAAATGTCATCACATGAATAAATTTCAAATTGAGCAAAATAAAAACCTCCTTTTTTAAGAGTTAAAAAACGTAATAGGACCAATTTTGCTAATTTGGTCTATTGTTTTCTGTTTTTTCCTTTTCTTTAATAGTTAAAAATAGTTACATGACCAAATGTGTGAATTTGGTTGATTGTATTTGGGTTTTTATTTTTTTAAGAGTGAAATTAAGTTATAGGACCAATTTTGCTCATAATGGGTCCAAGTTAACCTTATAACGGGCCATGTGCCTATCACGTGACTTGTTGTAGCCGAAATTTGTAGCTCCGCCAATTGAGGACCAAAATCGCGATAATTTTAAAGTTACAGGACTAGATTTGCAAAACTCAAATCGGACAGGACCAAAATTCAAACTAGGTAAAGTTACAGGACCATTTTTGTATTTTTCCCTAAAAAAAAGATCGGTTGTATGATTCACAACATTTAAATATGTGTCGGCGTTTTTAGCTCTTCAGGTTTTCAAAAGATGAAAAGTAGTCATGTTTTCCAAAAATGTATGTTAAGTCACTTTGACTAAAAAACATTAATAGGCATATCACCCTCTTCTATTATTTGCTCAGTTACTTGACTATTTTAAAAAATATTGACGTGGTACATTTCTAAGTACCCAATTTTTTTTGGCGTCGAGGACTGTTTCTTTATACCGAGTAATATTTCTTTACACCGAGAAATGATTCTTGATCACGAGAAACAAAAAAAAAGGAATAATGTAAAATCGAATTAAAAAATGGCTGAAAAACATGAAAAATATTTGTCATGAATAAATGGTTAAAAATCCAGTGGACTCATATGCATGACCGCTCCTTTCATAAGGCTAACGAGTCGATCGATTCGGGCCCGGAAAATATATGAAATTTAGGGGCTCAAATTTTTGTGTACCTTTTGTATATATTATATAACTATATATATAAAATAATTAAAATATTTTCAAGAGTAAATTTAGCCTAATGGTTGAATGATTGTCACTCTTGAAACTTTAATGATAATACGAGTTCAAATTTATTTGCACAAGATATTTTTTGAACTTTTTAGTGCAGATAATGAAATTAAATTTCTTACTTGCAACTAGTAGTCGAGCTCTCCTACCAATGAAGGGCCCAGATCGATTCCCTTATATTTTTACTTTTTAATGTAGATAAGAAATTAAAAGTTCTCAATCACAACCTAGTGGTCTGGATCGAATCCATTAAAAGTTCTCAATTAACCTAATGGTTGAGCTCTCACACCAAAAATAAAAGGCCCAGATCGATTGCTATTGCAGCCTTGCTGACAAAATTATCACACATAAGTTTAAATTTTATTTTTCCTCGAAGTTGAAATTCGTCAAAACTTTTCTCCAACCAATCATGTCGCGAGAAAGATTTGATGGCTAGCTATGTTATCGATTGAGAAATGAACTATTGAACAATTTGATTATATTGACTTGATTAACACTTTTACCGTCAAAACTGTAATGCAAGTTGTATTCAAATACTTATTTTGATTTTTGAACATGAATGTCATATTATCATAACTATAATAGAATTGTTTTATGTATTGTACATTATATCTTTTTTTTTTTTTTGTTATTTTAAGTTGCTCTTTTATATAGAGAAAAGGGGTTCCAATTTTAAAGTTTGATTCACATCAAAAAATTGATAGGACAGCGCCTGCTCATATATGTATTTTTAGGGCCCTAACTAATCCATGCACATTGATTGTTGCATGCATAGATTACTTCTAAGTTGTAACTATAAAACTTTTGAAAATTGTAAATGTACCTAACCAGTGACTAGTATATATAGCACTAATATTTGTAGACATTGAGTGCAATAAAATTACTTTAAACCCGTCAAGAAATCAATCATCTAATATGGGTTCTCACGCACAATCTACCCTCCCCGTAATAGAATTCAATGAAAAAAACTTGACTCCAGGAACAAGTTCCTGGAAATCGACATCGGACTCAGTCCGACAGG
This sequence comes from Rehmannia glutinosa, assembly GCA_016081115.2. Classification (NCBI taxonomy): domain Eukaryota; kingdom Viridiplantae; phylum Streptophyta; class Magnoliopsida; order Lamiales; family Orobanchaceae; genus Rehmannia; species Rehmannia glutinosa. The sequence goes on from JABTTQ020002284.1 coordinate 328,292, forward strand.
CCATGGAAACGTACGGATGTTTCGTGTTGGCCTACGACAACATGAGTTCGGAGCTGTACGAGGAAACATTCGGCCTGACGGCGGAATTGTTTCGTCTCCCCCTGGAAACTAAAATGAGATACACTTCTGAAATGATTGGGTATGGGTATGGTGAGAATCCGCCTTACATGCCTCTCTTTGAGAATTTCGGGATTGAAGATCTTGGAAATCTGGATAATGCGGAAAATTTCACCAGGCTCATGTGGCCTGACGGGCACGATAAATTCTGGTAATCATATTCTTGAATTTTAACTATTTTTATTTTTAAACATGAAATTATCAAATTGTGAAAGATAAGTTACTGGATGATAAATGCATTTTTAGAAAGATAATAATTTATATATATGCATGATTAGCGTAATTGCATTTTTTGTCTTGTAAATATAAGGAGATGACATATTTAGTCCTGTAATTATTGCATGTATGTAGCAATTTTGGTCAAGTAGGTAAACACAAGTGGCATAGTTGGTCCTCTAATTATACTATATAGCAATGACAATGTTTGTCCCATAAATTTTGATTTTTGAGCAATTTTGGTCCTATAAGTACTAAATTTGTACAATTTTATTCCTGAAAACGTGAAATTTGGCTTAGCCACTTGCAGGGGCAGAACCAGGTTTCGACACTGAGGGAGGCCAACATTTGGAAGATCAAAATTTTATTTTATATAATGGATAATTACAAAAACATCCTTGATGTTTGGGCTAATTATTTACAAAAAAAAATAGAAAATTTTCAAAATTACAAAAAACCGCTCAAGATTGATTATGTGTTAAATTGAAGGGGTAATTGTAATATTTTTATAAATGTAAGGGTTTCTTTAGATATATTTTTTGCTTATAAAGAGGAAAATGTAAAATCGAAACAAACCTAAAGAGTTTTTTTTTGTAATTTTCAAATATCTGTGTTTTTTTGGTAATTAGCTCAAAGCTGAGAGATGTTTTTGTAATTATCGCTTTATATAATAATATAACTCAAAAATATATTTTGAATATGCATCAAATACAATGCCAACACTCTTTATTAAATATCCCAAAATACATAATTACAACCCTAATATATTAAATTTTAGAACATCTCTCTTGCATATCACACAAATCATTTATATGTGAATTAATGAGCTAAACTAACTAAACTATCATAATATCACCTAAACCAACGGTACTTATATGACCAAATATGCTACCTCCTTGGATTTATAGGACCAAAATTATTACATAAAATATTTACAGGACCAAATATGCCACCCCTTTATACTTCGAGAACCAAAATTGCAATTAAGCCATGCATGATTTTGCAAATTAACTAACACTCTCTTTCTGCCATGTTTTGCCCTGTTTTTCACTTATAATAGTGAGACTATATACTCATACTGTAAGCTATTACTGGAATTGGATAACACGGTGATGAAAATGGTTACTAGCAGCTACAATTTGGAAAAATACTACGACCCTTTAATTCAGTCGTCGACTTACATGACAAGAATGATGAAATACCACTCGCCAGGCGAAAACAAGAGCGATATTGGTATTCTACCTCATAAAGACAAGAATTTTATAGCTGTAATTGGTACAAATGAAGTCAAAGGTTTGCAGATTGAAACCCGTGATGGCGATTGGATCGATTTTGAGCCATCCCCTGGACAATTCATAGTCATAGTAGGTGAAGCACTCATGGTAAGATGTTTCAATTCCTTTATAATTATAACTGGGTTTTTTCACAATTAGATAAATCTTGGGGGTAGTTTTTATAATGAGCAGGACTCTTGTGAGACGGTGATACTTTTAATGTAACAAAGGATACTGAAAGAATTAAAGGGTCCAATTCTTCTAAAAATGCAGTGTGCAGCGAAAAGTGATGCCAACACTTTGCAAAACACAGCGACAGACTTTTAACTAAAACACAATTTCACAAAGTATGAAATAAAGACAGAATGAGATATAAAACACAAGATATTGAAAATTTTGTACAAGTATAAAATACTTGTACTGTGTTCATTAGAACAAAAATTATACAAAAGGTAATGTTGTTTACAACTTACAAAATTACAAAGTAAATAAGAAAACTAGAAGAACAACTCCCCTTGTGTCTCCGAAAGTAACAACACTCCTTTACGAAATGTGAGAATCTATTTAGTGCACTCCAAACTCTCAATATACACTGAATCTATCTCACATAAACACTCAAAACTCAAGTTCCAAAAATGATGCCACCAATGTTGCCAACATTCCTGATATCACTGAGCTTCTGTAGATTTTCTGGTATGAGAATGCTGGAAGGTGAACTCTCAATTCTCCTAAAATCTATACACGAAATTTACTGGTTTCTGATCCTTAAATAGCTATCACTTGAATAACTTCCTGCAAGAAAATAGAAGAAAAACTTCCTGCAAGATTTAAGGAAAAAAACCACCCACTACCATAAGTCTAAGGAGTTAGTAAAGTTAGAAAACTGAATTTAAACTTCTAACATAATTCCTGTAAAAAGCTGACAATATTAATTGACAAGAATTAACCTGAAATCTGAAAGAAAAATTCGAAAGATAATGTTTGATGAAATTCAAACATTAATAATCTCCCCCTTTCTTACAGATTTCTGGACAAAACTTTTGCACAAAAAAAACACAGTTAATATTCTCCCCCTGAATTCAAGGAATAGATCAATTAACAGAGATATTCCCCCTGGACTTAAGATGCATGTTAAACACACAGAAAATACTACGAAGGAAAACTAATATATTAACAAGACATATTTACAACCCACAACAAACAACCTAATCAAAACATACTAAAGACATAATACCTACACAACTTTAACTATCATTAAAAACAACAAAAAAACACACTAACTGAAGAAGTAATATCAATCAAAAACATGTACCCAGACAAATGATGCTTAGATGTTACCAACATTTTCAGCATCATTACCACCATCTTCTTCATCAGAAGAACCTTCATCATCAGCCACATTAGCCCCAGATTTTGAACCACCTACTCCCCTTTTTTGTCCGGAAGTCAGCTTCTTTATTTCATCCCTCTTGATGAATCCAATACTCAATTTGAGAAGCAGCATACTTCTCTTGCTTGATCAAAGGATCAGAAACTGGAGAAGGGGAACTGGTTTCTGTAACATCTCCTTCAGTCCTCAGAGGCAAATCTACTTTCCTCTCACCTTTGAGTAGAGGGGGTTTGATTCGTATAAGAGAAGTGATATGAATCAACTTTTCCCTATCTTTCTTAGCAAAACCTTGAGATTCCAAAATGGAGTAGATAGGAGATGGAAAGGAAAGACCAATCTCCAAAACCCTCTCAGCATATGAAGAGATGATTTCACAAATGCGGGACCCAAAATTTATTTTCTGTTTCATCCCAATCCTGTACAAGAGATATGCCTGTTCTTTTGTAACTGCAGCGTTATTGGTTGTTGGCAACCAATTTGCAATGGCTATCTTGTGCAATACTGCATTCTTGGAGGATATATGGGCTAAATATAGCTTCTTTCCGGGTTTCGGCCACTCAGTTTTATGATTTGCAGTTAATTCCTGTATGACCATACCATCTGTAATCTCCTGTCCGTCTTCTACAACATCTTTAGTTCCCAAAAATTCGTTCACAATTTGTGGAGTAAAATGGTATACCTTTTTCCTTAGAAACACCTCTCCAAACTTAGCAGAATTTGGGTTAAAAGAATCCAATAAAAGATTGCAATAAAATTCCTTAACAACTCTTTCAACATACGGTCTAGCATATGTAACAGAACCAAAGAGTTGTCTCTCTTTCAGATAGCCAATCATATTATTTGATTCAAATTCTTGCATATGAATTTTTTTATCTTGAAAAACCCTCTGCTTAAGATAGGACTTCCAATTCTTTGAAACATCCACATAAATAAAATCATTAGAATAAGACTTTGAGGGATCAATACCTGAGTCTGTGGGAAGAGCCCTAGCTTCAACAAATTCTGCAGCCATTTCTGAATCTATTGGAGAGGAAGGAGTTGAATACGGAACATCCAATGTTGCTTTAGGATTCTCCAATCGAGACTTGGTTCTACGTTCTGCCCAAGCTCGCAAAGTTTCTTCATCAGTCTCCGTATCTTCTTCCACAACTGGTTCCAATGGAATTTGTGTTGGATTGTGAGCAGGACTAGAAGGAGAAGGAATATCTGAGGATTGACCCGGAATCTCAGATGATGCCATGATGGGTGCATCATGTTGCTCGACATTTGCTGAAGCAGGACCTCTGTTTCTGAAGGACGAGTTTCAGATGATGCCACGATGTTGGCATCATCATTCTCATCATTCGTGTCCTATGTTGGTGACTTCTGAACCAAATCCCCTTTGGTCTGTGTTTGAACTTCAGTGGGTTCTTCAAAAATTGGTTGAGATTGCACAGAACCTTCAACATTTGCACTTGAACCCTCAGCAAACTGGGAATGCTTCGATTTCTTTCTCGGTCAAGCATCACCCGCGAGTATCGGAGTTAACTCCTTTCTTCTTCGTGAATAACGCGTCAATGGTGGAATGAAAGGACCAAATACCTCTCTGAAATCTTGCATGTTTGGAGGGTTTTCGACATCAACTGGATTCCCTTCTTCACCTGGGATTTCAAACCCTAAAGGTTGAGGTGCTTCAGGTATGGGTACAATTGCTCCCAAAATTTCTTCTTGTTCGACATTTGTTGAAGCTGTTTCTGGCATTGGTGGATCAATTTGAGGTGCAGCAACTTTTTCTCTTTCTACACCCGTGCCAGACAATGATCCCTTTTTGGTTGCTTGTGCCCACTCCGATCTAATATCCTGAGGATCATACTCAACCATAAGAGGACTAGAAGCACCTGAGACTGGAGTCGAAAGATTTTGAGAAGAAGGGTTTTGAGTAGATAAAGGATTCTGATAAATGAGGTTAGATGGATTAGACACATTAAGGGGTGCACCCTCTTTTAATTTAGTGAGAAGTTCAGCAACGTGCTCGTCTTTCATAATTATAATCGAGATAAAATATATGGAAACCGAAATAATATACTGAACAGTGGAACAAACAGATACTTAAACATATGGTATTTAAAGTGATTTATGAAATAACCATATAAAGTCCCACTAGGTGTAGTTAAATAACTCACTAAGCCCACTAACCCAGCAATTTTAAAAAAAACTGTCTCAGAAACATGGTGAGAAAAGAAAGGTTAAAACTGCTCAAACCACCACAACATCAGTTAGAGTTAATTTTTTTTAAATAAAACAAAAAAAACGAAAAATATAAATATATATAAAGAGAAAAGAAAAAATAACAGCAGTATCATGAGATGATATGTACAATGATGCCATCATTTACAAGATCATTCTGTAGCAGCAAAAACAATTTTTCATGTTAGACACATATTTTTCTTTTCTTGCTTAACAAGATCAAAGGCATAACAATAGTACATAAAGACTTATGAAAGTCATAGGAATATATCTCACTAGAGTATCAAGATATATGAGCCAAAATGTACAAAAATGCCCAATAAGCAAGATTAAAAAAATATGTTTGCTCACTTCTTTTAGAATAAGAACTGCACAGAAATTAGAAGTAATGATAGATCAGTACAGAAAATCTCAAGAATACAAGCTACAAACTAAAAGAAAGAAAAAATATATACATACAAGATGTGTTACACAGTGATGCAACACATGAAGCATCACATATTAATGAACACATAAACCAAGATATTTTCATTCCTCCAAAAAAAAAAAAAAAAAAAAAACCAAGATATTTTCTTAGGCAAGAAAACCTCTCAAAATCCAAGGATTTGGTAAAAATATCAGCTAGCTGATGTTCAGTGGCAACAACCAAATATCTTATAAAATGATGACGGATGTCAATGTGCTTTGTTCGAGAGTGTTGAACAGGATTTTTAGAAATATCGATTGCACTAAGATTGTCACAGTACATGGTTAAAATCTCACTATTAAAACCATAATCATTCAGCATTTATTTCATCCACATCAATTGAGAACAACATGCACCAACAACAACATATTCGGATTCAGCTGTAGATAATGACACACAGTTTTGCTTCCTACTGAACCACGAAACAAGATTATTGCGAAGATAAAAACAACATCCAGAGGTACTTTTCCGATCATCCAGATCCCCAGACCAGTCAGAATCACTATACCCTACCAAGTTCATGTTAGTGTCCTTTGTATACCAGATACCTAAATCAACTGTACCACTCACATATTTAATAATCCTCTTTACAGCATTAAGGTGAGTAATCTTAGGTTCTGCTTGGTATCGAGCACACACACATACACTAAACATCAAGTCTGGACGACTAGCTGTAAGATATAAAAGACTTCCAATCATACTCGTGTATAAAGTGGGGTCGACAATGATGCCATCACTGTCCCTCGACAATTTCATACTTGAACTCATGGGAGTTTTCATGTGTTTGCTGCTTTCTAAACTGAATTTTTTCACCAAGTTTTTTGCATATTTGCACTGAGAAACAAAGACACCATCAGGCATCTGTTTAATTTGTAAACCAAGAAAAATTCAGTTCACCAACGAGGCTCATTTCAAAGGTAGATGACATAGACTGGACAAACTCATCTTTTAAAAAATCACTTGTTGAACCAAAGACTATGTCATCAACATACACTTGAGCAATGACCAAGTGTTGTTTTTCCTTTTTAATAAACAGTGTTTTGTCAACACTTCCTCTTTGAAAACCAACATGTACAAGAAACTCAGCAAGCCTTTTGTACCAAGCTCTTGGAGCTTGTTTCAAACCGTACAAATCTTTCTTAAGTTTAAAAACATGGTTTGGTTTATAAGGATCTTGAAAGCCTTTTGGCTATTCAACAAAAACTTCTTCATTAAGAAATCCATTCAAAAAAGCACTTTTAATGTCCATTTGAAAAACTTTAAAATTCAGAAAGCAAGCAACACATATCAGAAGTCTGATTGATTCAAGTCTGGCAACTGGAGCAAACGTTTCATCATAGTCGTACCCTCAACCTGAGTATATCCCTAAGCAACCAATCTTGCTCTATTCCTGATAATATTACCATTCTCATCACTCTTATTCTTAAAAATCCATTTAGTACCGATGATGTTAACATTATCAGGCTTGGGAACAAGATCCCAAACATCATTACGAACAAATTGGTTTAATTCTTCATGCATGGCCTCAATCCAAAATTCATCTTTTAAAGCTTCAAACACGTTTTTAGGTTCAATCATGGATACATAGCATGTAGAATTAACCATCAGACACATAGTTCATAGATAGGAAGGTCTCACCATTTCTCTATAATTCATTTTTTCTTTACCTCTGGTTCGATCCAGATCTATCACCTCTCCAATTATCTGAATCACTGGATGATTTTTTTGAATTTTTCTGGATGGATTCCTCTGACAAAAATCAAGATTATCATCACTGTCTAAGTCTGACTCAATCCCAACTTGAGTTCCCTCTGTAGTCTGGGTTGATGATGTTATAGATGATGCATCATTTCTGGCATCATTTTCTACAGCATCAGAATCAGCTGCCTGTCCTTGTGCCAAGATATTATCGATTATAAACTCTATACACATGACTATTCTTGGAATATCCATGAAACATTCCTTTATCACTTTTTAAGTCAAATTTGCCAAGATATTCTCGATCATTTAAAATGTAACACACACAGCCAAACACGTGAAAGTACTTGAGATTGGGTTTTTTTCCTTTCAATATCTTATAACTTGTCATAGTGGTACCCGATCTCAAGTAAGCACGGTTTGAAATATGACAAGCTGTATTCAAAGCCTCTGCCCAAAATCTCTTTGAAATATTTTTAGAAAACAGCATCACTCTTGCCATTTCCTGCAAGGTTCTGTTTTTCCTTTTAGCAATCCCATTCTGTTGAGGAGTAATGGGAGCTGAAAACTCATGAAAAATGCCCTTTTCATTGCAGAAATTAGAAAAAGAAGAATTTTCAAATTTTCTCCCATGATCAGATCTAATCCGTGCAATGTTAGAATCATGCATGTTGCAAATTTTCAAATACAACTTTTTAAACACTTCAAATGTTTCAGACTTATCTTTTAAAAATTCGACCCAAGAATATCTTGACAAATCATCTACACAAACAAAGGAATATTTCTTTCCTCCCAAACTATCCACTTCTACAGGTCCAATTAAATCCACGTGAAGCAATTCAAAACAACGAGAAGTACTAAAATGTTGTAACACATGATGTGAAACTCTTGTTTGTTTACCTTTTAGACATGGTCCACAAACTTGTGTTACTTTACCTTTCACTTGAGGTCTAGGAATACCTCTCACAGCTTCCAAATTTATCAACTTAAACATGTTTCTAAAGTTAACATGCCCAAGTTTTTGGTGCCACAACAAACACTCATCAGTCTAAGCATGATTACAAATTTGATTCAGTTCCACCATGTAACAATTATCCACAGATCTTGTACTAGTCATGACACAAGCATTGTTACCATTAAAAACAGAACATGAATCTCTATCAAATTTCACATGCAAATTATCATCACATAACTGACTAATGCTGATCAAATTTGCAAAGAGCCCTTTCACATGCAACACATTTTTCAAACAAGGAAGTCCCTTTACATGAAGAGTTCCTTTTCCTACAATCTGACCTTTTACACCACCACCAAATTGGACTTTACCACCATTCACTATTGATTCATAATCAGTCAAATAATCACGAGTACCAGTCATATGTCGTGAGCAACCACTATCAAAATACCATGTTCCTTCGACATTAGATCTAAGTGAAGTATACACAACAAGACATGACTGATCATCAGAGCAAACCACAGTATCATTAAAATCAGAAGTATTCTCTGAAGTTTTGAAAATGTTTTTGTGATGTCGACATCATTTCTGACATCATTTTACCTGAGGCTTTGTCTTTCTTTAGCTTAAAACAAAACGGTTTGATGTGCCCAGGTTTAGAACAATAATGATAGATAAATTTTCTTTTCAAAACACTTTCAGACTTCTTAAAGTTGCTTTTGAGAAAAGAATTATTATTCTTGCTAATGCCACCTTGTTTCAAAGAAAGTTTTGATTTTTGACAAGAGTCTGTTTTGATAGGTTTAGAAAAACCTAATCCAGATTTATCAAATCTAGCCTTCAGAAATATGTTATCAATAACAGCAGAACTTGAGTCGAAATTACTCAGAGTCTTTTTGAGACCAATGAGTTCAGTTTTAATCATTTCAAGTTCCTTGTCTTTCTTGGATAACATAACTTCTAGTCTAGTCACAAACTCTCTCAAAATGTCATTTTCTTTCCAAACATCATCAAACCACAATTTTAAATCATCCTGACACAAATCCTCAAGTTTTCCAGGTGACAAACAATGAGCAGTTCTGAAATGATCAACAAAATCATACAGACTCATTTGTCAGACACTGCGTGATGTATGCGAAATGATGTAACACTTGCAGCGTCATTTTTCAATCCCTCAGAAATTACCTGATCTTTCTCCAAAATGGTCATCAGACCTTTGCAACCATCATCTTCTTCCAATTTTATCTCTTCAGATTCTTTATCACTAAGAGATACAGTTAGATTCATACCTCTTTCCCTAAGAGTGTTTGCACATTGATTTGCATAATGCCCAAATCCTTTGCAAGCTCGACATTGAATCGAATCAAGATTTTTGGGTTTGAAAGTATTGTTTTCTTGATTTGATTCAAATTTTTTAGGAAAGTTTGAAGAATTTCCAGGAAACTGTCTCTTAGACTTGAAATCTTTGTTGTTACTAGAAGATGTGGAATCATTTTTCCTGTTAGTTTTTCTGAGAAAATTATTAAACCTTCTAGTTAACAATGCAATTGAATCTTCATTTAAATCAACATTATGCAAATCTTTAATAAAATTTTCTATTGTAAAATCAGATTCATTCTCATTATCACAAAAACCAACATCAGTCTCAGATGTAAAAGCAATACTTTTACCTTTATCTTTAACTTGATGTTCTTTTTGTTGAGCCAAATTTAACTCAAAAGTTTGTAAAATGCCAATGAGTTCATCAAGTCTAAGAGTATCAGTATTTTTGGTTTCTTCGATAGTATAAATCTTAACATTAAATCTCTCAGGAAGAGACCTCATTACCTTACTTACCAACCTTTCATTGCTAATAGGATCTCCAAGAGATTGTGCCTCATTAGCAATGTCACAGATTTTTGCATTGTAGGATGCAATGGTTTCATCGTCTTCCATTCGAAGATTCTCAAATCTGTTGGCAAGTAATCTCGGCTTTGTTCTTCTAACTCCATGTGTTCCTTCACAATGTAACTGCAACGCATCCTATGCATCTTTTGCAGAAACACAATTTGAAATTATTTTGAACAAAGAAAGATCCACATAACTAAAAATGGCATTTAAAACTTTAGAATTAAAGCTAGCAATTTGAATTTCATCATTCAGCCATTCAATTTCTGGTTTGATCACAGTATCGCCATCAGCATCAATAATTCTTGGTGGTGTCCAACCAGCGAGGACAGATCTCCATGCCCGTTCATCAATGGACTTAATGAACGCCCTCATCTTTACTTTCCAGTACGAGTAATTCGTCCCATCCAATACTAGAGGTCGAACCATGGAATTACTCTGAATCTCCATCATCAAAACACTGCAAAACACAGGATCACACTAAGTATCGTCTAGTGAAGGGTCTTGATGCCAATTGAAAGAATTAAAGGGTCCAATTCTTCTAAAAATGCAGTGTGCAGCTAAAAGTGATGCCAACACTTTGCAAACACAATTTCACAAAGTATGAAATAAAGACAGAATGAGATATAAAACACAAGAGATTGAAAATTTTGTACAAGTATAAAATACTTGTACTGTGTTCATTAGAACAAAAATTATACAAAAGGTAATGTTGTTTACAACTTACAAAATGACAAAGTAAATAAGGAAACTAGAAGAACAACTCCCCTTGTGTCTCCGAAAGTAACAACACTCCTTTATAAAATGTGAGAATCTATTTAGTGCACTCCAAACTCTCAATATACACTGAATCTATCTCACATAAACACTCAAAAATCGAGTTCTAAAAATGATGCCACCAATGTTGCCAATATTCCTGATATCACTGAGCTTCTGTAGATTTTCTGGTATGAAAATGCTGGAAGGTGAACTCTCAATTCTCCTAAAATCTGTACACGAAATTTCTTTGTTTTTCGATCCTTAAATAGCTATCACTTGAATAACTTTCTGCAAGAAAATAGAAGAAAAACTTCCTGCAAGATTTAAGGAAAGAAACCACCCACTACCATAAACTTCTAAGGAGTTAGTAAAGTTAGAAAACTGAATTTAAACTTCTAACCTAACTCCTGTAAAAACTGACAATATTAACTGACAAGAATTAACCTGAAATTTGAAAGAAAAATTCGAAAGATAATGTTTGATGAAATTCAAACATTAACAGATACTTTATCTAAATACACTAATTTAAGTGTATTTCGATAAGCATCACTTTTTATGCTAGAAGTATTACTTTTTACGCTAAAAGTAACATAATCTCACATAAGTTTTTGCATTTTATAAGTCATCCTAAAAATTGAATATTCATGTGCATGGACTAAAGTGAAAATTGTTCAGGCATGGAGCTCGGCAGAATATATTGTCCACTCCACAAAGTCACCTCAATAGGAAGTAAAGAAAAGTATTCAATCGGCCTTTTCTGTTTCATTCGTGGGGTTCTTCAAGTACCAGAAGAGCTTGTTGATGATGAAAATCCATTGAAATTCAAACCTTTCAGTAATTTGGAGTTTCTTAAATACTGCGTGAATGGGGGCCCAACGGCAGGAGGAGCCATTCAAGCGTACTGTGGAATTTGATCAGTACATTAATATAATGTTCCTATATATCTTATGTTATTAATTTCGAGTGTATTAATTATTGTTCTATACTAAGTATATCATTTGGTGTTTTCAATATATGTAATTTGGGATATTGTCAAGATGTTAATTGCTTCCTAAATAAAATTTGTGGGTGTCTAATTCATTGTTTGTTTGCAATCTCTGTGCTAGTCTTGATTTGGGAATAACCAGTGTAGTTTTTAGGGATATAAAATTTTATATAGTATTTTATATTATATTAAACTATAACATAAATTGAAGATAACTTTTTAACAATATCAGATTATCTGAAATATTTAAACACATTATTCGAAAGATTTGGCTGAAGAATAGTAAATTGTTAAATCTAGTAAAATATTAAAACTTTATATTACCCTCTATACTTCTTTACTTTCCCGCTAGGGCTGTGCACGGGACTTGGAGATCATTGGAACCGAACCGATATCCGAACCGAAAAATATTCGAACCGAAAATATCCGTTGACTTTTTGACTTTCTCCGAACCGAACCGAAAATTTTCTAGTACGGTTCTGGAGTTTTTTAAAATATCCGTACCGAGAACCATATCGAACCGTACCGTTCCGTACCGAACCGAAGATCCGAAGATAGAACCGGTTTTTAAGAATTTTTTTAATACATACATATATATTATTTTTATCTTATTTATATTTTTATATTGTGACACCCCGTATTTAGTTAACCTAGAAAATTATATGATATGATTAATTAATTATTAAATTAAGTTTCTAAGAATTTATATCATTTAACTAGCCTTTTGCCCATGCAATGCATGGGACGTGTTCCATCAAGGTATTGCATGCATATAAGAGCTACACTATTAATGAATATAAAAATGTAAAATACAACTTCTAACAAATCAAATTAACTACGTACATTTCAAAATTATAAATTTAGAATACTTCTTTATACACAACATTATTCGTCTGTTAGATTTAATTTGCCGTCATCACAAACTAATATGTTCAAACTCTTACGATACGTGACTCGTGAAACAACACCATATAATTGACCATGACTGAAAATTGAGTTCTTTATAGGAGAATTAATGAAAATAATTAAGGAGATTAATTATTCTCATTATTTGCTACGTTTTAATAAAGCATAACATCAACATGTATATTAAATTTCCTTATTGTCGATACTTATATGTTATACTTTTAAAAGTTTTGTACATCCGAAATACAATAATTACACATCAATGATCAATAGTAAATTAAAAACCATCAACTTTAGATTTACAAAATTTTCGAGATAAATTATTCTATGGTTAATTTTATTTTGATATTGGCAGAATTGCATTGCAATCAATCAAATATTTAGAATATAAAAAATTAGATCAGAAACCTACCATAATAAAATACTTGTCCAACAACTGCAATTAAAGATTAATATATTAAGAAAATTACTTTGACTAAGAGCCTTTAAGGTTGGTGTGACTTTATGGTTGTAATTTATTTTGAGATTGTGTTGCCCTTTATGGTTGTAGCATTTATTTTGAGATTGCACTAAAAAAAGGAATGGACTATAATTATTTTGTGATTTTTAGATTCATTTTTTATTTTTTTCTTATTTTGTGTGTTTTACTTTTGATTAATCTCCGTTTCCCCGTCCCGAACCGTCCCGTTAGAACCGAATACCGTACCGAACCATACCAAAAATTCGTACGGTTCAGTACGGAGATTTTTTCTCTACGGTTCGGTTCTGGAGATTGATTTTGAAAATCTCCGAACTTCGGGACGGTTCGGAAATTCATAAATCTCCGAACCGTCCCGAACTGTGCACACCCCTATTTCCCGCAGTGGAGTAACATGAGGTGAACAAGGGCGGCTGAACGAACTATACTTTCTATACACATGTATTAAAGAAATTAAAGAATAAAACTGCAAAGGGTGTAACTATCTGAAATCATAAACTTTCAGAGTGTATGATTGTGTTATGATTATTATTATTATCGTCAACATATCGACAATTTAAAAGCACAGAAACTAATTTATGGACTAATAGACATACGGGTAAAGTACGAAATTAAAATAAATGTCAGGAACATATTAATATGACATTTTTAACGTTGATTTATGTGATTTGTATTTAGGTACATTATAGTATTTAATTTATAATTATAACAGAAAAAAATCTATATATTTTTATATATTTAGATATATAAAAGGAGAAGTCTCTAAAAATAGTAGCTTGAAATTTTTCATCACATTTTAATTAATATAAATATAATTAAAAACTCTGCAATAACGAAAAAATTAAATTTTAAAGAAATGGTAATTTTTGGTAGTCAATTTTAACGTGCCTTAGTTAGAATTATATAAAAAAATAATTTTTTTCCAAATTTGAGTGTGTACTCATTAATTCTTATCTTTTTCTTTTTCTTTTTGAAAATTTAATAACTATTTTTCATTTTTGATTCATTTTGAAGTACAATATATGAAAATATTTATTTTTTTATGATCTTAATTTTGACACACATATTGCCTATATAAAATAAAAAATAAACATAATGTTGTAATTTGGTTGTACAAAATGGGTGTTGACCCGAGTTTGACCAAATATTTAAGTGGTTTCCATTAGTGAAAAATGAAATTAAATTATTTATAAAAATTATATTAAGAGAGTAGATGAGAATAACATTTGGAATTTTTCAAAACCAATTCCGAGTGAACGAGAAATTAATTCTAGAAATTAGCCACTTAAAAATAGAATATGGTATGGAAAATGGAAAATGCGGGCAAGGAGAAATGTTCTATCCCACATAGAAAAGGAGATAAAGTTTGCTCACTTTATAAATCTCAAGTTCGACTTATGAGTTTGGCCATTAGGGGCACCCAAGATTTTAAAAGGTGAGGACCTACATGCTTGTGAGTTTGGTTCAAAGCACGCTCGCGCATGCGCCGCTGCCGGTTCGGCCCGGCTTGGGCCCTTATTCTTTTTGGGCCAAAAACCTTTAAAATTAATAATTAATTAATTAGAGAATTTCCAACTGAAGTGCTTCGTATCCAAGCACGGGCGGACGCACGAGTCGTACGTCAAGTCAAAAATTTGACGCATCCGAGCACGGATACATGCACGGGTCGTGCTTCGATTGGAAAGGCTGAACAGATGTACCTGTTCACTATAAACATGTCTTGTCGAGCCAAAAGATATGATATTTTCATACGGGCACTTGGTGCCTATAAAAAGGAACCCCCTGCAGATGAAATAACATAAGAAAAATAGCAAGCCTAAACTTTCATACACTTTAGTTCGTTGTAGTTCCGACTTTTGCAAGTGCTGCTAAGTCGGAATAGTTAAAAGTAGTTGTATCTTAGGGACGAGCACCGTAACCATAAGCATTTTGTATACGGGGCATTTTTTGTCTTGCAGAGAATAAATCTAATCCAGGCCTCGACTCAATCCAAATATTTAGCCATTCTCTTAAACAGTAAACATTCCAGATATTTACCAAACACATATATAATATATAAAAGATATACGATATGTTTACTCAAAGTTTTATTTTGTTATGTACTTTAAAAATTATGCACCCAGGCAATTGGACATCCATTTGTATATTCATGTATTTTGACTAGTTGTGATAAATGTGTAGATGTTATTTGGGCGTTTTCTTCATAAAAAATATAATTTATGTAAGTGTATTAATTTAAATTAAAATTACTTTTTTAATTGAAAAAAATAATTTAAAATATGTATAGAAATATTATATATATTACATATACACATATGAAGTATTATTTATAGTAATGTAAGAAGAAACTAAACTTTCTTATTATTTATAAATGTGTATAATTCTAATATTATAAATCTATTTTATTAAAAATTTCCTATTACTAAATATATTTTTTCAAACTCACATCTCCTCATATTTATAAATTTAAATATAAATGACTTATAGTCATATGAATATTTATTTAATAAAATATATATTTTTTTTCATTTTATATGGGTATATATTATTGTTATGATTTATTTTTAAAATTTAGATCATGGAATATTTAAATTTTATAATTCTGTTTATGCATGCAATATAATTATAAAATATGCAAGATTTTTTATAATGAATACTTTAACTTAAAATGTTAAACTTAAATGTATTGTATATGTTCGAGTTTAAATTTTTAGATTTAAAAATATAACTTTTAATTTTTTTGACTTATAGCCTGATAGCGACCCATTTAGCCTGAAGCTCGCTAGGTTAGGTTCACTATATACTAGCTCATTTAATAGTATTCCGTTTAGCCCAAGCCCATTAGAACTGGCCCTATAGGGCTAGGACCAACCCGTTTAACATCTATACTTGCTGATATAAAAACCAACTGATCGTAAAAGTCACAATATATACCTAACTATAGGAAATAATTCAAATTTATAACTACGTAAATTAGTATAATTAATAAATTTACAAATTCAATGTTATAATATAAAATTATATATTGATTTTTTCACAATTGCCAAAAGAAGGGCTCGCCCCGACGCCCGTAGGTCCAACTCACCTAGCTTGATCGTCCATTAGAAGTGGGCTAGTGAACCAAGCTTGGCCTGGAGTTTGAAATAATTATTTAGCCCCATCCGGGCCACTTCAGATCAGGACCTGGGCTTAGCGAGCCTATTTAAAAGGCGAGCTTATTCAAGTTCAAAAGTTTTACTCAAGGAGAAGCCAATAATGTTGGGAAGAACAGGGGAAAAAAAGAAAAAAGGAATGCTTGCCTGTGAATTGTTTTTCCTTCCTTATATTTTCGGAATGAATATTTCACTGGACGTGCAATTGTCTATGAAGATATTCAAAAAATTCACTATTTACTCATTCTCAATTTATCAATTACCAATCACATTCATTTATAATTTTAACAAAAACATCACAACTATCGTCTTTACACAATCATATCACAATATACATTATTCACCATCTCTTATTTTTTAAATCACCAATCACATCTAATCACTATTACACTAAAAGCATTTCACATCAACTGTCGTGATTTATTTTCATCTTATATCCAATAACAATCTCAGAAATTATTTTCTTTTCTTAAAATAAAACTTTCACATTATTATCTCCAAAAGTAGAAAAGAGCTGAATGAATGATCCTAAATCTCTCGGTCCATCTTGTTATTCGATATTCCAAAAATTGCTATTCGATCAAAAAAGTATATTATCTATCTCACCATGTAACATGATTTTTAGTGTCATTGTGCACAAATATTCTTCACCTCAATAAATTAAAGAAATATCTACATTTCTCATCATAACTAATAATTTCAGAGTTGTATATGTTAGATGCTATCGATTGAGGTAGACCAAATAATTAGGAAAAGGCATAATTATAAAAATTACCCTTGAAATTTGGGTTAGTTAAAAAATGGAAATATTTGAAGATAAAATCCATGAGGTCTGATTCTGTGTTAAATGTTAGGGAGTGCTAAGAATATATTGAAGACATAAAAGATATATTGAAGATAGAACATACTTGTTTATTATAATGACTTGGTTAATTAGGTATTTATAGAGGATTACAAATTGATAAGGATGTATTAGGAAATTTATTGTTTAGATTTTGATGAATGCCATGTAAAACTTAGACTAGAAAGTTGACACCTCATTTTCTTTGTAAATCTCATTGTAGTAGAAATGGCTGAATGAGCTGAGTCAAGTCAGCTATGCCTAAGAGATACAAGAAGTCAACTAAAGAAGTAAAGTGAAGAACTCCACTGTGAAACAACTGAGTGTGGACAAGAAAGAAGATATGGAACTCAACTGGGGATGTATCAGCTGAGGAACAGCTGTGACAAAAGTAAGTCAAGACAACTCATGGAGCTGAGTTGAAACACAAATCAAGTCATCTGAGATTGAAGAAAAGAAGAAGCAGTTGAGTGAAACCAACTGAAATCAAACTGCATATAAAGCATGGAAGGTTACTTATTTAAGTAATATCCCCATAATATCTTGCACTGAGAATAAACTAGTGCAAAAGCATGCAATATAATAAACAAAAAGCTGGACAATCAAGAATACGAGGTAGTGGATGCCTCACATGCCTGAAAAGCACAGAAAGCAATTCGATGTCTAGCATGATATTATTTGAATAATTATCTATCTCTTCAACGGATAATTTTTCAAATAATACTATAAAAGGACTGAAGTTTCAAAAGAAGCATAGATGAGAGAGACTTATATACAAGCATAACAGCAGAACAAGAAGAAACTGATCATATATGCACAAAAGCTGAACAAAAATTCATACAACTTCAAGTCCAATTTGTCAGTATTTCAACATCCAACACAAATTGTGAAGGACTACGAAATCATCAAAGTTGAAGAGAAAATTGTAACAATCTTTGGGGTCTACATTCCTAGTGTGGAAGTGTAGGAAAAACTCAAGTTGCTTGGAGGGCTGGGTGATCAAATCCAACAACTTGACCAAGTGGGCTGTCGTAGCAAGATATCCGCCTCGTGAAGAAGCTGAGTCGCAAGAGAAGCCGGCTGGGTGATCAAGGCATCTCTAGACTGAGTCAAAGGAGCAAGTCAGCTTTGTGATCAAGACTTGTCTCTAGACTGTGAACCACTTTGTAAACTGATCATTACTTAGTGGATTCCTCCAGGAGTTGGAGAAGAGAGGATTAGAAGAATTACCCCATATTCGAACCTCTATAAAAACATTGTGTCTATTAAGTTTCAACATTTTATCTCTGCTTTAATTATTTTATACTTGCTGAACTGAGTTGCAATTGATATCCTAAGTGATAATAAGCCAAGCACACAAGAACAAGTGTTAAAACCATATTCATTTTATAATTTTAAAAGGGTATTAAGACTTCCGCTCTATAAAACCAAGTCAGCTTTATAAATAGCTTTACAAAGCAATCAAGTTACATTGGAAGCAACCCTCTTGAGTCTGCTATTTAGTAACTCAGATGACTTGAAATAACTCTGTTGCAACTGTTGTTGAAAAGATTTTTATCGAAATTTTTTGAAGAAGGTTTATTCAACTCCCCCTTCTAAACTTTCTAATACACCCCTTGGGACCTACAAGTGGTATCAGAGCGGTTGGTTCATCGAGCCTTCCGCACTGGTTATTGAAACTAGATTTTTGCATTTCAAAAATTTAACACTTTATATTTTAAAGGTTCTTGCACAAGCAAACTTATCACTATGGAAGCAAATCTAACTCGTGTTCCTATGTTTTCCATTGAAGAATTTGATGGCTGGAAAATTCGTATGCAGGCTCACCTATCAGCTTTGCCTGATGAAATGTGGATTGTGATAGAACATGGGCCACTGCAAATACTTAAAGTTAATACTGCTGTTAGACGAACTCAAGCAACTAAAGGAGAAGATGTTGCTGACCCTAGACCAACTATGGTTGAAAAACCAAGAGCTGAGTGGATAAATGATGATAGAAAAAGATACAACTTGGACAATGTGGCCAAGGATATACTCTACAAGACCCTGGACAAAGCAATGTTCAATAAAGTCAAGTCTTGCAAGACAACAAAAAAAATATGGGATAAATTAACTTTAATTTGTGAAGGATCAGAGTAAATTAAGGAGAATAAATTATCCGTTGTTGTTCAAAAGTTTGAAAACTTTAAAATGCTTGCAGGTGAAACAATGGATCAACTGGATGCCAGATTAATGAAATCACAAATGATCTCTCAGCACTTGGAAAGTAATACACACAAAAAGAGATGTGTATGAAGATTTTGAGAAGCCTCCCAGCTGAATGCGAAATAAAGACCATGGCTCTAAGACACTCAATGGACCTATCAAAAACGTACAATCATGAGCTATTCTCAGACCTCAAAGCTTATGAATTTGAGATGAGAAGAAATGATCAAGAAGAAATAGTTGTTCCCAAAACAACCGCACTGAAAGGAGGGAAAAAAAGCTGAATCCAAAGAAATTATAGACCAGGAGGAAATAGCCCTGATGGTCAAAAGATTCAATAAGTTCTTTAATAAGAACTACAAGAAAAACAAGTGTGAAACCTCCAGGAGACACTGAGCTCCCTCCAAGTCAAGGGAAGATAGGCCACCCAAAAGAGCTGATCATCAAAAGGTTGAATATCAGAGAGTTGATAATTGAAGGAATGAAAGAGCTGACCAAAAAGTTGTAAACCTGTGTTGGAATTGCAGACAACCAGGACACTTTGCTATTGACTGTCCCTATCCAATATTCAACAAGTACTGGAATGAAGAAGAAAGAAGAATCTTCAGAGAAAGAAGACAAGAAAAGAAAAAGGCTATGTTAGCTGCGGAGACAGCTGAGACAACCAAGTCGAAGGAAGCAGCTGATTCAGAGAGTAGTGAAGCTGACTACTCAAGTGATTCTGAAGAAGAAGCTTTAATTTGTCTTATGGCTAAAGAACAAGACCAACTAGACCAGGAAGATGAGGTACAGTTAACTCATATCATTCAAATTCTAGTGATGTGATAAACACACTTCACCACCCACTGATCTTTATGATTCATTAAGCAAAATGATGAAAGACTTTGAGCACATTAAATACTCACACACACTTTTAAATGAGGAAAACATCCAGCTCAAAAGCTAAAACTCACAGCTGATTAAGGAGTTGAGTACTCTAAGTCACATAGCTGATGAGAACAAAGAGCTAAAGGCTGAGAATGCTAAATTATTAGCAGAGATAGCTACTATAGAAAAGAGGGAAAATGATCTCAAGAATGTGATTGATTCATTTACAAAGGCATCTAAATCATTGGATGACCTTATTATGAGCAAAAAAGAGTATGGAGATAAGACAGGCTTAGGATTTAATTCCTTTGTGAATAGTCAAACTCCTAGAGTGACTTTAGAAAAGGTATCTTCAAGCAATAAAACATCTCAAAAATCCAAAACACCAAATACTGCACCCACATTCATTTCAAAGCACAATCACAAGCCAACTGGCCTTGGATACACAGGAAAAAAGAAACAGCAAGTTGAGAATGCTGAGTGGACAGTTGAGAAGAAATCCAGCAGAGTTCCTCAGCAAACTCCAAATAGAGTGTACTCTGTAAAGTATAAACAGAGCTACCAAAAATCCCAGAAGTTTTATCAAAGAAACACATATGATGGGAATGGTATAAATTATCCAAGCCAAGCTGATTGGATTAATGTGAAATATCAACAAAGAACTATGGAATACAAGCATAGATGGCAAAGACCTCGACCTCAGCAAAGGTCATTCCAAAGGCAAAAGAGTTATTATCAGCACACATATGCACCCAGGCACTACACTCAACAATATCAAAATCACACCAAGAAAGCAATTGCTAAAATGCACACACAGACATACAGACAAAAGAGACAGTTGTATGAACCTGAAACGCACAAGCAATTTGCAAATGTGCATTATGATTATGGCGCTGATAGATGGCAACCTCTTAGAGTCAAGTCATTTGGCTATATGTTGGTTGGATCATCTTACAACACTAACCCCTCAGGACCCAGACAAGTATGAGTACTTAAAAACTAATTTCCTTGATTGCAGGTTCAAGGAACAACTGGGTGCCAAGGAACCTAGTACATGGATAGTGGTTGTTCCAGACATATGATAGGAGACAAGAAAGATCTATCAAAATTCAAGGAGATTAGAGGAGCAAAAGACATATTTGGAGGAAATGAAACTACAGGGAAATCAAAGGCACAGGATCTATCAAGAAAAATGGATTGGAAATCACAAATGTTGCTTATGTGGGACTCAACTTCAATTTTCTCAGCATAAGTCAACTTTGTGATAAAGGCTACAATGTTGGATTCAATATGGGAATTTGCCAGATCAAAGATGATGAATCTAAGGAAATGGTGTTGTAAGGATCAAGGAAGAAGAATATGTATGTGGTAGATTGGTCTACTGCTACACCATGCACTTGTCTGCTAGCAAAGAGCACAATTTGAATCAAGTTGGCTGTGGCACAAAAAGGTGAGTCATTTGAATTTCAAGACAATCAACAAACTTGCAAGAAGTCATCTTGTGGAAGGATTGCGACTCAGTATACAAGAAAGATAGTGTATATGATGCATGACAAATGGGAAAACAAATCAAATCTTCATTCAAGGAGAAGTCTAATCCTTCATCAACAATAATATTGCATTTGTTGCACATGGATTTATTTGGTCCTGTTGAACCAGCCAACATAAGTGGAAAGAAATACACTTTAGTTGTGGTGGATGATTATTCTAGATATACATGGACAATTTTTATGTGCAAAAAGAAGGAAACATTGCAGAAGTTACCACAGCTGATGAAAAGAATTCAAAATGAGAAGAGTCAAACCATTATAAAAATAAGGTCTGATAGAGGAAATGAGTTTGTCAATGGAATAACTACTCAGTATTGTGTTGAGAATGGTATTGCTCATTAATTGTCTGAAGCAAGAACTCCACATCAAAATGGAGTAGCTAAAAGAAGAAATAGAACACTCAAGGAAGCTGCAAGGACCATGTTAGCTGAAGCTGGATTACCTAAAAGATTTTGGGCTGAAGCCATCAACAATGCATATTATACTCAAAATAGATGCATCATTAACAAGAGGACAATGGTATTTGGATGTGAATGCTTCATTCACAACAATGGCAAGGATAATCTAAAGGCTTTCAATGCTAAAGCTGATGAAGGTATACTTTTAGGATACTCAGCTGAAAGCAAAGCCTATAGAGTGTTGAACAAGAGGACAATGGTCGCAGAAGAATCTATTCATGTGGTTTTTGATGAACCTAATATAAGTGGAGAAGACATTGAAGAGTTAGCTGATAAGCTGAATCAACCAACTATACAGAATAGTCCTTATATTAAAGCTGAAACAAGAGCAATCGATTCAGATTAAGAGGAGATGGCTGAATCTCAAAGACAACTGGAAAGTCTGCAGCTGAATGATGATGAAAGAGCTACTCAAGATAGCACAACTACTAGACAATTGAACCCAGCTAATTCGCTTCAGCCTGATGTGAGATGGCTGAGAGACCATCCACCAGAGTTAGTCATTGGAAATGTTAGAGATGGTGTAAGAACCAGATCCAGAGCTCAGCAAGAAGCAATGTTCACTTGCTTTATTTCCCAAATCAAACCAAAAGATGTATCTCAAGCCTTGGATGACACACATTGGTTACATGTCAACCCATCAAAATGTTATTGGCACAAAATGGGTTTTTAAATAAAATGATTGAGGAAGGTTCTGTGGTGAGAAACAAAGCAAGATTGGTACGCAAAGGGTATTGTCAAGAAGAGGGAATAGATTTTGTTGAAACATTTGTTCCTGTTGCAAGATTAGAAGCAATAAGGATGTTTGTTGCCTATGCTGCACATGAGAACTTCATTGTATATTAAATGGATGTGAAAAGTGCATTCTTGAATGGACTATTAGAACAAGTCGTCTATGTTGAGCAACCTCTAGGCTTTGAGAAGAAGACTCTTGGAGATAAGGTGTACAAGCTCAAGAAAGCTCTATATGGACTGAAGCAGGCATCAAGAGAATGGTATGATACATTATCTCAATTTCTAACTGAATGGATTCCCTAAAGGCAAAGTGGATAGAACACTATTCAAAATCCAAGATAGAGAAAGTATACTGCTTGTTCAGATATATGTGGATGATATTATCTCTGGATCCACAAATAAACAGCTGTGTGACATGTTATCAAATCTCATGCAAGGCAAATTTGAAATGAGAATGATGGGAGAGCTGACTTTCTTCCTAGGACTTCAAGTTAAGCAGCTGAAGGATGGAACTTTCATAAGTCAAACAAAATACACTAGAGATTTAATGAAGAAATTCGGTATGGAAGAAAAATCTTCTGTAAAAATACCAATGAATACATCAGTCAAGATGGACATGGATGCAAATGGCAAACCTGTAGATCAAACAAGATACAGAGAACTTATTGGTTCATTGCTCTACTTAACAGCAAGCAGGCCAGCCATCACTTTTGTAGTAGGTGTATGTGCAAGATTTCAATCTACACCTAAAGAAAGTCATATGACTGCAACTAAGAGAATCCTAAGGTATTTGAAGGGATGCCAAGAAGTTGGCTTATGGTATCCAAAGAAAGGTGGATTCAAGCTCATTGGTTATTCAGACTCTAACTATGCTGGATGTAGAGTTGACAGGAAAAGTACTTCAGCTACATGTCAAATGCTTGGAACAAGTTGATTTCATGGTTTAGCAAGAAGCAAAACTCAATAGCCACATCCACAAGTTGAAGTAAAGTACATAGTTGTGGGCGCTTGTTGTGCCCAAGTCTTATGGACGAAACAACAACTGAGAGATTATGAAGTTGAAAAAAAAGAGATTCCAATTATGTGTGATAACACAAGTGCTATTGCAATCACTCAGAATCCTGTGTTGCATTCAAGAACAAAGTACATCGATGTCAGATACCATTTTATAAGAGATCATGTTGAAAAGAAAGACATTACCTTGGAATATATCTCAACTGATAAGAAGTTAGCTAACATATTCACTAAGCCTCTATGTGAATCAAGGTTTGAAGAGCTCAAGCATGAGTTAGGGTTAATTGAGCTAAATTGATGCTCAGAAGACTCAATCAAAAAAGATGAAGGATGAAAAAGTGAGAATTGAACAAGTTTTTCATATTAGTCAAGTGAAACAGCTACATCGGAAAATCAGCTGTATCGAGTTACCTGACACCTGAGTCAACTAATGGAAGGAGAGAAGTTGAGTTAAGTCACTTTTGACTTGAGCTAAGTCATTTAATAAATAAATGACAAAAACAATGTCGTTTTGAAGAAGCGGGAACGGTTTAGTATTAAGCATTAGACATGCTCATGCTAAACGAGGAAAAAAACCTATCATTATGTCCATGATTGGATATAAATGCTGCCGCATTAAATATGGAGAGATAATGTGTTTTTCAAGACTCAATCCTGACCGTTGATCTTGATCAAATGATTCAAATTCTCAAACCGTCTATTCAAGTCATATATATACCAAAATCAAAACTCTCTGTCTTCTCACGCTTACAACATACCTTCAAGCTTTCAAAGGAATCTCTATCTCTCTACAAAACCCTACCTCTCTCAAGATTGAAATTCTTTGATTTTTCAAGCAATTATCTCAAGCAAAAATTGCACCAACATACGATTTTGCAAAGCTCATGGCAAATCCACTCAGATCAACGTGGATTTTGAGGGAATGGTGAAGCAGGGTTCCGATGAAGCCCTTGTAAAGAAAATAGCTGACATGATTGAGAAGTCAGGAATCAAGCCATTTCTCACGATGGAGTATTCAATGACCTACGCTGAAGAAGTAGCGCAGTTATATGTCAACGCCGAGGTGCAAGACGAAGGGATTAAGTATTCCGTCCACCGCAAAGACATCATAATTACTGCTAAGGACCTTGCGGAGCACTGCTTGTTGCCGTCCGAGGGCGTATTAGAAATATACAAAGCTGATGTTAACCTAGCTGCTACATGGAAAGAAGTAGCCAAACCGGAGGAGTGTGCTGTGAAAGTTATCTACACAGGTGAGAAGAAGCTGCTGAAGGACGACTACCACAAGTTGATGGTGTTTGATAAATGGTTTTATCATGATTTGGATGATTTTGTTTTTATACCAAAACAATGTTTTAAATGTTGCCTAAATACTCCTAAATGATTTAAATTACTTTTACTAATTTTCCGGAGTATTTCTTCGAATTTATTTTTGACAAAAATTGGACAATACTTTCAATAATTTTGTGTTAATATGTTTTTACATCAAAATTAAATTTCTAAATGTTGTCCTAATACTCCCGACCGGTATAAAATATTTTTATTAATTTTTTAGAGTATTTCTTGAAGTTTATTTTCAACAAAAATTGGGCATCACTTTTGTCTCGTGCTCAACCGGTCGCCCTATAGGGAAACCCGTACCTAGAGATGAGTTTTGAAACAGAAATGAGACGCGTTTGAGAAAACCCGGAGGTCACCGTCGACCTCCAGAAGGCGACCACACTGTAATGAAAATTTGGGGAGAGGCGACGCCCGGGGGAGGGTGAACGGTCGGACCCCAGGACGACTGGTCCGACACCCCTGGACTGGTCACCCTGTTGAAATTTGTTGTATCTTTCCCAAATGTTTATATGTGCGCGACCGGTCGCCCTATGGTTTGACAGCAAAATTCTAACAGTTGTGCAGCAGACAACTTCCCCTTAAATTGTGGGATTGATTTCTAACAACTATATTCTTCATTTGTCTTGCAATTTTTTTACAGATTTCAATCTCCTAGCGGAGCCTATCTTATTCTAGACATTCTCTATAAATAGATGAAGAATTGAAGCTACACAATAAGAGAGAATACTACAACACAACAAGATACACTCAAGCAAACATATTTGTTCTTTCATTGTCTATATTCTTGTTGTAATTTGCCTAGCTTATCACTTTCACATCTTGAGGTCTATGCTTTATTTCTTGATTACACTTGCACTCAAATTGTATCATTCATTATTGAGTTGTAATCTTGATTTTGGTCATCATTTAACACAAGATATCCTTGTGAGTGTTCTTGTGGTAAGAACACACTTGGATGATCTAGGTGATAGGTGCAAGAAGATTGTGGTGATCTTCTTATTGAAGAGTGTGGTGCTCTTTGAGGTGTTGAAGAATTTGGTATTCTTCAAGTCGGAATATTGTGGTGATCTTCACAAGGTGCCGTTAAAGGAAGATTGTGGTAATCTTCAAGGGAGATTGTAGTAATCTCCCAGGTGGTGTTGAAGAAGAGTGTGGTGCTCTTCAATGTGATGTTGTAAGGTGTTGTAGTATTAATTTTGGTAATTAATAAAATCTTTTTTTCTTTTGAAATCCATCCCGGATATACTGGGGTGGTAGAGGATTAGGCCCTAGGTGGGTTGAACCTCTATAAATCGACGCGTGTTTTTTTCTTCAAACCTTTACTATCATCGCGGCTTGTTTGTTTCAAAAAAGAGGGCGTAATCGAGAAAATAGAGATAATATATTCACCCCCTCTAGATTATTGTAGTCGCTTGGACTTACAAGTGGTATCAAAGCCAAACTCTTTGGCAAGCTCGTTCCATATCGCGAGTAAAGAGGAACGATCACCGGCTACGAATGAAGTCCACCTTATCGGCGCCTCCACCACCAAGCCACCACAATTTGATTCCAAAAATTATACATTTTGGAAAGAAAGAATGGAATGCTATCTACAAGGTTGCGGGTTCGATATTTGGAACACGATCGTCAATAGAGAATCCATTCCGATAATGGACACACTACACACCTCCAAAGGGTTCAAAGAGCTCAATGATGAAGAGAAGAAAATCATCTTCTTAAATGGTAAAGCTCTAAATATTTTGTATTGTTCACTTACCACTTTGGAATTTAATCATATTGTAGGAATTAGATCGGCACATGAAGTATGGCAAAAACTAGAAGCCATCTATGAAGTATATGCAAATGAAAGGAGCAACGCAAAAGCATCTACTTCTCAAGTGGATACAAAATCAAATCCAAGAAACAAGCCTCTTACAACTTCCAACTATGAAGAAGTTGAACAATGTCTTATGGGCTTCGAAGAAGGAAATGAGGTAGTTCTAAACCTTCTACTTCCTATGATAATGAATTACAAAATGAATATAGTGATTTGCAAAATGATTATGATGAGCTTCAAAATGAATTCCAAAGCTTACTTGTTAAATACAAAGATTTGAAAAATGAATTCAATGTTTTGAAAAATGATAAGGATAATTTATTTACTTCCTATGAATCACTATCATGTGCTCACACCACCACTCTTGATAAGGTTAGAAACCTTAAAAAAAAGAAAAAAGTATTCTTGTTGAAGATATTAATTGCATGAAAAATGATTTATCAAAATCCAACTTGAGTACCAATAAAATGGCCAATATTGTTGATGTTCATAATTGTGATAAATGACTTGATCATAAGCCTAATGTTGTCAATAATATGAAAAAGAATTAAGTCTCTATGCATGTTGGTCATTATGATCCTATAATTATTGTTTGCTTCTATTGTGGTAAAAAGGGTCAAATGGTAAATACTTGTCGGGCTAGAAATAACTCTAATTATTGTTGGAGACCTAAAAGTATCAAAGCTAATCCAAAAGGACCCAAACATTTGAGGGTACCACAAAGCAATGTCATGTTAGGTACCCGGCGGAATAATATTTAAGGAAAATTCATGCCGCCAAGGATACATCAAATGACCGTCTCATTTGTTCAAAGGAGAAGACATCACCAAAATTAATTTCCAAGAGAAAGACACCATCAACAATGGGAAGGACACAATCCTTGGAAATGGATCAATAGGAAGAGCTATCACCAACAAGATGATTTCCAAAGGGGAAGATATCATCAATTATGGGAACAACACAACCCATGGAAATGGCGTAATTGGTAAACCGTATCTTCCCATTTAAATAGACATTTTATTTTGTTGTTATTCATGTTTTTATTTGTGCCTATTTTTTCAAAATGAGTTTCGAAATATTTATTTTTAAAATTAAGGGTTTCAATATATATTTGTGTTTTTAAAATTCTTTGAAAAGAAGACCTTGCATGATGTTTTTAAAACTCTTATGCATTTGCTTAGACTTAAATGTTTTATTATGGATTTTTATGGCATAAGCATTCTTGTGACATATAGTGTTTTAGCCTACACTTCTATTGCTTTGTTTTTGGGCAACATTTTTTTTAAGAATTGTGTAGGACTTATATATCTTCATCAATAGTTATCTACTCATTATTTGATAATATAGACATAGACTATCGAGGTACGCTCTCCATTGTTATTCATCTCTTAGACTCGATATATTTTTGCCATATGTCTATGTGCTTACATTTCAAGATATTTCAAAGTATTTCGTACAAAGTGCCATTAAAAGGATTTTTTGATTTTTTGAAAGGCACTATTTGATAAAGATTGTCTTATCCGAGATTTGTAAAGGATTATATTTTGTTTTGATAAAACATTTGATTTTCTTCTTTATCTCAAAATTATGCATTTGATTGCTCATATTCATTATTGTCAAAACTCTTGTTCAAATGCTTCTTTTAAATGAGGTCTCAACTATATAGCTTAGTTGAACATACATGTTTTATGAAACTCTTGATGAATTGTTTGAAAGCATAGTATGTGTTACTTGTTATTGTATCTTTATCATTAGATATTACTCTGCTCTTGTGCAAAGATATCTTGTTAAGATTTTGCAGATTTTTTTTTGGCATTTTGAAACAAACTTAATAACCAAGGCAAGGTTAGTAGATCAAGGGAATTGTGAAGAAGAAGGTATTGATTTCGATGATACATTTGTACCCGTAGCATATTTTGTAGCTATTCGTATTTTTACTTGCCTATTCTTGTTTTAAGAAAATTTCAAACTTTACCATATGGATGTCTAATCCACTTTTCTAAATGGTTTTATTCAAGAAGTCTATGTAAAACAACCGGGGTTTGAAAATTTTTCAAGCCAAATGATTGTTAGAAAAGGCCTTGTATGTTTAAAACAAGCATCCCGTGTTTGGTATGATAAACTTAGTTATTCTTTTTGCAAAATGGTTTTACAAGAGGTAAAGTTGATACTACTCTCTTTGTTTTTTAAAAAGGGCAAGATTGTTTACTTGTGCAAATTTATATTGATGATATTATTGGTGCTACTAATGAATTCTTGTGCAAGATATTTTCTAAGTTGATGCAAGGTGTATTTGTGATGTGTTTAATTTCGTCTCAAGAATAACTCGCGAACATTTGTTTTCAACCACTTACCACCGAGTCTTTTACCTCATTTAGAGCTTAATTATGACATAATGTATATTGAATGAGGTCCGTGTTTGCAATTTCGCATGTTTTTAAAACTTAGGGGCGAAAAATATGATTTTTGGTTCAAACTTCGAATTTTTGCAACAGAAAGAACCAGTGGGCGGTCTGGGCTGAGGCCGACCAGTCGGCCATGCCCTCAACTGGTCGCCCTCAGCTTCGACCGGTCGGCCATGGCTATTTTTTGGTTAAGTCCGTCTCTATTCTTATACTTAGCCATTTTGGCTCATATCACTCATTTTCCGTCCCCTTTGCCATTTTCACACATAATTCACTTCAAATGTATTTTGTTGCATAAATTATATGTTTTCAGGATTATCTTGCTCGTTATCATCATTGTTACTCATCCTAACCGATTAAATGGTAAGAATTCTACTCCTTTTATCTCAATTGGGTGGATCCCTTGAGAAAATACTTATGTATTGATTTTTTGTTGGAATTCTTGTATAATTGTGTTGTGAATGATGGTTGTTGGTGGATGATATTTATAAAATTAGTTTTGGTGATTAAAAACTTGGCTTGATTACATTTACAAGGGCTTTATATATCTTCTTCAATTTTTGACGCCCGCTAAGTGTTCGATAAAACGTTTCAATGAAAAATTCATCATCTACATGATTCTCTCGCTTTCAAATGTCTTATATATTTATAGAGATCATGTTTTGCAAATCAAATGAGTTTTCACGAGCTTCTACAAGTCATTTGATCGACTTTTCCCTCCTATTTGGTTTATAAGCTTCAATGCTCAAATAGCTCGATAAATCGGTTAAGTTGCACACTTTGATATGGATATATGATGTTTTATCGTGCTAACATTCTTTTTGATGATTTCAAAGAAGATGATTCCCTCCTATTAAAAACCATAAGTTGTGGATCATGCTTAGTCCATTTGATATATTATGGACTCATATACATGTCTAATGATGTTTTGTTGACAGGGGGAGCTTATAAGCTATTGATACAAAATCTCAATATGTAAAAGCCAAGATTTTAGCTTTTGGTTGATTGCTTCTACATTACTCTTGTTGTGCATGTTGATAGGGGGAGCTTTTGCAAAAATATTTTTTGAAAATCTATACTCCCATCCTTATGATTATGTTGCGTGGAATGTTGTCGCCCACAACGGATAGTTTATTTTTAACCGGTAAAATTGTTTTGTTTTCAAAATTTATCTCGCAAAATTGTTTTGGTATGTATTCATCAAAAAGGGGGAGATTGTTTGATAACTGGTTTTATCATGATTTTTATGATTTTGTTTTTATACCAAAACAATGTTTTAAATATTGTCCAAATACTCCTAAATGATTTAAATTGCTTTTACTAATTTTTCGCAGTATTTCTTCGAATTTATTTTTGACAAAAATTGGACAACACTTTCAATAATTTTGTGGTAATATGTTTTTACATCAAAACTATATTTCTAAATGTTGTCCTAATACTCCCGATCGGTATAAAATATTTTTACTAATTTTTCGGAGTATTTCTTGACTTTTGACAGCGGTTAAGAATCGGTGTCGTTTCTTAACTTTTGACAGCGGTTAAGAATCGGTGTCGTTTCCTTTATAAAACCACTGTCTTAGAGATAAAATATCCGTTTTCTAAGACCCTGATGTTAAAAGTTTATGTTTTTAACACTGGTTTAGAACCGCTGTCTTTTGATGAATATACATTGATTATTCACACCGGTTTAAACCAGTGTCGTTTTATCTAATGGCACTGGCTCGAAACTAGTGTCTATGGTGAAAAGACATCGCTTGTTCACACCGGTTTTAAACCGGTGTCATTGAATTCAAAGACATCGACTTGAAACCGCTGTCTTAGTATTATTAGAAACAGTTTTAAAAGGATTGTTTATTTTCCGCAAAAACAGCGATTCAAAACCGATGTCTGACATATCAAACATAATAGATGAAATCCAATTCTAGCAAACATTATAAATTCACTACCAATTAAACATGAAATCCAATTCCACCAATCAACAAAAAATCCATTAATACTAAAGTCACCAAAATCCAAAATCCAACAAAAAGTACTAGTAGCGAAGTTTTCTTTCAATAAAACAACTACAAACTCATAATCCGATTCCAACAGCCAACAAAAAGACTATATACATTCAACTAAATGCAACAAAATCCAGATGATCACATAGCTCCTTCATTCAAGCTTTGAAAAATATTCTAACTTTCCATGAGAACATCAATTCTTTTAAGTACCTGAATAAAATAATACCACAACAATCAAACGGTTATAAATTATATAACAAAGTAATTGCATAGATGATGAAAACAATGACAATGACATTGATGATGATGATTCTGAGGGATCATTTTCCATTAGAAAGAAGCTCTATAAATTATAATTATGCAATGATATAATTCGATGTATATGTTGTAGGTTGTATTCACTATAGCAAGGTACAATAACCAGAAATACTGATGCTTGCAATTCCATATATAGCTAATTTGCTAGCTTAAATATACCCACCTTAACTTTTTAAACTATTTTCTTTCTGTTTCTATAAAAAAAAAAAAAGGTAGCTTAATTCAATTCAATTCAAGCCATTTTGCCATTCTTATATGTTACTAAGAATACAATTCTCCCCCAATAAATAATATAAACTGCAGAGCATATAAACACCATAAATAATATATTACTAACAATACAAAAGTACCTTTATTTTTCTTCCATTTTATACTCTTTGATTTACTTTTGTATACCACCATCCCTACTTGAGCTTGGAAAACCTGTAAGGCCCTAATAACGATAAAAAAGAATCACAAAAAAGAAACTAATCAAGAGCAGCAAACTAAAAAATCACAGTAGGAATGGACAAACTAATATACTGGAAACTCAAAATAAAAGTCAATCACTTACTAGTTTATCATGGGAATCCACGGAGTCTTATGGGAAATTCTACTGCACATGCATATACATATTCAATAGGTAAAATACAAGAGGTACATGTTTTATATTTCATCATTAAAGTCTGTGAAAATAACATTCAAAAACAGACCATTAAATACATAAACTAGAATATATAAACACCTCAACATTCAAACAACTACCCAATCTAGATGAAACAACTAGGCCCTCAAATCGTCTGGCATTTTCGAAAGGCGTCTTGTGTGCTTGTTCATCATCACCCATTTACTGTTTTCGAAAATAAAATCTTTCAGTTAAGAATGAGAAGTTGATTTTAAAATGAACGGCTAAGGTTTTATCTACGAATCGAAGCGACAAAGGACTGTATTTATTTTTGTACCTGATTGCATGTGCGAGTACAAGGCCAGTGGCTTGACTCCGGAGTAGCCAATCTATTCTCATCCCATTTTTCCCTGATGCTCCAACCCATGTGTCTGTTTCTATTACCTCACCCATGTTGATGAGAAAAGAGAGTTTTTTTTTTCTTTTTATGAAATAATACCCCTAAGGTTTTTATTTTATCAACATATTTGTATAACACAAACTCAAGGGATATCCCTTTGTATTTGTTGTGATTTTGATCAGTAAACTGAAATCAACACATTCCACACTCCCATAATACTAATCTTCAGCTCTTCTTAATTTCTACAACAAAAAACCAATATGTGATAAATATTCAACAAAAATGCACTGCTGAGCACGAAAAATAGTTTATCACGCATTAAAATACTGAAGATTCAGTTTTTTTCTAAATGGTTCTCCATGAAAATCTGTTTGTCCTGTCCATTTTTAATCTCATACATCTGTTTCACTATTGACTTAGAAATAATTGCAAAAAACTACCTCTGAGGTTTTGGTTAATTAAAAAAAATTAAAAAATTAACCATTTCTGATATGCTTAAGAGAAAGCAAAATGTCAACTTGCATTTTGCTTAAACTCAAGGGATAATTACAAAAGTTACCCTTGAAGTTTGTCGTAATTACAAAAAAAAAAAAAAACATAGCTGACAAGGGAAACATGACTCTGTGTTCTGATCTGCATTTCTAACCATCGGAGTCATCAAGCCCTGAAATTGAGAGAAATATGGTGAGAGTCGGACCGCAGCAGATATTTGTGGATCTTCTAATTTGCATTCTCTGTTGCTTGATTACTGGCAAAACCAGTTGCATTCTCTATTGCTAATAAAGTTTCTATAAGGGCGAAAATTCAGTGACAGGAAAAGCAGGGGCTAAAATTGAAGCATCCGTCTAAACCATACATTTGGAATTTAAAGCATGCTAAGCTACAGGCTGACTACACCCACAATATTATTAAGAACAGAATCCAACAAGATAAAAATAATACATTTCTAGGGGGACAAAGAAACCTTTGATTCCATATATAATCTCCCCATCGCTAGCACGCTCCTTTGCAACAGAAACCAATGCAGCACTAATACATGTTTCCAAGCCTGGAAGAACTGTCTTAATATGTTGTACTATAATCTGTGTAACAAGGAGAAAGCTTATATCATACAACTTAGAAAATGTTAAAGTGTCAAAAAAATATCAGCACATGTTGTTTAGAAAAAGCATCACTATTTCTCCAACTAGACTTTCAAACGGAAGCATCATGTTGCCAATTGGAATTTTAATTTTACATAAAGACATCATGGCATTTTACGAGTATGCCCCTGCATCATTTAGGCATGCAAGTGAACACAAACAAGTGACAAGATCACTAACGTATAAACAAAATGGCAACAAAACATATCCTATAGCTGAGAGTAGAATGAATTAAACAAGGAGCTATTTGAGGAACAGGATGATAAACTGAAAGTCTGTGTAATTTGATGGGACTCAGTCTTATCATTATACCTGGTTCAACTTACATTCGCCTTAAAACAACGCAAGAAAACAACAGAGTTCCTTTCAAATAACCTCTTCTCCACGAATTCCAGGGAATTGATTACGCAACAACATGACCAATTTGATTTCAAACAGAAGTCATAAACTAATTGTTGTGTAATAGCAATATTATAAGCATAACAAGCAAAGCCATAGCTGCAGATGACGCTACTCACTTTGTGGTATTGAGAAGTCAGCTTAGCTTATTTCGTAAATGCAATATCATACCCAAAGCCAAAGGTATTGCTTTGCCCATAAACACAGACAGGTGTATTTATAAAATTCACAACTCACGCAAGGCTGTTTCGAATTAGGGATTCCATAATTAATTATATGCCATGACATTTGATGTAAAGTTGATAAGAGTTAATCCTTAAAACCCAAGCTGAGTGTAAGAATATGGGAAATATTTTCCTTCCTCATTCACCTTCACGCGATCAGTATATATACAAATTACAAGACTAATTCTAGGCATAACTATAGGCTAACAATTAGGAAGCTAATTCTAGGCATAACTATAGGCTAATAATTAAGAAGCTAATTATATGCATTGACTACAAATATTTACAATATATTTATCACTCCCCTGCAATAAGCGGGAGGTCTTTGACGCCGAGACTGTCCCGAAAATCTTCAAACAAAACTAGCGGAAGACCTTTGGTGAAGATGTCCGCTATCGATGACGTGATGGCACATGAAGTACACGGACTTGACCACGCGCAACCTTCTCCCGAACAAAGTGGATATCCATTTCAATATGTTTTGTACGTTGATGTTTGTTCGCCTTATTTTTAGCTTCACTTTGCAAGTGTACGGTGTAGTTTATAAAATAGGGTAAGCAAGGTCGTATCACGGAGACTAATAAATTAGTGCGCTAAGTATTGAACTAAGATAGTCTTATTTTTATTTAGACGATCGGAATGGATAATTGTTGTATTGAGATTAAGACAATTTAAATCACTAAAACACAAGATTAAGATAATACAAATGATAGAAGTATCAAGATAATGAAATGGATTTCCAAGTTAAGGTTTTGATTAATAATCCTCTTGTTATCCGGTTTAATCAAGCCACGTTATTATCAATATTCCTATAAGACGATCACAAGGCTATTTTATCCTCCCTCTCGAGATGTATATAAAGCATAGATTGAAATACTTATGCTAGCATCTCTACTCAACATGAAGCATTCAACTCCCAAAAGTTTAAAAGATCAAATATCCTCACAAATATTTACAAACCTCTCGATTCATGCAAATATTTGTGTCGAGTATTCAAGATCTAATATTGAAACTCATCTCTCGAATTATGAATCAATATATCAAACAAGTTAAATCATTGATCAAGTGATAAAACAAGAATAAGCTCAAAATACTCAAATAGGCTTCAAGATAATAACTTCAACTAAGATTAAAACATCCAACAAGAATTCATTAATCTACTTCCAGAAACCGGAAATCACAAGAGTTTAGCTACACATGATTTCTAAACAACTCATAAACAAATTGTTCAAAGCCATTACAAAATGAAAATGAAAGATTGAAACTAAAAGAGAAGCAAGAAAAACTTAGGAAAGTCGACAATCTCTCGATATATCTCCGTTCCTCAAGCTCCGATGCAACCCGATTGTCTCCTTGATGTCTTCTTCCAAGAATAGACTCTTGTCTTGTGTTGTAGATCCCAAAAATGCCAGCATCCCCCTTGTGTGCGCCCCCAAAAAGCCTTTTTATACCCACCTTCTAGTTTAGGGCATAATGCTGCAGATTATGGGATTCCAGCGCAGACGCACGGGTGGTGCGCCGGAGCACGGGCTACCCGTGCGCCATCTTATTGAAATCATCCAGTTCTCTGTAGAGCGCACGGGTCATGCGTCGGTGCACGGGCTACCCGTGCGCCATCCCGGTGAAATCATCCATTCTCTGTAGGGCGCACGGGTCATGCGTCGGTGCACGGGCTACCCGTGCGCTCTTCAGAGACCTCAAATTTACTTCCTTCAGGGTGCACGGGTGGTGCCTAAGGCACGCCCAACCCGTGTGCCCCTGTCTTTTCCTTAGACGCTCAACTTTCGCACTTTTTGGCTTCACTTTTCGTATACTCACTCAATTCTCCGTGTTTCCACTTTGCTATCCTCGTATACGTATTCAATTTGCTTCAAATATCATGAAATTCCTACAAAATAAGCAAAGTGTAATATCTTTTCCACAAGGAGTGAATATGTAACATTTAACGCAGTATGTGCATGTTTACCCATCATTATAGCAGAATTTCGCCTCAAAATACATGCAAAACTCACACCTATCAAAATCACCCAAACTTAAATTGTTGACCATCCCGATCAACAATGTTTTAGAACACGATAAGGCACAACAGGAGATAAGAATAACAAAGACACACGGAGAGAACCCACAAGAAGATCCATATTGTTCGTCATGAATGTTGGGCACAACCCAATCAAGCCTCAAATATCGATCAAAGAACACGCCTCAAGTAAAACAAAGTGAAATGCTCTGAATTCCAACTCTCAAAGTTAAGTGTATACTCTCATCTCACGAGGATAAGGACGTGTTTACGCTCAAATCAATTCAATGTCGCAAAATTACCATAGGCTTGCAATTCGTCTCATATCTCCGCCACTAGAGTGTATGCAATTTGTGAATCAAAAAGGACTTTCTCATTTGGTTGTAATGAAGGATCTTTGGTTTGGGTAGGAAATTTTGGATAAAGTGACTCAAACTCGAGTATTTAGACCGACGAGCATATCAATCATTTACATTACAATCCCATATGCTACTCAATCATCCCTCGGTTTTATCAACTTTATTTATCTCCATTACCTTTCTTTCTTTGGAGAATCGCCTCAAATCACAATCCTTCGCCTCCCAAGTTTATCAACTTTTTTCGTTTGTCCATTTTCAACACTTCTTTTTCAACTCCTTTCCTTCCTCTTTTTGTTCCATTTAACCAAAATACGCCCAATTATCCTATTTTTCAATTCCCACCCATTCAACCTCATTCATCCCCTTTACTCAACGCTATACATTCGAGTTTAAGGTGATGGATATATTAAGATCAAGGGTTAAATTTTGTGGTTATCAAAGAAATAAGGCTATAGGCTCAACTTGGCTAACTAGGAATTTCAACATCTTTAGGTAGGTAAAAGGCTTGAAAGGCTAGCAAAGATGGCCTTTAATCACATTCACAATTCGCATACAATATGTGGCCTTGACAGAGATACCCAAGCAAGTTCTAGAATTCTGACAACACGAATGATACCCTCAATCAGCAATGAAGGCTCAAAGCTCACAGGCTTGTCAAAATGTAATTCAAAGCATCACACCAAGTTTTTCATATTAACATGCTCAATGTCATCTATTCAAGGCTCAATCAACTCATACTCGTCATCTAATTCCAACAATACAAATCTTTCAAAATCACCACACAAAAAACAAGTTGCAACAAGCCGGGTCAACTCACTCTCTAACCACTACGAAAGCAATAGACGTGCTAAAACCATAAACGTGCTCTAATGCAATGCCACCTAGAATGCTCTAATGCAACTATAAGAAAACACAAAATGCATGATTATTCTTTTTTTTTTTTTTTTATTTTATTTATTTTTTTGTATCTACACTTTTCATATATTAAAATAATATCTCCCCCAAACTTGAATGAAATTATAGTGTCCTAAGGGGAAAAATAGAATTTCAATAATGAAAAGTGGGGATATACCGAATCATCGGTGGCGGCGGTGGGAAATGGCCTTGGGAAATATGCCACATTTGTAACTATTGGAGCACTTGCCACGTCTCCTCAGAACGCCGATCATAGCGCTCGCTGAATGCTAGAAAATCAGCCCGAT
Source organism: Rehmannia glutinosa (assembly GCA_016081115.2). NCBI lineage: Eukaryota > Viridiplantae > Streptophyta > Magnoliopsida > Lamiales > Orobanchaceae > Rehmannia > Rehmannia glutinosa. The sequence continues at coordinate 366,701 of JABTTQ020002284.1, forward strand.
GTTGCCTCAAATCCTCCCCTATTGCCTCAACTCCTCTCCTTGCCGACGCAAGTCCTCCCCAAACGCATATAACATGTCTTGAAAATCAAGTGCCGCGTTGGGGCCCTCCACTATGAGAAGTACCGGAATGATCCCCGCTTTGAGAACGTCGGGGTAAGCGCCTCCGTGTGAGGACTCGGGTATATCATATCCAATTTGGGGGTGATGTGGTTCCACCCCCATTTCTCCTCCATGTATCTCATCCTCCTCCGCCACCATATCCTCTTCATCCCGGAAACCTTCAACTCTACGCCTCTCCTTGCATCTATAGCCTCGTAATTCGGTTATGTACGTTAGAGTTCATTAGGAAGTTGGTGGTGTCGCCAATGTATCGATTGTGGTGTATGGTGGGTTAGGCAACGGAAATGCATCACCTTCTTCTACGTAGAAGTACCAATGTGTTGTCTTCGTTTGCTATGAACTTCATGTGGTGCAACGATGCCAAATTAACCCGAGTGCTGTAGGGAATAGGCTCCAAGCCTCATAAATCGACGTTGAAATGCCGGGCAATAGGGGTAATGAGGCCCCTATAGAAATCGTACCCCCTTCCTTCCCGCCTAGCTAACTATTCTATTTGCTCTGCGAAATTGACGGCTATGATGTAGGGGGTATTTGTGAGCATACACCATATTAGATCTGACTCCTTAGTAGTCATCCCTCCAATATTTTCTCGGCGAACACGGAGGATGCATCACGCGTTGTATGTACCGGAAAACGGATTCCGGATCCAAGAGGCTTTGGCGGTCCGTGCGGCATACAACATAGGCTCCGTTTGTGGTGTTTCCACAAACATTCTCCAAAAGTTATATTGAGCATAATTGAGCATCGGGCGGGTACGAGCGTTCGTTGGAACCTCAAAAATGGTGTTCAATTGGGTAATAGATAGTTGTCTACGAACGTTCCCCAACTGAAAGCGTATCATATATGGTTCAAAAGTCCCGCCTTGTTTGAATACTTCTACGGTACTCAAAAACTCCAATGTGAATCGTTTAAAGGTCGGCCACCTTCGGCTCATAAAATTAGTCCATCCGACCTTTGCGAAGAGACGCCAAACGTCCTCATGTATCCCCAAAGTTTGGGTACAGTCATCGTCGGCATAGCGGGATGGAGCTATTTGGCGACCAACCAAGCGATTCCATCGCTCAAGATCATCCGCATTTGTCAATTCTACCCCATATGACGGGACTGTTTTGGTCTACCTCAGGCGGTGCCACGTCTCGTTGTGCCGCCCCGCGAGCACGTCTCCTTCCACCACGGGGATTTCTTCGCTCGCCATGAAGGATTTGTACGAAATACATTCTATTAGCATCCCCTGTATCATCAATGGCAACAACAAAGTAGGTGATTAACGCTAACATATTAGGTGATGCACATTCACTTCCCTACTTTCACTTTGATCGATCAACTACCCCAAGCAAGCAAGAATTATGACCATTCTAGAAAAGTATTAGCTCAAACAATCATTGGCCATGCCTTATTCATCAATATTTCATCCAAAATCTCCTCAATTACACATGCCCACAAAGTGTTTGATAAATTGCCTTAAAGAAGATTTCATTCAAAACATAGCAAAAATATCAAAGCTAGCACCAATCATGATTCCCATTACATAATTGACAAGAAATTCACAAGGAAAAACGATGCTCTTACCGGAATTTTCGAATTTTGAATCAAAGTGAACAACTTGAACCCTAGGTGCTTTATCTTCAATTTTCTTCAATCAAACTTGAATACAATGCAAATTGTAGTTCTAATGTGATGGGGGAGTGATTAAATGGGAGAATTTAGGTGGAAACTACAAGAAATTTTGAAGGCAAAGAAGGATGAGGGATGGGGCGAGCACTTGGGAGGAATTTTGATAAGAAGAGCAGTTTTAAAACTGCTCTTATTTACGCCCCTTCTGTAAGGCGCACGGGTAGTGCGTCGGCGCACGGGCTACCCGTGCGCCATCCCGTTGAGAACTCCACTCTCTGTAGGGCGCACGGGTGGTGTGCCAACGCACGGGTTACCCGTGCTTTTTGCACAACAATTCAGAATTTTTTTCTAAAATACACAAAATTAGAATAAAACACACACACAAGAAAAATAAAAAAATAAAAAAATTGAAATCCACACTAAAAGCCGTTGGGTTGCCTCCCAACAAGCGCTATAGTTTACGTCTTTAGCTTGGCCTTTGTTTTTGTTCGTCACGGGTCTCGCAAGGTGATGGATGTCACCTCCTCTTGATTGCCTCGGTGGAAGTAATGCTTAATCCTCGGCCATTTACCATGAAAGTCTCACCATCTTTTGTTAACAATTCCACAACGCCGGGAGGATTCAATATTTTCTTTATCACGAAAGGCCCCAGGCCACCTAGATTTGAGTTTTCCTGGAAAAGGTTTAAGGCGTGAATTGTACAAGGACGGGTTCCCCTGGTAAAAACTCTCGTTTCTTAATCATTTTGTCGTGCCATCGTTTGGTTCTTTCTTTGTAAAGTCGGGAATTTTCGTAAGCTTCATCTCGAAATTCTTCCATCTCATTTAAATGGAGCAACCTTTCTTTACCGGCCTTTTGAAAATCCGATTTAGTTTCTTGACCGTCCAAAATGCTTTGTGCTCCAATTCTACCGGCAAATGGCACGACTTCCCAAAGAAAAGTTGATATGGAGATGTGCCCAACGGTGTCTTATATGCGATGGTACGCCCATAGAGCATCATCCAATTTTAATGCCCAATCTTTTCGGTTGATGTTAACCGTCTTCTCAAGAATCTGTTTGATCTCCGGTTGGCTACTTGGCTTGCCCATTAGTTTGTGGATGGTATGCCAATGCAAATTTATGTTTCACCCCATATTTTGCCAACAAGTTGCTCATCAATTTATTTACGAAATGCGACCCTCCATCGCTAATTAAAGCTCTTGGAGTGTTGAATTGAGTAAAATATATTTTCTTAAGGAACTTCATCACAATTTGAGCATCATTTGTTTTGGAAGGAATCGCCTCTACCCAATGGGATACATATTCCATTGCAAGTAGAATATATTGATAGCTCGAAGATGATGGAAATGGGCCCATAAAGTCAATCCCCCAAACATCGAACAATTCAACTTCGATTACGTTTGTCATCGGCATCTCGTGTCTTCTGGAAATGTTGCCCATTCGTTGACACCTGTCACATTGTTGCACAAACAAATAGCAATCATTAAATAGAGTGGGCCAGTATAGCCCACTCTGCAATACCTTCAGCGGCGGTGCGGATTGGGCCAAAATGTCCGCGGAGCAGGTGAAGAGTGACACTTGTTGTAGGACTCCCTCCCATTCTTCTTGAGGTATGCATCTCCTAATGATTTTGTCAAGACACCTCTTAAAGAGTAGGGGTCGTCCCACATGTAAAACTTGACGTCATGTAGGAATTTCTTCTTTTGATATGACGATAGATTTGGAGGCAAAACTCCCATGACCAAATAGTTGACAAAATCCGCATACCACGGGAATTTTGCCACGAGCATGAGTAATCGTTCATTAGGAAATTCCTCTTTTATCAATTCCGTACTTCTTTGCGACCCCTCTTGATTTTCAATTCGAGACAAGTGATCTGCTACCACATTCTCACATCCCTTCCGGTCCCTGATTTCCACATCGAACTCTTGCAATAATAGGATCCACCTAATCAACCTTGGTTTCGCATCCTTTTTATCAAAAAGATATTTGATAGCCGCATGGTCGTGTGAACAATCGTTTTCGTTCCAATCAAGTATGATCGGAATTTATCAAATGCGAAGACAATCGCCAACATCTCCTTCTCGGTAGTGGTGTAATTCTGTTGAGCACTGTCCATCGTTCTACTAGCATAGTAGATGGATCTAAACAACTTTTCCCTCTTTCGACCGAGAACAACCCCTACCGCAAAATCGCCGCATCACACATCAATTCAAACGGTTGGCTCCAACGGGGCAACAAGAATAGGTGCGTCACCAATGCCTTCTTCAACGTTTCAAACGCCCGCAAACAATCACTACCCATGCTCGTGCTTGCTTTTGCGCGCCTTCGTCAATACACTCAATTGAGTTGTCAAAGCAAATGCTACTTGTGTCGTCAATGTTTTAATTGGAGTCCGAATCGAGATTTCGGCTACTCGTTGTACATTAGATCTTTCAGGATGGCCACTTTGTAGCTCATTCATGGCCATTTCTTCAAGAAGGTTCAAGGCATCTTGTGGAAACCTTGCCAACAATGCTCTCTCATTGCGGCATCCACAAAGGCCCTCGTTTGTCCCATTAAACTATTGTAGAAGAAACATAGCTGTTGATCCCTCGGAAACCCATGTTGTGGACATCTACGTAACAAATCCCGAAACCTTTCCCAAGCCTCGTACAAAGGCTCGAGTCGAATTGTCGGAATTGAGTAATCTCGCTTTTGAGTGCAAAGTTTTGCTCGGTGGAAAGAATTTAAACAAGAACTTTTGGCTCGTTCGTCCCATGTGCTTACACGCCTTTGCGTTAAAGTACCCAACCAATTTTCGCCTTATCCCGTAAAGAGAATGGGAACAGCGCATTCTTATGGCGTCATCCGAGACTCCGTTCATTTTGATCGTATTGCATATTTGGATAAAATGTGCAAGGTGAGAGTTAGGATCTTCGATTTGCGAACCCCCAACCGATTCATTTGCACCATATTGATCGAGTGCGGTTTGAGCTCGAAGTTGTTGGCATTGATAGGAATATGGGCAATACCCACCGTAATTACGATTCGTTTGTGGCGAAAGTAATCACGAATGGCTTCTTTGTTGAACGGTATTGGTAACTCGCGTTTCCACCATTGTTTGCGGTATTGGTAACTCATTCAAATCCCCATTATTGGATTGTGTTGTGTTTTAGCCCGTCTAGTGGTAGATCGATTCTTGTCGCGAAAGCCTCGACTTAGGTATAAAGCGGTATCAAGTCCCTTTGCCTCGAGCGTGTGTTCATGCACTACCCGGACCGAACTAAAAGAAACAAGTCAAATAATGAAGAATTTAAGTGAATCCAAAATGTAAAAATAAATTTGTCTAAATTAAAATTAATTCTATCTATCGCAATATTAGCACCAAAAATTGTATCAGTCCTAACGGCGCCAAAAACTTGTTCGCCTTATTTTTAGCTTCACCGCAGCAAGTGTACGGTGTAGTTTATAGAATAGGGTAAGCAAGGTCGTATCCATGGAGACTAATAAATTAGTGCGCTAAGTATTGAACTAAGATAGTCTTATTTTTATTTAGACGAACGGAATGGATGATTGTTGTATTGAGATTAAGACAATTTAAATCACTAAAACACAAGATTAAGATAATACAAATTATAGAAGTATCAAGATAATGAAATGGATTTCGAGTTAAGGTTTCGATTAATAATCCTCTTGTTATCCGGTTTAATCAAGCCACGTTATTATCAATATTCCTATAAAAGGCGATCACAAGGCTATTTTATCCTCCTCTCGAGATGTATATAAAACGTAGATTGAAATACTTATGCTAGCATCTCTACTCAACATGAAGCATTCAACTCCCAAAAGTTTAAAAGATCAAATATCCTCACAAATATTTACAAACCTCTCGATTCATGCAAATATATGTGTCGAGTATTCAAAATCTAATATTGAAACTCATCTCTCGAATTATGAATCAATATATCAAACAAGTTAAATCATTGATCAAATGATAAAACAAGAATAAGCTCAAAATACTCAAATAGGCTTCAAGATAATAACTTCAACTAAGATTAAAACATCCAACAAGAGTTCATTAATCTACTTCCAAAACCCGGAAATCACAAGAGTTTAGCTACACATGATTTCTAAACAACTCATAAACAAATTGTTCAAAGCCATTACAAAATGAAAATGAAAGATTGAAACTAAAAGAGAAGCAAGAAAAACTTAGGAAAGTCGACAATCTCTCGATATATCTCCGTTCCTCAAGCTCCGATGCAACCCGATTGTCTCCTTGATGTCTTCTTCCAAGAATAGACTCTTGTCTTGTGTTGTAGATCCCAAAATGCTAGCATCCCCTAGTGTGCGCCCAAAAAGCCTTTTTATACCCACCTTCTAGTTTAGGGCATAATCTGCAGATTATGGGATTCGGCGAGACGACGCACGAGTGGTGCGCCGAGCACGGCTACCCGTGCGCCACCTTATTGAAATCGGCCCGATTCAGCAGAGCGCACGGGTCATGCATCGGGTGCGGGCTACCCGTGCGCCATCTGGTGAAATCATCCGATTTTTGTAGGGCGCACGGGTCATGCGTCGGTGCACGGGCTACCCGTGCGCTCTTGAGACCTCAAATTTTCTTCCTTGTGGGGTGCACAGGGTGGTGCCTAAGGCACGCCCAACCCGTGTGCCACCTGTCTTTTCCTTAGGACGCTCAACTTTCGTTCTTTTTGGCTTCACTTTTCGTATACTCACTCAATTCTCCGTGTTTCCACTTTGCTATCCTCGTATACGTATTCAATTTGCTTCAAATATCATGAAATTCCTACAAAATAAGCAAAGTTTAATATCTTCTCCACAAGGAGTGAATATGTAACATTTAACGCGAGTATGTGCATGTTTACCCATCATTATAGCCAAAATTTTGCCTCAAAATAAATGAAAAACTCACACCTATCAATGTTGAACTAGATTACCTGATAAATAAATAGTACTTACATTGTCGCAATAAACAAGAGTAGCCTTTCTAATCGGACAATGCAACTTTAAGAGAAGGTTTCGAATCCAACATGATTCGGAGACAACATTTGCAACCCCACGATACTCTGCCTCAGCACTAGAACGAGACAATGTGGGTTGACGTTTGGACGACCAAGAGACCAAATTGTCACCCAAAAATACACGATGAATCGGGATGTAGAATGCGGCGTGTTAGGGCATCCTCCCCAATCCGCATCAGTATAAGAGACAAGGGTAGAAAAAGAAGACGGGTATAAATGAAGCTCGTGATCCAATGTACCCTGAACATACCGAATTACCCGTTTGAGAGCAGACATATGATCAACTCTCGGATCATGCATATGTAGGCAAACCTGTTGTACGACATAAGAGATATCCGGTCGTGTAAAAGTGAGATAATGTAGAGCCCCTGCAAGACGCCGATAAAGAGTGGAATCATCAAATTTAGCACTAGATGTAGCACCAACCTTTGACTTTGTGCCAACCGGAGTAGGAGATGGTTTAAAAGAAGACATTCCTGCACGCTCAATTATCTCCTCGGCATACTTGCGTTGTGAAAGAAATACCCCCTTATGTCGGGTCACAGCAATACAAAGAAAATAATTCAGAGGACCAAGATCTTTCATAGCAAACTCACTAACTAAGAAGATCCATGATAGAACACCGTAGAGCATCAGAAGAAACAGTGAGAATAATGTCATCAACATATAATAAAATGTAAGCCATATCGGACCCCTTGTTGTAAATGAATAAGGAATTGTCACACCTGCTATTAGTGAACCCAATTGATAAAACATAATCAGCAAAACGCTTATACCAAGCTCGGGGTGCCTACTTAAGTCCATATAATGACTTACGGAAAAGACATACATAATCAGGATGATCACGATCCCTGTAACCCATTGGTTGATGCATATAAACTGTTTCCTGAAGCTCACCATGAAGGAAGCATTATTGACATCCAATTGATGAATTGGCCATGCCTTCGAGAGAGAAAGACTAAGAACAGTGCGGATCATAGCCGGTTTCACCACCGGACTAAATGTCTCACCACAATCAATGCCAACCTGTTGTGTTTTTCCATCACCTACAAGACGGGCTTTATGCCTCTCAAACACACCAATAGACTTGACTTTATGAGTAAAAATCCACATTGACCGAATCACATTAACATTAGGTGGACGGGGTACCAACTCCCACGTCTTATTTTTAATAAGAGCATTATATTCATCATCCATGGCCATTTTCCAATTCGGATCCCGAAGAGCTGCGATCGCAATACGAGGTAAAGGAGACCTCACAATCGCGGAGTGGCATGAATATTTTTTATTGGGTTTAAATATCCCATGCTGACTACAGGTCACCATAGTGGGCTGCTGGAGAGGAATTAGAGTTGGAGTTGGAGCAGGAGTATCTGATTGTGCTTGGGCCAGAGGTGTGGGCTGGTCAGCTTGAGGAATGGGGGAAGCTTGCTGGACCGAATGAGATAAGGGAGATGTGGGATGGGCCATTTGTGAGGGAATAAGAGAGACAAGACCAGATTTTTGTAGATGGTGAATGATGTAAGGGGACAATCCATCATCAAGAAAATCATAAGAGTTGGAAGTTGGGGAATGTAATTTTGCAAAAGGAAAAACATTCTCATCAAACAAGACATGACGACAAATAATGATCTTTTTAGATGACAAATCATAACACTTGTAGCCACGATGGTTTGTAGGAAATCCCAAAAACACACAAGGAGTGGACCTAGGTTGCAACTTATTGATAGTTGTAGACGGGAAAAGGGGGTAACACAAACAACCAAAAACCCGTAAATGAGAATAGGTCGGAATCCTTTTGTAAAGAACCTCAAGAAGTGATTTATTTCCCAACAACTTACTCGGAAGAATATTAAGAAGATAAGTTGTCATTTGTAATGCATGATGCCAAAAGGAAAGGGGAAGAGAGGCATGAGCAAGAAAAGTGCGAGAGACATTATTTATAGTTCTTATTTTTCGTTCGGCTTTCCCATTTTGAGGTGAAGTATGGGGACAAGAAAGGCGAAAAGACATATCATGAGTTTTACAAAAATCCCAAAATGGACCATTATCAAACTCTCCCAATTATCACATTGCACATTTTTTATATTACGTTCAAATTGGGTGGAAATATGGGCTTTAAAGGCCAAGAAAGTGTCATAAACATCCAATTTACGGGCCAAAGGAAAAGTCCACAAATAATTAGAAAAATCATCCAATAATAAAACATAATATCGATGTCCCAAAGAACTCAAAACAGGAGAAGTCCAAAGATCACTATGAATAATGTCAAAAGGCATAGTAGTACTTGAAGAAGACGAAACAAAAGGCAATTTAATATGCTTTCTGAGTACACAAGAACCACAAATGCTAGAACAAGAAAGTCTAGTACAATCAATGCTTTTATTATGCCTAAGAAATGACCTAAAAGATCATGCAATAACATAGGAGAAATGGCGGTAAAGGTAGATGAGGTAGCTTGATTGTTGAGAGAAGAGGAAAGAGGATAGAGATCACCCCGGCTATCACATTGCATTATTGGCATCCCTGTCCGAAGGTCCTTCACAGAAAACCCAAAAAGATCAAACTCAACTGTCACAGAATTATCAGTAGTAAACTTTCTAACAGAAATGAGATTTTTGATGAGTTTTGGAGCATGGAGAACATTGTTTAGGGAAATAGGTTGACTCGGAAAAGACAAATTAGTGTGACCATAGCCAATAATCGGAATAGTATGATCATTACCTACGATAATACCATTATTAGGATGATTGCTCAAATTAAAATAAGACGAGAGAGTACCTGAAGAGGATGTCATATGAGACGTAGCACCGGTGTCCATGTACCACGAAGGATTAGGTTGGTTAAGAGACATAATGTGCATAGCCGACTCAATATCTGTTGGTGTATATGTAGCGGGCTGCCCAAAAGAAGAAGTAGCATAGGCCTGCCGCTGGTACTAAGGTCGCGGGCCCAAAAGGCCGGGCTGCCTTTGTTGAGCTTGAGGTCTGGCCCACCCATGAGTTGGGAATGGACAAGGGGGAACATGCATCCATCCCCAATTCGGGAATTGGCCTTGCAGCCACTATGGGGAAAAAACTTGTTGTCCACCACCAGTGGCCTGCTGGCCGCCATTACCACGGCCACCCCCACCACCGTTCTGCCCACAGCCCTTGCTGCCACCGCCTGAGCCATGGCCGGCTCCACCACTGGAACCCTTTCGGCCACCAGACTTGCCCTTATGTTGCTTTGGACCCCTCGAATTACTCGGATTTTCATAATGCACTAGTGAATTATCACCCGACGCGGCAACTATCGCAGATTCAGACCCCAACGTTGCTTCCTATGCCATCCCAGCCTCCTCCAGCGTGAGCATGGACCTAGCCTGATAGAAAGGTGGAAGCGGGTTGCTTTGACGGATCAACGTACCCACACCACGGTACGGTTTTGTAAGACCACCAACTAATTGTAAAACCATTCTACTGTCCGAAATTGGTGCTCCAACATTCTTCAGTTGATCAGCAAGAGATTTGAGACGCTGGCAATACGCAGAGATGTTGGGAAAATCCTCCAAATAAGTGGTGGAGAATTCTTGCTCAAGGGTAACGGCCCGGGAATGTTGATTATCTTGGAATATATCACACAATCTATTCCAAGCTTCCATGGACGTAGCATCCAGTTCGATAATGGTGTGCAAAAGATCATTTGATATGGTAGCATAGATCCACAAGAGAACTGTGGCATCAAGGATTAACCAAAGCTCCTTTTCTTCCACGGTAGTAGGACCCTTCTCCTTGCCTTTCGCAGCGGGAATGATATGGCTAAGGACCCTATGAGATCGTGCATGAATCTTGAATAATTCCACCCACGTAGAATATTGGACATTTTCCATCTCAAGAGTAGTGGAAGCATGGTTTTTGATATTCGAGACGGCAAGAGCCGGATGAAAAGATGACTTCGAGTCCGACATGAAGTTGGCCGAGAAGACTGAGATAAGAGAAAGAGAGGAAGATGAAAAGAAGATTATCAATGGTGAGCGAAAAACCGAGGATTGCTGCGGAAGAAAACAAAGAATCGTGCCTATGTAACTGATACCATGTAAGAATATGGGAAATATTTTCCTTCCTCATTCACCTTCACGTGATCAGTATATATACAAATTACAAGACTAATTCTAGGCATAACTATAAGGCTAGCAATTAGGAAGCTAGTCAGAGCATAACTATAGGCTAATAATTAGGAAGCTAATTATATGCATTGACTACAAATATTTACAATATATTTATCACTGAGTGCACCATTTCTCAACATATGATTTAAAAACTCGAGGGTACATTGAACTGAGAGCCTGACCTTATACTTATAGGGGAAACCATTTGATTTCAGTGAGATGCAGAAGAGGTGGAATGAGAGTGAGATTTAGGGGCTGCATAGATCTTATTGTACGCGGTTTCGCCGACGAGGTAGATGCCAAATGCGACGAGAGCGATGCCGAGGCCGGGAGTGGCATGGCGCCACTGGCTGGTGAGCATGGGGTGCTTCCGCCACTCGTCCCGCAGCGGAAAAACTCTCATGTGGGTCCTGGTGGCTTCACCATTAATGTTGTTGCTTTGTTCTTTCTTCTGATCTTCTTTTTTCTCTGTTAGATGAAGAGGAAATGTCAAAACTCAAAAGTGGAGCATTTGAGATTTTGGACTTCGGTTTGAAGTAACGGCGCGAGAAAATGGGGTTGAGAGAGAGAAGAGAAGAGGTAGAGTCGAGATTGAGTTGAGAAGAAGTGGGTCTTGATTGCAGATTATTTAATTTAATTGTTTAATAATAATGAAAATGATTTTAACAATTTAAAAAAAATATTTGTAAATAGACACCAATTTTGTAGACCGGTGTAATACGATATGATTAGATACCGGTTTTAGAAAGGAGTCTAAAAATCTGATTTCTAAATAATTAAGGACTCCGGTTTTAGAACGGTGTCAAAACAACCGCTGTCAAATCTAAATAAATAGACACCGGTACCAAAATCCGATGCCCAAACCGCTGTCAATTTGGAGGTTTTTTTTGCAATATACACCAGTTCTGGGAAACAGCTGTTTATTATCAAAAGACAACAGTAATTATACACAAGTTTCTTTAAAAACGCTGTTATATGGGAAAAGACTGCAGAGAAGTCATAAAACCGCTGTCTTGGTAGTGATGTCTATCACCAGTTTTCGTGTAATGTTAGAAATGTGAATAAGCTTATGAAGTTTAATAATATTGTTAAAGACTGAATCAGAAAACTAACATAATCGTGATCATGTTAAACCATTTAGGAAAACTAAATACCACTGCATGGATGATCGTCACCGCATAAAAACTGACACATTAATTTTGAATTATTATAATTTTAGTTCATATTTGAATACACAAAATTCATTAACTTAAAACAAAGAAGAAAGGAAAAATTAGCACAACTACATTAATTATTGTCATTGTATTAGTTTTTATTTATGCAGGTTATTGAATATGTGTGGTGGGATCATCTTTTGTTATATTTGATTTGTTTGGTTGGATGTTAGTGATGAAATTGTTTGAGATGGGTTGTTTTGATGTTTTGAGATGGGTTTTTTTTCTTTAAGTACGGTGTTGTTTTTTGCTGTCTCTTTCCGGTTGTTGGGTTGATGTTTTGTTGCATGAGATTTCGGGTTTTCATTTTGATGTATGGGAATATCAGGTTGGGTTTGTTTTATGAAACATATATTTAAAAAAAAAAGTAATTATACCCATTGAAACAAAACCGATGTAAAAGCAGGTAATACGTTACATCGGTTCACAAGTAACTGATGTAAAATGAAAGTAATTACATGGGTTCTTGTTGTTTAACCAATGTAAATAGTTAGATTTGTTGTCAAATTTCTACATTGGTTATTTAGTTAAGTGATGTAAAAGGTTCATTTTGTTGTCCGATTTACATCCGTTGTTTGAATAATCGAGGTAATAATCTACCCCTTGTTACATCAGTTGTTTATATAGAATATCATATTCTACATCCGTTGCATGCCCGATGTAGAAAAGTTCATCTATTCTACTACGCCGGCTTATACATCGGTTTGAAAACCGATGTAGAAAAAGTCACATAACCGATGTTAAACAACTATTTTGTAGTAGTCATGGTCACACCGTTTCTCGCGCAAAACTGCTCAAATCCAAAACTGACGCGGACTTTGGCACAGTGCTGGAACAAGTTTTTGTTTCAAATTCAAGATAGAGCACTTTATTGGAAATGCTTTAAATCAAGCATAAAACTGACTCATTAATTCTCTAGATTATATATACATTAATAGGCCACCCTATGCAAAATAAATAATTTACTAATCGAGATTATATATACATTAATATGATTTATTCATAAAGTAAAGACTCTCTACAATTAACGTTGTTCTTGTAAACAATCAATTAGTGTATTATCAAGCGAGCACCGCCGCTCCAATGCTGAATCCCTACATATGGCAGACCAATCTTTTCTTGAATTTATCTGGCAGAATTTCTCAAGCTTAATAAAGCCCATGTATTTTATCTGAGATGCGTATCTTGATTTAGCTTGAGCGTGTATTTATGCAATAGACATTAACATAAATCGCATCTTTCCATACAATGTTTTATATCTTTACAAGATAAGTTAATATATCATGTTGTTAGGAGCAGGTCTCTCATAGGACTGTCTTACGGTAAGACGGATTCCATTATTTGGATTCAGATCCAAGACTCCCTCAAACACAAAATTAAGGCATGCGTCTTTAGAAGATGGAAAAATTCGAGAGTGAAAGTATAACTTGTAATAATCTTGTTTCTTCCAAATTGAAGTTTTTCTTGAGATTTTCTTTGATCGAGGATTTTCATGATTCATGACTTTTGCTCAAATTAAAAGTCTTTCTTTGAAAATTCATTTCTTGGGTGTGAATGATTTATTTATGTTTGTTTATTGCATTCAATTACTGGGTTTAATAAGATTCTTTTGCCTTGTCCATATTTACAGAATTGTACTTCCGGTTGGGGTTCTTTGGGAAACAAAAAGAAGATGCATAACATTTTAGAAATTAGGTAGTGGAATGATACATACACGATTATTTTAAATTACTAACTCGATGAATGATACTTTCATATAATTATTGATAATTTTCATATTATATATGATACTTTTCAACAACAAAATAAATATTTTTGAAAATGACAAACTGATACTTTCAAGGCAAAGTATGATACTTTTAAGGCGATGTGTGATACTTTGAAGAAAATTTCTGATATTATTAAGGTATTTTCTGATACTTTCAAGCATCAAAGTTCACATATTTGTACACAAATATTTTATTATAAACTGATACTATTAAGACAATTTTTTTTGAAACGTTACTATTAAGGCAATTTATGATACCTTTAAGTCAATTTCTGATACTAATTTTAAGAATCAAATATCTAACATGCAGAGTAAATCTGTCAAAATGACCAGGCGAGACCAGTTGACCCAACCTGACAGGCAAATGAGTGAAAACGGGTCGGGCGGGGCCAAATTTTGGCCGGGCTTCTGATTTTCGAGCCCAACCCACCACGTGCCATTGGGCTAATGGGCCAAATTGGCCCAAATTTTAATATATTAAAGAAGAAAATAAATAACATTATTTAACTCATTTAAATAAAAATTAGGCGATATTCGAATTGTAAGAAATATTATCTAATAATAATCCTTAATGTCATCAAATCTAAAATCGTAATGGCAGTTCACAAATTTTTAATAATCAATATCGAACACCATCACAAATGGGAGAAAGATGCGCAGATTAGATAATTACTAATTAGCATGTCAACACTAGCATTATTCATTAAACATGATTAATAGTATATAATTATGTGTATATATATATATCAAACAAGATAACAACAATTTAATATAAATATATAGGTATTTCTCTTTTTAATTAATCATTCTTTTGTCTATATATTTTTCTCTTTTTAATTAATCATTCTTTTGTCTAAAAATTGGAGGTGTGTGGATGGATATGAAATTGCATTGCAGCTTGCAAGTTATGCATTTGTAAGGGAGCATGTATTAGTTCAAAGACAAAAAGATTGGTTTATTTCAATTACAAAAGAAAGAGAAAATGAAGAAAAAGATTTGGACTTAATATTCAATTAAATTTTGTATTTAATATTATAATAATATTAAGCTGCCTATATATACTATTAGAGTATAGACGAATCAAAGATCACATAGTTTACTTACAATATTTGATTTAAAACGTGTCTCATGTAGTTACAAATATAAACATTACAATAAACATTTAACATTTTTTCTAGCATATTTTTAACAAGAAACATAAAAATCGTTGACCACGGTTTCGGTTCCATTTGGCCACCCCTACTTTCAATTAAGCATCAGTGTTCACATATTTTTACACAAAAATTTTATCACAAATTGATACTTTTAATGCAATTAATGATACTTTTAAGGCAATTTTGATACTCTAAGCATCAAACATCTAACATGCAAAATGATATAACATATATTCAATGTTGAATTCATTGACATAAAAAGCGATACTTTTAAGTCAAAATTCGATACTTTAAAGGTAATTTCGTATACTTTCAAGCATCCATATTTACAAATTTGTACACATATTTCATACAAACTAATACTTTTAAGGCAATTTTTGATACTTCAAAAATCAAAGATCTAACATGTAGTGTGATATAATGTTGAAATACAGTGATATAAAATAAATTCTTTTAAGGCCATTATTGATACTTTCAAAAATCAATGTTGACTGATTTGTACACAAACTTTATTACGAATTGATACTTTATTATAAACTGATATAGTACTTCAGAAGTGACGAAACGAGTAAAAAAAAAAAAGAACGGCAAACATACAAAACAAGAAGATATGAGAGAAAACGATAAGAAGTTTTGTCGGCGACAAAGAAGAATTGAGAAGAAAAAGAAGAAGAAGTAGAAGAAGAGGAGGAGGAGGAGGAGCAGAAACAACAGCAACTTCAGTAGCATCATCAGAAGAAGAAGAAGAAGAAGAGGAGGAAAAACACCAGCAACAACATCAGCAGAAGAAGGAGAAGAAGAAGAAGAAGAAGAAGAAGAAGAAGAAGAAGAAGAAGAGGGGGAGGAAAAAGCATAGAAAAGGAAAAGAAGAAAAATAAATCCTAGTTTAAAACCGAAAAAGAAAACTTAAAAAAAAATTGAATCTGGGTGGGTATTGGAAACGGGTCAGATAAGTAGAATCCTTCTTATATTTAGACCCGTAAGACTATCTTATACAATTTTTTGCCTATCGTTAGAAAATGATATCATTTCTTATCTCATAGAATAAATCAAGGATTTGCAAGCCAAAATGCAATCACCAAAAATATCTGCACAGGGCAAGTCGCAAAAGAAAATAAATAAAATCCAGATCAACTTAAAAAAAGTATTGTCCAGTTTTAGCCAATCAATGCCAATTAGATGTATGGATCGGATCGCACAAGATCCTAACAATTATTTTAAAAGCTTTTAATAGTGGGATGGCGTGTTTACTGTAAACTCTATCTGAACACCTCATCCTTTTATTTTAGTCTTTCCGTTGTTCCAATAGTTTCATTATTAATTTATTGACTAGGTCTCCTGTAGGACCGTCTTACGGATCCTGGATCCACCCGCCCGCATCCACCTGGACCCACCCGCCCGCTCCCGGACAGCCCAGTCAGCCCAGGCATCCGCCCCCAGGCCCAGCACACCCACCTGTTATTTAAAAAAAAAAATTCCACTTCAGTGGGGAATTGAACCCGCGTCTATGGAGAGGTAGGGTGGTGTTTTAACACTACACCACTAGTGCTTATTATGTAATTTTAATATAACAATTTATATAAACACATTCATAAATACGCCTGGTAATTAAAAGAAAAAATAAAAACGCCCATAAATGTGAAGGCTTAGAAATTAGAATCGAACCCAAGTCTAAAAAAAAACATGATACATTATCTCAATAAATGGATACTTATAAAAGTGTTACTTTAACTACATCATATTTATTTTTTATTTTTCCTTTTTTTCCTAGTTTGTAACTGTATTAAAAAATCTGATACTTTATCTCAACAAATGGATACTTTTACTTATAAAAGTGTTACTTTAACTATATCATATTTATTTTTTATTTTTCCTTCTTTCCTTCCTTTCTAATTTGTGACTATATTAAAAAACATATACTTTAAACACGAAGGAAAAATAAATAAGACAGAGCTAAAGTAACACTTTTATGAGTAAAAGTATCCATTTTTTGAGATAAAGTGTCATATTTTTGTAAATAAATCATGAAGTATGAATTCAGTATAGTGAAAAAAGAAAAATAAATATGACAGAGTTAAAAGTACCACTTTTATGAGTAAAAATATCCATTTTTTGAGATAAAGTATCATGTTTTTTTAATACAGTCACATATTGAAAATTCATTACATTGAAGAATCACAAATGTATCATATTTAACATCAAAAGTATCACTATTTCCAAGATAAATATTAGTTTTTCACTTTGTAAAAAGCATTAGTTATGAGACTAAAATAAGTATATAAAAATCTTGATTTTTTTAATATATAAATTAAAGTGTCAATGTTCATATTAAAAGTATCATATTTCTTACTCAAAAGTATTACTATTTTCGAATAAAGTACTACCTTTTTTAAGAGAATTTAAAATTTTAAAATGTCATTATCCATCGTAAAAGTATCATATTTAATATCAAATGTATCATTATTTCCAGCACAAGTATCAGTTTTTCAACGTAAAAAACATTAGCTATGACAGTAGAATGAATACATCAAAAAATCTTATTTTTAAAATATGTAAAAATCAAAGTATTAATGTTCACCTTAAAAGTATCATATTTATTACTCAAAAGTATCACTATTTACGGATAAAGTATCACTTGGTATTGAGAGAATTTAAATTTTTAAAATGAAGGGATGATAATGAAGCTTTATATCCATGGTTATACTAAATATGCACAACAAGCATTAGTGGTCTAGCGGTAGAATAACACCTTGCCTTAGTATAGACCTAGGTTCAATTTCCAGCTGGTGCAAATTTATTAACTTTTTGAATAAGGGCACGGGGTCTTAGACGCCAATTTTTTTTTTTATTTTAAAATTGACAGCTGTCAATGCGGGCTGGGGCGGGTCGCGGTAGGATCCGTCTTACGGAATAGGATCCGTAAGACGGTCCTATATAAGTTTTTGCCTAATTTATTAATGGATCCTTTTTTTTATTGTGAACATTAGTGGATCTTTAAGGGCATCTACAATGCCATAATTCTAAAAACCCATAAAACCTTATATTTTGGTAGACCCCACAATAACACATCATAAAAACCTAAAAAATGAAAAACCCCACTTTTACTTCTACAATCCTAAAACCTCCAATAACTTCTTGTGGGCCCTACACTTTTAACCATAAAATGTACAAATCATCACTAATTTTCTTTTTTTTTTAATAAAATAATGGGAAGAAGCGGTACCATGAATAAGGTACCGCTTTATTGGGGAATGGAAAAAGTTGTTGCCCACAATGGGCTTGGGTTTTTGTATTGAGGTTTTTCACTTGAAAAACCTATCAAAAAAGTGGGCATTGTGGACGTCTTAGTTTTGTTAAATCTGCCATTGCCATTTTTATCTCACGATCAAATGATGAAACGAGAACTAGTGCTTTGCATTTATATGTGATGGCCGGGAGTAAGTTTCAATTTTGCGAGCATATCAGTTAAAACGAGATGGCAGAGCAGGCCAACTCACGAGCCAAAAAAGTCCGCCAGTTGGCGGGCTGGGCCAGACTAGAAATATCTTACCCCAATCCAATCCATTACGGGCTAAGCGGGTCGGCCTGCCCAAAACTAAAACAATTTAAACAAAAAATTACTTTTTTTTGTGTGTATTATGTATATATTTTGATGATTTTATTTAGCAAATAATCTAATAATTAAATAATTAATTTAATAAAATCAAGTGATAAAGTCCATGAGAAATTCCAAATCATAAAGTTCAAATTGTAATAAAATCAAAAATACTACATAAACAAACTTAATAAACTGAATATAATAATTGATGATATACACGTTTAAAAGAATATTTCACACTTTTATAAACGATGAAAACATTTTTTCTTCTTTTTTTTCTTTTATTTTCTTGGAGGGCTAGCATGCCCAGCCCTGCCCTGTCGGGCCTCGACCCACTGCTGACAAGCCCATTTAGGCCCCCCCTCCTAGTGGCCGGGCTGCTAAATACCTAAATCATCCCCTATCTTGGACGGGACGGGGCGGGGGGTCAGCCCGTTGGATCTAGCCCATTTTGATGACTCTATTTGCGAGGGAAATTTGAAAAACTTCCACATAACTGATATATCGTGAAAAGGTAAACCATTTTCCTATTGTTCAATTAATTAAAGTTTAAATACAATTAAACAATATCCAAAAGAAAGCGAAAAAGTAAGAATATTTGAAAGCATACTTAATATCTTCAATAATAAAAAGAGTTTAACCAAGTATATTTCTATAATGTACAATAGCTAAAATTATGTCTTTCACTTCTCTATCCCTAGCCGCTTTTGCTCCAACTTCTATAGTTGCTCATTCGTGGGACAAAACTATGAAGGAAATATTATCACAAATTTCAAACTAATTGAATTGTGTGAGAAGTAGTAGGAATTATTAACTATAGCCCCGAGAAATCGCATGTGTTAAAAAGTTGGATGAAAATCTTCTCTAAACTTAAAATAAATTTTTATACTATATATATATATTTATAAAAATATGAATCAGTTATTATTCTTATTATTTATACAAATGAATAAAATAACTAATATAATGTAATATAATAGTAATAACATTAACATATATTACAAATTTAGTGGAAATCAAGCTTATTCAAAAGGATTTTGATAATTTCATATTTAACTAATCATGATTAAGAACAAACAATGAGCTAACTTGTGTCTGCTAAACAAATTAAGAACCTAAATAGTACTCAAACGCCAGATAAAATATTTAACGATATTTGAAATTATATATTCAGGCCCCTTGTTCAGTTGTTTGACGTTTTTGTCCTTTCCCACAACAATTTTAACAATAAGATCCCATCCTGCTGGATAAAACTTTTACAACAACGTTTCTTGAAGAAGGCATTCACATATACAAGTCTACAAGAAAATAAATATTAGGAAATATATTATATATTAGTTGTACTACTCTGTGTTTATTATTTTCCATTCATCTTTTATTTACATTATTGTATTAGTGTAATTCGAATCCCACAAATATGGGATTACGATATTACAGCCTTAGACTTAGTCTGTTATCTCATGTATATATACACCATTTATTGTGAATAAAAATAATCAAGTTTTCCACCCTTTTTTATCCATTGCTTTTACCATTTCTTTACAATAAAAGAAAAAAGGGATTAAATGTAATTGGTTGTTGTGCTTTTATTTATTCATTTTTATTTTTGAGAGAATAGTAGTGAATTGATTTTTAAAAAGGAAATTTGGATGTGTAAAAAAAGTAATGATTGTGTTGATTTAATGGAGAATCTTTTAGAGATCTCATTTTACGATATGGGATTACAATATTACAACCTTAGACTTAGTCTGTTATCGCATGTATATATACACCATGTATTGTGAATAATATTAATTAAGTTTTCCACCATTTTTTATCCATTGTCGTTACCATTTCAGCATTTCTTTACATGGTATCAAAGCATCATCCTGGTAGGCCAGTCCACGGTTCCGGTTCCAAATAATAATGGAATCGAACCGGAACCTTATACTCTGACGGTTCCAAGACGGTTCCGGAACGCTGCCCGATTCTAGAACCGAAGTGGAACCGGTTCCATTTTTCGGGAACCGTGGAACCGTATTTTGTTTTAAAAAAAATTGTTTAATATAACACTATATAATTCAGTACCTAATTTAGAATATTATCTTAGATTATTGGAAGACTTTAAATTAAATAGAACAAAAAATAAAATAATAGAAATGGGCTTGAACTTAATATTATTAATTAATATTAATTATTAATATTAAGTTGCTTACGTATCCTCTTAGGGTATAGAGGAATCAAAGGCCACGTAGTTCGCTTACCTTTTTACCCTTATTACCTTTTGGGAGTGTCGTGGCTCAATCACTCCCATTTTCCGTTTCGGCCGTGGACGTTGTTCCTTCTGTATCAAAGTCATCGTTGAGATCTAATTGAGCTTCCATTCCTTGTATTCGTTTTTTCGCTCTAGTCCAATCGGCCAACAAACATTGAGCTTCTAAGTTGCCCGGATGCAAACACGACCTTTGCTCATCCAACATGTTCCCATCGGAGCTAAAATCTTGCTCTACCGCCATAGTCGAAACGGGACATGCTAAAATCTCCTCGGCAATGATTGAAAGGATTGGATAACTTTGGCTTTTTTGTGACCACCACCGCAATATGTCCAATTCATCATTATCTGCTTCACTAAATTCAAAACTTGTAGTGTAATAATTCTCTAGTTCTATGTTAGAAGTTGAGGAACTCCGTGGTTGTTTACTTTTTTCCCTAACTAAGCGTTGTGCTATGCTAAATTTCTTTAAACCGGTTGAAGTACTAGGTGTAGGTTGTATTTCTTGTTGACTCGTTTCTCCCTTAAATTTTAAACTATATTCATTATAAAGTTCATTTAGTCCTTGTCTAACTTGAAGTAAAATTAGTCGAACACTAGGTTTATCCAGGACTTGGATCGATTCGGATATAAAGCATCATAATATACATTTAACAAATCTTCTAATAAATCTAATTTACATCTAGGATCTAATACAAAAGCAATTAAATAAAGTTAAGGATAGTTTGAAAATATTTACACCATTTCAATTTCATTTTTTCAATACAATCATGTAAAAGTGGATCGATTATGCATTCATTAAAAGCGGTAGCAATATTAATACAATTCATTAATACTAGATTTGCAATCGGATAATAAACACCGGATAATAAATTTGTTGATTCGGAAAAAACTCCAAATGACTCACATAAAGAAGCGCATTTATTCCATTGGCAAGGATATAAACGAATTCATACGATAAAGAGTTAAAAATGAACACAATAATTCCTTATAATCAAATGAAGCTTGTAATAAATAATATGTTGAGTTCCAACGTGTTGGTACATCTATAGGAAGTCTTTTAGGTCTTTTATTATTCGCTTTACAATATATACCCCATTGATGCATAATTTTGGATGTCCCCATAAATATTGAAGCGCGCTTC
This sequence comes from Rehmannia glutinosa, assembly GCA_016081115.2. Taxonomy (NCBI): domain Eukaryota; kingdom Viridiplantae; phylum Streptophyta; class Magnoliopsida; order Lamiales; family Orobanchaceae; genus Rehmannia; species Rehmannia glutinosa. The sequence continues at coordinate 388,739 of JABTTQ020002284.1, forward strand.
TAATTGGTTGAATATGCTCGTTTAAATAAGTTAATCCATCTTGAACACATAAATTTAGTACGTGACAAATACATGTAATATGGAAATATCTACCCCTAAAGATGGTTGACATAATGAAGTAAGTTCTTCAATACTAGCATTATTTGAACTAGCTTTATCAAATGAAATAAAAAATATTTTATCAACTAAATTATATTCTTGCAAAATCAAATTTATCATATTATCAATATTCTCGTAAAGTATGTCTTTCATCAAATAATCTATAAGCAACTAATAGTTTTTGTAAATGCCAAGAACTATCTATCCAATGATATGTAATACCCATATAACTATGTGTTCGCCAATGATCACTCCAAATATCGGAACAAATAAATACTTTTTGAACTAAAGAACCAAATTCATTAATTAAACTTTTTATTTACCAATTTCTACTAATTTTCTAATTTTATGTGTGAGAGAAGTTCTAGGAATACGTTTAGTAGCGGGATTTAGTGAAGATTGACAAAGTTCTTCAAAACTTAATTTTTCTCCAAAACTAAACAAAAGATGTTCTATAGATACAAATTTAGCTAAATTTTCTCTCCATACTCTATCATCATATTTAAATAAACCGGGTTGATTTGGCATACCTACACCGAGACTTCAAGATCCGACATACCCATGCAATTGAGTTTGTGTTGGAGCATATCCAAATTCCACAGGATGTTTTTTCCCATGTGCTTCTTTAAAGATCCATACCCACCTCCTTGTTGTAATTTATAAGAAGTCTAGAAAATAAGAAAAATAAATTAGTAATGTATTTATTTAATAAAAACTTAAAATATAAAGGTACAAAAATAAAAAAATGAGAATCACCTCACAATATTTGCATTTTGCTCGGATTTCACCGGATGGAAGCTTAATGTTCGCCTTATTTTTAGCTTCACCGCAAGTGTACGGCGTAGTTTATAGAATAGGGTAAGCAAGGTCGTATCCACGGAGACTAAATAATTTATGCGCTAAGTATTGAACCAAGATAGCCTTATTTTTATTTAGACGATCGAAATTTGATGATTGTTGTATTGAGATTAAGACAATTTAAATCACTAAAACACAAGATTAATATAATACAAATGAAAGAAGTATCAAGATAATGAAATAGATTTTCGAGTTAAGGTTTCGATTAATAATCCTCTTGTTGCGGTTTAATCAAGCCACGTTATTATCAATATTCCTATAAGATGATCACAAAGCTATTTTATCCTCCTCTCGAGATGCATATAAAACGTTGATTGAAATACTTATGCTAGCATCTCTACTCAACATGAAGCATTCAACTCCCAAAAGTTCAAAAGATCAAATATCCTCACAAATATTTACAAACCTCTCGATTCATGCAAATATTTGTGTCAAGTATTCAAGATCTAATATTGAAACTCATCTCGGAATTATGAATCAATATATCAAACAAGTTAAATCATTGATCAAGTGATAAAACAAGAATAAGCTCAAAATACTCAAATAGGCTTCAAGATAATAACTTCAACTAAGATTAAAACATCCAACAAGAGTTCATTAATCTACTCCCAAAACCCGGAAATCTCAAGAGTTTAGCTACACATGATTTCTAAACAACTTATAAACAAAGTGTTCAAAGCCATTACAAATGAAAATGAAAGATTGAAACTAAAAGATAAGCAAGAAAAACTTAGAAACGCGTCGACAATCTCTCGGTATATCTCTGTTCTTCAAGCTCCGATGCAACCCGATTGTCTCCTTGATATCTCCTTCCAAGAGTTGAATCTTGTCTTGTGTTGTAGATCCCAAAAATGCCAGAATATCCTTGTGTGCCCCCAAAAGCCTTTTTATACCCACCTTCAAGTTTAGGGCATAATGTCGCATTATGGGATTCAGTAGCAGACGCCACGGGTGGTGTCTGGGAGCACGGGTTACCCGTGTGCCACCCTTTGAAATAATCCAAGTCTCTGTAGAGCGCACGGGTGGTGCGTCGGAGCACGGCCTACCCGTGCGCCACCCCGGTGAAATCATTCATCCTCTGTAGGACGCACGGGTCATGCGTCGATGCATGGGCTACCCGTGCGCCATCTTTGCAGCTCAATTATCTTTATACGGGGTGCACGGGTGGTGTCTGAGGCACGCCCAACCCGTGTGCCCCCTGTCTTTTCCGTAGACGCTCAACTTTCGCTCTTTTAGGCTTCACTTTTCGTATACCCACTCAATTCTCCGTGTTTCCACTTTGCTATCCTCGTATTCGTATTCAATTTGCTTCAAATATCATGAAATTCCTACAAAATAAGCAAAGTGTAATATCTTTTCCACAAGGAGTGAATATGTAACATTTAACGCGAGTATGTGCATGTTTACCCATCATTATAGCCAGAAATACGCCTTAAAATACATGCGAAACTCACACCTATCAAAATCCCCAAACATAACAGTTGACCGTCTCGATCAACAATGTTCAACACGATAAGGCATAACAATGAGATAAGAATAACAACGCACACGAGAGAACCACAAGAAGATCCATATTGTTCGTCATGAATGTTGAGCACAACCCAATCAAGCCTCAAATATCGATCAAAGAACACGCCTCAAATAAAACAAAGTGAAATGCTCAATTCCAACTCTCAAAGTTAAGTGTATACTCTCATCTCACGAGGATATAGGACGTGTTTACGCTCAAATCAATTCGATGTCGCAAAATTACCATAGGCTTGCGAGTTCGTCTCATATCTCCGCCACTAGAGTGTATGCAATTTGTGAATCAAAAGGACTTTCTCATTAGGTTGTAATGAAGGCTCTTTGGTTTGGGTAGGAAATTTTGGATAAAGTGACTGAAACTCGAGTATACTGGACCGATGAGCATATCAATCATTTACATTATAATCCCATATGCTACTCCAATCATCCCTCATTTTTATCAACTTTATTTATCTCTATTTCCTTTCTTTCTTTTGAGACTCGCCTCAAATCACAATCCTTCGCCCCCCCCACCCCAAGTTTATCAACTTTTCAATTTTTCATTTGTGCATTTTGAACACTTCTTTTTCAACTCATTTCCTTCCTCTTTTTGTTCCATTTAACCAAGTACGCCCAATTATCCTATTTTTCAATTTCCACCCATTCAACCTCATTCATTCCCTTTACTCAACGCTATACATTCGAGTTTAAGGTGATGGATATATTAAGATCAAGGGTTAAATTTTGTGGTTATCAAAGAAATAGGCTATAGGCTCAACTTGGCTAACTAGGAATTTCAACATCTTTAGGTAGGTAAAAGGCTTGAAAGACTAGCAAAGATGACCTTTAATCACATTCACAATTCGCATACACATGTGGCCTTCGAGAGATACCCAAGCAAGTTCTACAATTGGACAACACGAATGATACCCTCAATCATAACAAGGCGCACAAGATATAAGCAATAAAGGCTCAAAGCTCACAGGCTCGTCAAAATGTAATTCAAAGCATCACACCAAGTTTTTCATATTAACATGCTCAATGTCATCTATTGAAGGCTCAATCAATACATATTCGTCATCCAATTCCAATAATACAAATCTTTCAAAATCACCACACAAACAACAAGTTGCAACATGCCGGTCAACTCACTCTCTAACCACTACGAAAGCAATAGACGTGCTAAAGCTATAAACGTGCTCTAATGCAAATGCAACCTAGAATGCTCTAATGCAACTATATGAAAACACGAAATGCATGATTTTTTTTGTATCCACACTTTTCATATATTAAAATACTATCTCTCCCCCCAAACTTGAATGAAATTATAGTGTCCTAAGGGGAAAAATAGAATTTCAATAACGAAAAGTGGGGATATACCTGAATCACTGCGGTGGCGGCGGTGGGAAGTGGCCTTGGGAAATATGCCACATTTGTAACTGTTGGAGCACTTGCCACGTCTCCTCGGAACGCCGATCATAGCGCTCGCTGAACGCGAGAAAATCAGCCCGATGTTGCCTCAAATCTTCCCCCTGTTGCCTCAACTCCTCTCCTTGCCGACCAAGTCCTCCCCAAACGCATATAACATGTCATGAAAATCGGTGCCGCGTTGGGGCCCTCCACTATGAGAAGTATCGGGACGATCCCCGCTTTGAGAACGTGATAAGGGTCTTTTTATGCATATTTTATGTGTATATTTGAGTAGAATTCGAGTTATTTTATTGTTAGTTTTGTAAATTTTTGATTGTACATAGTTCATATTACTCGAGGTGATTTTATTGATGTAGATTGACCATTCGGGGCTAATTTTGGTGAATTTCGGACCATGGATTCATGTCAAAACATATCGGGAGTTTAAGGATGCAAAAACGCTCGAAATTCCAAGCCAAACGCGCGTCATTTCGAGGCCTTTTTGGTCCAACATGGGCGGGGGGTGTCGGGCAACATAGCGTGTTCCGCCAGGATCCAAAACTCGAAATTTTAGCACTAAACAGCCTCCAACACGGCCTGGCCGTGTTCCCAACACGGCCATGTCCGGGGAACACGGCTGTCCGTGTTGGGAAGCACGGACCATGTCGATCGAGTTCCTACACAATTAAACAAGACGGCCTGGCCGTGTCGGCGACATGGCCGTGTCCAGGACCTCTTTTTGCAACTTTTCTATGCGGAATTTAGGGAAAACTCACCAACCAATCCCTTTTAGCCACTTTTGTACACCTTTAACACCCTATTTTGCTGAAACATGTCTCCATGTTCCCTCCTCATCACTTGAATACAAGAATGCACCAACCAACAATGAAAGTGGGGGTGATTGTTTAACAAAAGAGAGTACTATCAATGTATTGGTGTACAAAAATGTTGCCTATAAGAGCCAAGGGTTGAAGTTGGGAGAGTCATTCAGTAGATACTCATGAAATATTAATTGTATTCATTTTTAAGTAGAATTGGGATCAAGGGGTCTTGGAGGAGAGCTTGGGGCAATATTGGAGAAGAAGGCTTGGAGCAACATCATCAATCAAGAAAGAAGTCAATTGAGATTTTGAGAAAGATAAGTACACCATGTCTACAATACTTAAATCTTCTTGTGTAATTTATTCTTTGGTCAAAATCATGTGTAGCTAAACTCTAGTGTTTGAATGTAATGAACTTTAGAATGGATTTGTGATTAAGGTGTGTATATTTTTAATAAAATCTTCATAATTTGTGTGATTCACTTATATTATACTTCGTTCATTCGAATTGATATTTGCGCAATATTGATTTGAAGTTTATTTTTCATCAGGGAAATCGAGCGATTCATGGTGAAATAGAACCTATATAAGTGAAAAGAGTTGCATGCAATCCTAGATATTGGACGACATAAATCTTACGGATTAAGGTCAAACCTAATATGGGAATTTACAAATCGTTATAATCTTTGTCTTGGGGGTTTTAACTAGAAAGGGATTTCAGTTAATCAACTTGAGATTAGAAGTTTTTCACCTTGAGAAAGGGTTTAACTTAAATTGGGAATTTCTACGGTCCACAAGACATGAGATTTTATTAAAAGAGGTTGGTTTTTGCTTAAGGGCTTACGGTTGTATTTTTAACTTGTCAAATCACAAAAATATTCTAGAGGGATTTACATTCAAACACATTTCCATCTCTTGATTTCTTATTTTACAAATCCTCCTTCATTTTTACAATTTATAATTTGTTTTCATTTTTCATCAAACAAAAACTCGAAAATTGTTAGATTAAATAACAAAAAGACGGTAATTATTAGTACTTACAATCCTCGTGGGAATGACACTCGGTACTCAATAATCTATACTATTAAACGATAGGTGCACTTGCTACGGTTTTAAAGGTAGCTTTTGAGCCATCAAGTTTTTGGCGCCGTTGCGGGGATTGTAATATTAAGAATACCTTATTTTTGTTAATTTAATCATTTTTTTATTTTATTTCATCATTTGTCTTTCTTTTTATCTATCTTTGTAAGTCTTGGATTACACTTATCCTCTTTATTTACCGCGATTGCATGCCTACTCGTCGCCGAATTTGGAAGCGCGACACCGCCGGTAGCAACACAGAGGAAAGTATTAATACAGACCACGAGGAGGATATTAACGAAGGCAAGGATCCCGATATGGCGGATGAACAACAAAGAACCATGTATGATTACGCCAAGCCATCCATGGATGGCACAACGTCAAGCATTGTAAGACCATTGTTGCCGCCAATAATTTTGAAATTAAACCAACGTTATTCAAATGGTGCAACAGCTTGTCCAATTTGACGGTCCACGGATGAAGATCCCAATAATCACATCGCGAGTTTTCTTGAAATTTGCGACACCTTCAAAATCAACGGGGTCTCCGACGATGCCATCCGCTTACGCTTGTTCCCATTCTCTCTTGGGGACGAGCAAAGCGATCAGTTAAATACTTTGCCAAAAGGAACGATTACAATATGGAATATTATGGCGAGAAAAATTCCTTTTGAAGTATTTCCCACCGCAAAGACCGCAAGATTAAGGAACGAAATCTCTTCATTTACTCAAGCAGACGATGAAACTTTATACGATACTTGGGAGAGATTTAAGGAATTGTTGCGAAAGTGCCCACACCATGGCCTACCTATTTGGATGCAAGTCCAAACATTTTATAATGGGCTACTTTACGCAACAAGACAAATGATCGATGCGGCGGCCGGGAGAACTCTTAATAACAAAACACGGAAGCCGCTCAGGATTTGATTGAGGGAATGGCCATGAACAGACTACCAATGGCAATCTATACGAGGTAAAACTAACAGGTCGGTTAGTGTGTATAATGCAGATGTGGTAGTTACGCTCACCGCACGCAGTCGAAGCTTTGACCCAAAAATCGACGATCTAGCGGCTCTAAACCACCACCACCGCATGTTTTATCTTGTGAAACTTGCGGAGGATTGCATAATCATCAGGACTGCCCACACACAATACCGCAAGCTGAACGGGCCAATTACGTTGGGAATCAAGCCAGAAATTACCCAAACAATCCTTACAGCAACACATACAATCCTGGGTGGCGACAACATCCCAATTTTGGTTGGGGAAATCAAGGCCAACCACGACCTAATCCCAATCCTGATCTACACACGTCTCCCGGATTTCAGCCAAATCAAGGTAAGCCTAACTTGGAAGATCTTATAGCAAAGTTTGTGCAATCAACAGATACCCGATTCGGCGGTGGAAACATCCTTGAGAAATCAAGAGGCATCTATCCATAATCTGGAAATTCAATAGGCCCATAGCGAAGATGATTTCCGAAAGGCCACAAGGTAGTTTGCCGGGTAATACAGAGCCAAACCCAAAAGGGAGCACGTAAAGGCAATCACCATCAGTTTTCCACATGAGCATGATTATACCAATGCCGCCATGCAAAAATACGTGGAGGATGACATGCCCAAAGAAAAGCTCATGAAAAAAGAGATTGCAGAATACAAGCCCAAGATCCCTTACCGGAGTCTAACCGAAGAAGATAGAAGGGAGGACAAATTTGGTAAGTACCTTGATTATTTCAAACAATTACATGCCAATATTCCATTTGTTGACCCTCCTTCAAAGCATGTTAGGGATCTTAATGACATCATTCCTAGTGAAAATAAGCTTAATAAATTATCAAATGTGCGATTGAATGATAAATGTCCTTCCAATGAACTACCACAAAATTCAATGATCCAGGAAGCTTTATTATCCCTTGCACAATTGATGGTTTACCTGTTGATAGGGCACTAGCCGACTTGGGAGCTAGTATTAACGTGATGTCTTATGAAACATTCAAGCATGCGGAATTAAGTGAACTTAAACCTATTAGGATGGACATTCAATTAGCCGATAAATCGATTAAACATCCTAGAGGTATTATTCATGATGTGTTAGTCAAGATTGATAAATTCATGTTTCCAGTCGATTTCGTTATTCTTGACATGCATGATAATATAGAAGTTCCCTTAATTCTAGGGCGTCCCTTTTGGCTACCGCTAAATCTCTCATTGATGTGCATGATGGAAAGCTTACTTTGAGAGTAGGGGTGAACATGTTATCTTTAAAATTCCCTTGAGAAATCCTATAAATGATACTTGTTTTCCTATAAACTTGATTGAGACAAGGATAAATGATTCTTTGTTTGATATGTCTTCTAATAAATCCTTGAAAGTATGTGATATTCAATGTGCAAAAGTTTCCACGAGATAAATCCATATTTGAGAATAACATGCGAGAAAAATAGGACCATGAAGGTCAATTGTTCGAAAATCGTCAGTGGCGATGTTATTCAAAAAGATAAAATTTTTCATAAGTTCAAGGCTCGCCCGACTAATCTTCACATTTAGGTGAATTAGTCCGATTATACGACTTTAAAAAGCTCTACCCGGGGAGGCAACCCGATGTTGTGTGCGTTTTATTTTTGTTATTTCCTTTCAAAATAATCACGATCCTTAGAGTCATTTTCAAATTAAAAAAAAAAAAAACTCCTGAACATTTTCTTGGTTGTCCTAATTGGGAATATTTGAGATTTTCTTGTATTCGAGTTGTGTGTTGCTTAATGTTTTTTAGGTATGAAGATGTTGTTGAAGGTCCCGTACCAAAACAACCCAATGATCGCTAAACTTAAATCATCAATCAAGAAAGAAGTCAATTGAGATTTTGAGAAAGATAAGTACCCCATGTCTACAATACTTAAATCTTCTTTTGTAATTTATTCTTTGGTCAAAATCATGTGTAGCTAAACTTCTAGTGTTTGAATGTAATGAACTCTAGAATGTATTTGTGATTAAGGTGTGTATGTTTTTAATAAAATCTTCATATTTTGTGTGATTCACTTATATTATGCTTCGTTCATTCGAATTGATATTTGCACAATATTGATTTGAAGTTTATTTTTCATCCGGAAATCGAGCGATTCATGGTGAAATAGAACCTATATAAGTGAAAAGAGTTGCATGCAATCCTAGATATAGGGCGACATAAATCTTCCGGATTAGGGTCAAACCTAATATGGGAATTCACAAATCGTTATAATCTTTGTCTTGGGGTTTTAACTAGAAAGAGATTTCAGTTAATCAACTTGAGATTAGAAGTTTTTCACCTTGAAAGGGTTTAACTTAAATTGGGAATTTCTACGGTCCACAAGACATGAGATTTTATTAAAAGAGGTTGGTTTTTGCTTAACGACTTACGGTTGTATTTTTAACTTGTCAAATCACAAAAACATTCTAGAGGATTTACATTCAAACACATTTCTATCTCTTGATTTCTTATTTTACAAATCTTCCTTCATTTTTACAATTTATAATTTGTTTTCATTTTTCATCAAACAAAAACTCACGAAAATTGTTAGATTAAATAACAAAAAGACGGTAATTATTAGTATTTACAATCCTCGTGGGAATGACACTCGGTACTCAATAATCTATACTATAAAACGATAGGTGCACTTGCCTATGGTTTTAATGGTAGCTTTTGAGCCATCATAACGTCGGGGTAATCGCCTCCGTGTGAGGACTCGGGTATATCATATCCAATTTGGGGTGATGAGGTTCCACCCCATTTCTCTTCCATGTATCTCATCCTCCTCCGCCACCAAATCTTCCTCATCCCGGGAAGCCTTCACTCGCACCTCTTCCTTGCATCTATAGCCTCTGTAATTCGGTTATGTGCATCGAGTTCATTAGGAAGTTGGTGGTATCCGTCAATGTATCAACTGTGGTGTATGGCGGGTTAGGCAACGGAAATGCAGCACCTTTATTTTGTAGAAGTACCAATCTGTTGTCTTTGTTTGCTATGAACTCCAAGCCTCGGAAATCGACGTTGAAATGCCGGGCAATAGGGGTAATGAGACCCCTATAGAAATCGTACCCTTCCCGCCTAACTAATGTTCTAGTTGCTCTGCGAAATTGACGGATTTGTGTTGTAGGGGGTATTTGTGACCATACACCATAGTAGATATAGCTCCTTAGTAGTCATCCCTCCAATATTTTCTCAAGCGAACACGGAGGATGCGATCACGTGTTGTATGTACCGGAAAAGCGGATTCCGGATCAAGAGGCTTTGGCGGTCCGTGCGGCATACAACATAGGCCCCGTTTGTGGTGTTTCCACAAGCATTCTCCAAAAGTCATATTGATCATAATGGGGCATCGGGCGGGTACGAGGCGTTCGTTGGAACCTCAAAAATGGTGTTCAATTGGGTCATAGACATTTGTCTCACGAATGTTCCCCAACCGAAATCATATCATATAGGGTTCAAAAGTCCCGCCTTGTTTGAGTACTTCCACGATACTCAAAAACTCCGGTGTGAACCGTTTATAGGTCGGCCATCTTTGGCTCATAAAATTGGTCCATCCAACCTCTACAAAGAGACGCCAAACGTCCTCATGTATCCCCAAAGTTTGGGTACAATCATCATCGGCATAGCGGGATGGAGCTATTTGGCGACACCAAGCGATTCCATCGCTCAAGATCATCGGCGTTTGTCAAGTCAACCCCATATGCCGCGGCGGGACTGTTTTGGTCTACCTCGGCGGTGCCACGTCTCGTTGTGCCACCCCGCGTGCACGTCTCCTTCCTCCTGAGGGATTTCTTCGCCGGCCATGAAGGATTTGTACACGAAATACATTCCATTAGCATCCCAATATCATCAATGGCAACAACAAAGTAAGGAGTAAAGCTAACATATTAGGTGATGCAAATTCACTTCCTACTTCACTTTGATCAATCAACTACCCCAAGCAAGCAAACATTATGGCCATTTTAGACAAGTATTAGCTCAAACAATCATTGGCCATGCTTTATTCATCAATATTTCATCCAAAATCTCCTCAATTACACAAGCCCACAAGGTGTTTGATAAATTGCTTCTAAGAGGTTTTCATTCAAAACATAGCAAAAACATCAAAGCTAGCACCAATCATGATTCCCATTACATAATTGACAAGAAATTCACAAGGAAAAACGATGCTCTTACCGGAATTTTGAATTTCGACTCAAATTGAACAACTTGAACCCTAGGTGCTTTTTCTTCAATGTTTCTTCAATCCAACTTGAATATAATCCAAATTGTGGTTCTATTGTGATGGGAGAGTGATTAAAAGGGAGAATTTGGGTAAAAATTACACGAAATTATGAAGGCAATGAAATTTTAGAGGTGGGCGCGCGATTTGTGGGAATTTTGGTAAGAAGAGCAGTTTAAAACGCTCTTATTTATGCTCCTTGAAAGGCGCACGGGTTACCCGTGCGCCACCCCAATATAATTCCCCAACTCTCCGTAGGGCGCACGGGTGGTGTGCCAACGCACGGGTTACCCGTGCGCACTGTACAACAAGAATGCCTTGACTCCGAATTCTTGATCATCTTTATCCCGAAACTCTTCCATCGATTTAAATGGAGCAACCTTTCCTCGCCGGCTTTACGAAAATCCATATTTAGCTTTTTGTGCGCGAAATGCCTTGTGCTCTAACTCCACCGGTAAATGGCACGATTTCCGAAAACAAGTTGATAGGGGATGTTCCCAACGGAGTCTTATACGCTGTCAGGTATGCCCACAAAGCGTCATCCAATTTTAACGCCCAATCTTTTCGGTTGATGTTCACCGTCTTTTCAAGGATTTGTTTGATCTCCTGTTAGCCATACGCTTGTCCATTGGCTTGTGGATGATATGCCAATGTCACTTTATGTTTGACCCCATATTTTGCCAACAAGTTGCTCATTAATTTGTTTACAATATGCGACCCTCCATCACTAATTAAAGCTCTTGGAGTGCCGAATCTAGTAAAGATGTTTTTCTTAAGGAATCGCATTACAACCACGAGCATCATTTGTTTTGGAAGGAATCGCCTATACCCAAAGGGATACATATTTCACCGCAAGTAGAATATATTGATACCCCGAAGATGATGGAAACGGGCCCATAAAATCAATCCCCACACATCGAACAACTCCACTTTGATTACATTGGTCATTGGCATCTCGTGTTTCCTTAAAATGTTGCCCATTCGCTGACACTGTCACATTGTTGCACAAACAAATAATGAGTCATTAAATAAACCGGGCCAATATAGCCCACTTTGCAATACCTTCGTTGCGGTGCGAGTGGGGCCAAAATGTCGCGAGAGGGAGCGGAGTGACACCTTTGTAGGACTCCCTCCCATTTTCTTGAGGCACGCATCTTCTTATGATTTTGTCTGCGCCTCTTAAAGAGGGGGTCATCCCACATGTAGAACTTCACATCATGTAAGAATTTCTTCTTTTGATATGGTGATAGATCCGAAGGTAGAACTCCGTGACCAAGTAGTTGACAAAGTCAGCATACCACGGAAACTTTGCCTCAAGCATGAGTAATCGTTCATCGGGAAACTCCTCTTTTATTAATCCCGTACTTCCTTTTGCTCCTCTTGATTTTCTAATCGAGACAAATGGTCCGCTACCACGTTCTCGCATCCTTCCCGGTCCTTTATTTTCACATCAAACTCTTGCAATAATAAAATCCATCGAATCAACCTCGTTTTCGCATCCTTCTTGTCAAAGAGGTATTTGATAGCCTCATGGTCGGTATGCACAATCATTTTCGCCCGATCAAGTAAGATCGAATTTATCGAATGCGAAAACAATCGCCAACATCTCTTTCTCGGTTGTGGTATAATTGCATTGAGCACATCCCAACGTTCGACTTGCATAATAGATGGATCTCGAACAATTTTTCCCTCTTTTGACCGAGGACAGCCCCAACCGCATAGTCGCTTGCATCACACCTCGGCTCAAATGGTTGACTCAATGCTGGGCGGCAGTATAGGTGCGGTCACCAATCTTTGTCTTCAACATTTCGACGCCCGCAAACATTCATTGGAAAAAATGAAAGCGACATCTTTTTCTAGCAATTGGCTCAAGGGCTTAGAAATTTTAGAAAAGTCACGGATAAACCTTATGTAAAATCCGGCATGGCCCAAGAAGCTCGAATGGCTTTTCGTTTGTATGAGGTGGTAACTTCTCAATTGCTACAATTTTTGCCCGATCAACTTCCAAACTGCGGAAGAGACTCGATGACCTGACACAATACCATCGCGTACCATAAAATGGCACTTTTCCCAATTGAGTACCAGGTTAATCTCCTCACATCATTTGTAAGACTAAGGAAAGATTGTGAAGACAATTATCAAAAGAATTACCAAACATAGAGAAATCATCCATAAATACCTCCATAACCTTTTCAATTAAATCATGAAATATAGCCATCATACAACGTTGGAAAGTGGCGATGCATTACATAACCCAAATGGCATGCGACGAAATGCAAATGTACCATAAGGACACGTAAATGTTGTTTTTTCACGATCTTCCGGTGCAATCATGATTTGATTATACCCGAAATAACCATATAAAAAGCAATAATAGTCGTAACCCGCCAAGCGATCCAACATCATATCGATAAAGGAAGAGAAAAATGATCTTTTCGAGTGGCGTCATTAAGTTTTCTATAATCAATACATATTCGCCACCCGGTAACAATTCTAGTAGCAATTTGTTCCTTATTCTCATTAGTCACAACTCTTACCCCCCTTTTTTTCGGCACCACTTGTTGTCGGGACTCACCCATGAACTATCGGATATAGCATAAATGATCCCGGCATCCAACCATTTCAACACTTCCTTCCTAACCACATCTTGCATGATAGGGTTTAGTCGTCTTTGATTTTGCATCGATGGTTTATAAACATCTTCCATCCGAATTTTATGCATCACAACGGATGGACTTATGCCTTTAAATCGTTATAGACCATCCTAGTGCCGACTTATGTTTTCGTAAAACCCTTAATGATTTATCAAGTTGAGTAGGAGTGAGAAGAGATGAAAGCGATTACGGATTTGCATTATTTGCCCCAAGGAATGCATATTTGAGGTGTTCGGGTAATTGCTTGAGTTCGAGTCGATGTTGCTATTTCAGGGTCATGCACGGGTTGCCGTGCTCGACATGGCCCGTGTGTGCTCTTCGAGACTTCAATTCGTCCCTCAAAGATCACGCATGGGTTGCCGTGTGTGGACGCATGGGTGGTGCGTTTCGCAAGTTTGGCTCCCTTATTTACGGCTTTGTGTTCTCGCCTCTTGCGCTCTTAGGTAGTTCTGCATATGATCTAAGGCACAAACATAGTCGTACAAATCTTGGTCATCAAAATCAAGTACAACACTCGACATTGAGCACGAGTGGGTTAGACCAAATTCCAAATCATCGTAGACAATGTATGATCAACATAATCCTCAATGCATGAATTAACTATATCCAAAAATTACAATTTTCCACCGAATCATGAAATTTCATTGCCTTATATATAGAAAATAAAACATGCTCATCATTAACACGTAATGTGAGCTCTCCTTTTGCACGTCTATTAAGGCTTTACAAGATTCAAGCAAGAAATGGGCGCCCAAGTATCGGTGGGCGCCACGATCTTCTTCCATATCAAGAACCAAGAAATCCACGGGAATATAAATTTATCAACTTTTACCAATACGTCTTCAATAATTCCCCTTGGATACGTAAGTGATCGGTCCGCGAGTTGCAATGTCACCGTAGTTGGCTTCACGTCGCCTAATCCATGCTTCCGAAAATAGACAAATGCACCAAATTAATACTTGCCCCCAAATCACATAACGCTTTATTAAAGAAATTACCACCAATAGCATAAGGGATAGTGAAACTCCCCGGATCTTTCGATTTTGTGGTAGCTTTCTTTGGATAATTGAACTACATTCTTCCGTTAAATTCACCATTTCAAAGCTTGTCATCCTATGCTTTTTCGACATAACATCCTTAAGAAATTTCGCATAGTTTGGCATCTGTTCTAGTGCGTCTGCAAAAGGAATGTTAATGTGCAATTTCTTAAATATATCAAGGAATTTGGCAAATTGATCATCAAGCTTTTTCTTTTGAAATCTTTGAGGAAAGGGAAGAGAGATAGGTAATTTAGATATATTAGGGTTGGATGATGATTTAAGCTTCTCAGCCCCTATTTGTTCTTCCTCTTGTCTCTCTTTTTCCCCATTTACTTCAACACCATCTTTCATCACGGATTCTTCCGCTTAGGCCTCGATGCTTCATCCGAAAGTTTGATTCCCGATTTTTCTTTAGGCCCCTCATATTCGTGCCGCTTAAGTAAACGAATCGCCTTGCATTGTTCTTAGGATTCATTTCCGTATTACTTGGAAATTGACCCTTGTGATGTTGACCACCCACAATTGTAGCCAATTGACCCATTTGAGTTTCCAGATTCTTTATCGAGCTTGTCACTTGTTGTTCTATCTTATCCATCCGAGAGTCTTGCTTAGCGAGGCGGCTCCTCGTATCATTCATGAATGCATTAGATTGATTTATGAAGGAGGTGAGTGCATCTTCCAATGACGATTTGCCTTCCCATTTCCGCCTCCACTTGAAGCATTAAATCCCGGAGGAGGTTGTAACACATTCTTTGTATTTGCGTAGGAAAAATTTTCATGATTTCTCAACCCTGGATGGTAGTGCGTTGGGTTTGAATTATTCCGAAATTGTTGAAATTCGGTTATTCACATAATTTACCTCTTCCATCGGATCTGAGAAAGAGCTTCACTACTCATGCTCATGCCTCGCTTCCGGCCCCTTCGTCAATACATTCAATTGAGTTGTCAAAGCCGCTACTTGTGCCGTCAATGTTTTAATTGGGTCGAATCAGAGATTTCGGCTACTCGTTGTACATTAGATCTTTCGGATGGCCCTTTGTAAGCTGTTCATGGCCATTTTCTCAAGAAGGTTCAAGGCATCTTGTGGAAACCTTGCCAACAATGCTCCTCCCTCATTGCGGCATCCACAAAGGCCCTCGTTTGTCCCATTAAACCATTGTAGAAGAAACATAATTGTTGATCCTCGGAAACCCATGTTGTGGACATCTACGTAACAAATCCCGAAATCTTTCCCAAGCCTCGTACAAAGGCTCAATCGAACGGCATCGAATTGAGTAATCTCGCTTTTGAGCTGCAAAGTTTTGCTCGGTGGAAAGAATTTAAACAAGAACTTTTGGCTCGATTCGTTCCATGTGCTTACACGCCTTGCGTCAAAGTACCCAACCAATTTCTCGCCTTATCAAGTAAAGAGAATGGGAACAGCGCAATCTTATGGCGTCATCCGAGACTCGTTCATTTTGATCGTATTGCATATTTGGATAAAATGTGCAAGGTGAGAGTTAGGATCTTGATTGCGGACCCCCAAGGCGATTGTTGCACCATATTGATCGATCTGCGGTTTGAGCTCGAAGTTATTGGCATTGATAGGAATATGGGCAATACCACCGTAATTACGATTCGTTTGTGGTCGAAAGTAATTACGAATGGCTTGTTGTGGAACCGTATCGGTAACTCGTTTCCACCATTTTTTGCCGGTATTGGTAACTCATTCAAATCCTCCATTATCGGATTGTGTTGTCTTTCGGCCCGTCTAGTGGTAGAGCGATTCTTCTCACGAAAGCCTCGACTTTCGGTATAAGCGATATCAAGTCCGCTTGTCTCGGAGCGTGTTGATGCACTACCTGGACCGAACTAAAAAAAACCAGTCAAATAATGAATAATTAAAGTGAATCCAAAATGTAAAAATGAAATTGTCTAAATTAAAATTAATTCTATCTATCGCAATAATAGCACCAAAAATTGTATTAGTCCCGACAGCGGTGCCAAAAACTTGTTCGCCTTATTTTTAGCTTCACCGCAGAAGTGTGTGCGGTGTAGTTTATAGAATAAGGTAAGCAAGGTCGTATCCACGGGGACTAAATAATTTATGCGCTAAGTATTGAACCAAGATATCCTTATTTTTATTTAGGCGATCGAAATTTGATGATTGTTGTATTGAGATTAAGATAATTTAAATCACTAAAACACAAGAATAAGATAATACAAATGAAAGAAGTATCAAGATAATGAAATGGATTTCGAGTTAAGGTTTCGATTAATAATCCTCTTGTTGCGGTTTAATCAAGCCACGTTATTATCAATATTCCTATAAGGCGATCACAAAGCTATTTTATCCTCCCTCTCGAGATGCATATAAAACGTTGATTGAAATATTATGCTAGCATCTCTACTCAACATGAAGCATTCAACTCCCAAAAGTTCAAAAGATCAAATATCCTCACAAATATTTACAAACCTCTCGATTCATGCAAATATTTGTGTCAAGTATTCAAGATCTAATATTGAAACTCATCTCTCGAATTATGAATCAATATATCAAACAAGTTAAATCATTGATCAAGTGATAAAACAAGAATAAGCTCAAAATACTCAAATAGGCTTCAAGATAATAACTTCAACTAAGATTAAAACATCCAACAAGAGTTCATTAATCTACTCCCAAAACCCGGAAATCTCAAGAGTTTAGCTACACATGATTTCTAAACAACTTATAAACAAAGTGTTCAAAGCCATTACAAATGAAAATGAAAGATTGAAACTAAAAAGAAGCAAGAAAAACTTAGGAACGTCGACAATCTCTCGATATATCTTCGTTCTTCAAGCTCCGATGCAACCCGATTGTCTCCTTGATATCTCCTTCCAAGAGTTGACTCTTGTCTTGTGTTGTAGATCCCAAAAATTCCAGAATATCCTTGTGTGCGCCCCAAAAAGCCTTTTTATACCCACCTTCAAGTTTAGGGCATAATGTCGCATATTATGGGATTCAGCCGAGACGACACGGGTGGTGTGCGAGCACGGGTTACCCGTGTGCCACCCTCTTTGAAATAATCCAAGTCTCTCAGTAGAGCGAACGGGTGGTGCGTCGAGCACGGCCTACCCGTGCGCCACCCCGTGAAATCATTCATCCTCGTAGGACGCACGGTCGGGCGTCGATGCATGGGCTACCCGTGTGCCATGTTGCAGCTCAATTATCTTTATACGGGGTGCACGGGTGGTGTCGAGGCACGCCCAACCCGTGTGCCCCTGTCGTTTCGTAGACGCTCAACTTTCGCTCTTTTAGGCTTCACTTTTCGTATACCCACTCAATTCTCCGTGTTTCCACTTTGCTATCCTCGTATTCGTATTCAATTTGCTTCAAATATCATGAAATTCCTACAAAATAAGCAAAGTGTAATATCTTTTCCACAAGGAGTGAATATGTAACATTTAACGCAGTATGTGCATGTTTACCCATCATTATAGCCAGAAATACGCCTTAAAATACATGCAAAACTCACACCTATCACTTAACTTTGTTAAAATGTTTAACAAACATGTCGGATTTAGGAGCTCGATGTTTTTTACCACTTGTTGGAATTTGATCAACATTTTCTTGTGTTTCAAATAATTGCTCGATCTCTTGCTCCTCGTTGCTTAATCCGGTGATATCATGGGGTTGGATGAATTTGCCATATATATTAAATTTATAGCTATAAGATTTGAAGTATAAAACTATAAATCAAATATAACATCTAATATTTAATATAAGTAATATTTTTGAATGTACTTTATTGAATTTAAAAGAAGAAAATTTCAAATAAATAAGTTATGGACAAATGAATTAGAGATTAGAAGAGACTGGGAGAAATTTCTTAGCCTTAAATAATAAGAGTGAAAATATGAGATAGATTAGAGAGATCGAGTAAGCAATATTGTGGTCTCTATTATATACCTCCATTACAAAAATACCAATTTGCCATCAAGCTTCACATTCGTCGATCTACGGCATATGCGCCTTGGGCATCCATCACCATCTCGCCTTAAATAGCTTCCTCATTATTACCTTTAAATGAGATTTCTTATGACAATACTTGTACTGTTTGTCCCATGGCAAAACAAACAAGACTTCCATTTCCATTAAGTTTTATATATCGATGCTTCATTTGATTTGTTGCATTGTGATATTTGAGGTCCTCACAAAATCCCCACACACTCAGGGGCACGTTTTTTCTCACCATAGTAGATGCTTTTACAAGATGCACGTGGATATTTCTTATGCAAACAAATCAGAAACACAAAGTATTTTGAAATCTTTCATTAACTTTGTTCATACTCAATTTCATGCTTACATCAAAGCAGTGAGAGTAGATAATGGTTCTGAATTCTTATCTATGAGAAACATTTTTCAACTTCATGGTATTGAATATCAATTCACTTGTGTTTACACTCCACAACAAAATGGAGTTGTCAAAAGAAAACATCGCCATATTCTTGTCGTTGCTCGTGCACTTCTCTTTCAATCTCAACTACCTTTGCATTTTTGGGGGGAATGTGTTTTAACTGCCGTTTATCTCATTAACTGGTTACCATCTCCATTACTCTTAAATAAAACACCCTTTGAGATTTTATACAAACGTCCACCCTTATTTGATCATCTGAAAGTTTTTGGTTGTTTCTGTTATGCTATTGTTGTACATCCAACTCATAAATTCGACCCTCGTGCCAAATGTTGCATCTTTGTTGGATATCCAATTGGGCAAAAATGATACAAATTATACGACATGCAAACAGGAAAGTTTTTTGTCAGTGGGGATGTCCAATTTCATGAAACCACTTTCCCGTTTTCATCCACCTCAACTCCACAAAATTCAGATTTTGTTGTTCCGAACCCTATCTAGGAGACCACAGAAACACAATATACCTATCAATTTCTTCGCCACTCCTCACCAAGAAAAAAACAATATTTGAATCCATATCTCCGACATATACACAACAAACTCATGTTCCCGCTAGAAACTAAAAACGCACTTCCAGACACCTCAAGCACTTCTTTGGAACCTTATATCGCTCCGCCTTTAAGACATTCAACTAGGCCTAAGTAACCTCCAACATGGCATAAATACTACTTAATGTCATCTCAAGCTAATCAATCTTCCTCGATAACAAGTTCGAGAGAAAGGTACTCGATATCCTCTCTCTCATTTTTTTATTTTACTCACGTTTTTCATCTTCCCATTTACGTTTCTAGCAACCATTACAGATCAAACAGAACCCAAAACTTATGCTCAAGCCGTCCTTGATCAGAATTGGAGGAACGCTATAAATACAGAATTAGAAGCATTAGAGCTTAACAACATATGGAACTTAGTTCCAAAGGATACAACCAAATTGAAGGCATCAATTATCAAGAAATAATTTCCACCAACAACCAAACTTACCACTCTTCGATGTCTTCTCACCTTCGTTGCTGGTCGTATCTGGTATATTCGTCAATTGGACGTTCAAAATACTTTTCTTCATGGTGATTTACATGAAGTTGTGTACATGGAACCTCCACCCGGTCTTCGCTGACAGGGGAGAACCTTGTATGTCGGCTCAACAAGTCTCTTTACGGACTTAAACAAGCATCACAAAACTGGTTTGCTATATTTTCAGACACCATTCGAAAAACAGTCAAAGGCTGATTATTCACGTTCCACCAAGGCTCAAGGAACTTCCTTTACATCGATTCTCATATATGTTGATGACATTCTCCTTACTGGAAACAATTTACATGAAATAGGACGTCTGAAAGAGTTTCTTCTCAAGAGTTTCCGCATCAAAGATCTTGGAGACTTGAAGTACTTTCTAGGCATTAAATTCTCCAGATCAAGAAAGGGCATTTTCATGTCACAAAGGAAATATACATTGGACATTCTTCAAGATCCAGGGACTCTAGGCGCTAGGGATGTCAGCAGGCGGGGCGGGAATGGATAAGCAATCCCCATCCCTGTCCCCGCGAGATAAACAGGGAAAAATCTCCCTCCATCCCAGTCCCCGCGGGGATCCCCACCCCCACGGGGATTCCCCATCCCCAGTTTTTATTACTTTTTTCGTAAAAAACTGATTTTTTTATTTTAAAAAAAATGATTTTTAAATATTTAAAAAATATATAAATTATATAAAAAAGACTAATAAATCACTCATTATACAAAATAAATTAATGATCTTTTGATTTATATATTTAATGTGGATATATTTATAATATATTATATATATTTAATATAAAATATTATATATTTAATATCGGTTCCCCGCGGGGAACGGGGCGGGGAATATGATCCCCGTCCCCGCCAATGGGGAGAAAAAATTCCCCGTCCCTGTCCCCACAGGGGGAGTTTTCGGGGATTCTCCGCCCCATTCGTGGCGGTTCCCCGCGGGGAATGGGGAATGCCCGCCCCACTGCCATCTCTACTAGGCGCAAGACCATATAATTTTCCAATTCAACAAAATATGAAACTCACTTACACCGATGGAGAACTGCTAAAAAACCATCCAAATACAGAAGATTAATTAGCAGATTGATTTATCTGACTGTGACAAGACCCGACATAGTCTACTCAGGCCGCACATTGATCAATTCATGCAAGAACCTCGAATACCTTATTAAGACGCTGCCATCAGGATACCTAATATATGAAGGGCACACCTGGACAAGGGGTTATTACTTCCTTCGGATAATGATTTATTCTTAAAAGCTTTTTGTGATTTGGACTGGGGAGGTTGTCGTGAAACAAGAAGATCAGTTACTGGATATTGCATTTTTCTGGAAAATCTCTCATATCTTGGAAGTTTAAAAAAGCAAGCTAACATCTCTAGATCATCTGCCGAAGCTGGATATCGAGCCATGGCGAACACATGTTTAGAGCTAACCTGGTTACGTTATATACTAGAAGATTTAAAAGTCCAATATACAACACATATACCATTATTTTGTGACAATCAAGCAGCCCTGCACATTGCGGCAAATCCGGCCTTCCACGAATGCACGAAACATATTGAAATAGATAGCCATATAGTACGAGAAAAATTGCAGGCTGAAATAATCAAACCTTCTTTTGTGTCTTCTCAATTACAACTAGCCGATATATTTACCAAGGCCTTAGGAAAGGTTCAATTTGTGAGCTTCCACAACAAGTTGGGACTCATAACACTTACTCTCCAACTTGAGGGGGAGTATTAGGAAATATATTATATATTAGTTGTATTATACTATGTTTATTATTTTCCATTCATCTTTTATTTACTTTCTTGTATTAGTGTAATTAGAATCCCACAAATATGGGATTACAATATTACAACTTTAAACTTACTCTGTTATCTCATGTATATATACACCATGTATTGTGAATAAAATTAATCAAGTTTTCTACCATTTTTTATCCATTGCCTTTACCATTTCTTTACAATAAAAAGAAAAAAAAAGGATTAAATGTAATTGGTTGTGCTTTTATTTTATCCACTTTTATTTTCTCGAGTGTATAGTAGTAATTTTTTTTTAAAAGGGAAAGCTAGATGTGCAGAGAAAAAGTAATGATCGTGTTGATGTGATGGAGAATCTTTTAGAAATGTTGATTCTTTATGAAAAAATTTGTGAAAAAAATAGTGCAAAATATAATGCAATAAAATTGAATAAAAATGAAATTTGATTAAAATATATGCAATAAGGATCTTATTTTATACCTTTTGTTATCAAAATTAAGAGAAAATAATAAAAATAGTGATAAATAAAAGAAACTATCGAATTCTTTATGTAAATAGGGGAGGAAAAAAATAAATAGTATGAGTGGGTATTGGGAAGTGTCGGAGAGAAAGAAAAAAATGAGTCAATTTCGAGAGAAACGAGATTTTTTTCTGAAAGATTTTCATTTCTTCCACAAACAATCACACTTCTAACAAAAGTTTCCTCAAAAATGAAAATTTTGGAAAACAAAATTCACAATCAATCATAGATTTTCTGCTCCACTTTCTCTATTCCACTCTTATTCCACTGCATTAGATAAATGATATGTTTACATGATAATGTCACATAATGTCACAATTGTACATGTGCCATTTATCCAGTGTATGGAATATGGAGTGGAATATATAGAAAAAGTGCAACATGAAATCTCATCCTAGAAAAAAGTAAGTAGCTTAAGATTTCACTTAACATCTCAGCTTCACATATTCAAGAGGACTGAGACATGTTGTGTTAGAACTATCAAAACCAGCCCATCCCGACAGGTTTGGTAAAATGATCGGGCCAACTGCAATTTCATAGGCTTGAAAAGAACTGAGCTCATGTGGCCCAAAAAGAATTGCAATTTCATAGGCCTGAAACGAACTGGGCTCATGGTGAACATGGTCATTTTGTGTGTATTTTATGGGCCGACATCGACCCACCCCATTTTCAACTTGAGAAATTTTCATTTTACTAGTCTATAGGAAAAAACAAAAAACAATTAACATCTCAGCTTCACATAATCGATGTCTTTAGAAGTTATGACTAAATTTTATGTTATCTACAAGTTATGTGTGATTATTATTGTTAAATTTGATATCAAGAATCGAAGAAGAAAACTTAGAAATTCACAGCTACCATTGAGAGTAAAAGAAGATATTAAGAATCGAAGAAGAAAACTTAGAAATTCACAAATTTGCCATTGAGAGTAGAAGAAGATATTATTATTGAATTATAAAGTTCAACTTGCGTCAGGATGCATGTTAATATATTTATACAAGTCATGGAGAGATAATTAATCTCAACCTTCTATTTACAAGATGTAATCAATGGTGTAGTATATAACTTACTTAACTGAACTATAACTGAATTACCTAACTAACTGTTAATTATCTGATCGTGATCCTTGACACCCGCCCACAAACGGAGCATTGATATCAATCATGCCAAGCTTGAGAATGATTTTTTGAAAAAACAAAATGAGGAGGTAAGGGCTTTGTTATAAGGTCATCCAATTACTGACTTGTAGGAATATGGACCACTTTAATGAGACCTTGTTGAATCTTTTCTCTGGGGAGATTACTTTATCTCACAATAACAAGGCCAGAGTTAGCCTGTAGTATTCAGTGTTTAAGTCAATTTATGGCTAATCCTACTACAATTCATCTTGCAGCCGCACAAAAAATTTTGAGATACACTAAATCCTCTCCAAGCAAAGGACTATTCTATCCAGCTAATTCTACACCAACTTTGAAAGGATTCTCTGATATAGATTGGGCTAAGTGCATTGAAACACGAAGAAGTGTGAGTGGCTATGCTATTTACATTGGTGATTCACTCATCTCTTGGAAAGGTAAAGAATAACCAACCGTAAGTAGGTCATCTGCAGAAGCAGAATACAGGGCCATTGCACTTATTACATGTAAACTTCAATGGATATCATATCTATTTCAGAATCTACAACTTCCACAAATGCAACTAGCAATTGTCTCGCACTAACAAAGAGGGTCAAACATATTGCATTTCACAAAATACTTGTCATCATGAACGAACAAAATACATTCAACTAGATTGCCACTTTGTGCCAATTAATCTTCTATGGATTGAAGAGTATTCTAAGGAAGTGCATCTCTATTATGCAAATAAAGTTTGGAGTCCATGGGAGTGAAGTGGGCTTGCGACCAAGATACCAGATCTCTATTAGAACATCTAAGGCTTATTTACTTTGACAGATACTTATGCCTTTTTCAAATCTTGCAACTTACATTTCCCAAAATATATTTGAGAATACTAAGATCTTTGATGGTGAACTTTGAGTGCAGACATGTCTTTAAATCTTGTATCTCCTTAAGATTGTTCCCAACTAGGATCACATCATCTACATATACACAAAAAAAGTGATTGAATTAGAACTAAAATTTACAAATAATGAATGATCGGGCCTGGACTGTATAAAGCCATAAGATAGCATACATAATTGAAGCTTCTGAAACCATTGTCTGGATGCCTGCTTTAGGCCATATAGGCTTTTATTTAACTTACATGATTTGTTGTCTGTGAGAGCACAATATACACGAGGGGGTTTCATATATACCTCTTCATATAAATCACCATGTAGGAAGGCATTGCTAACATCTAATTAATGCAAAAACCATCCTTTCATTATTGCTAATGCTAAGATTAGTCTAACTCTAGTAATCTTACTAGTGAAAGGAGAAAATATTTTAAAGTAGTCTAAACATTCTTCTTTTGTGTATCATTGTGCTACAAGCCTTGCTTTGTATCTTTCCAAAGAGCCATCTGATTTATACTTAACTTTGTACACCCACTTGCATCCTATGCAATGCTTATTTGGAGGAAGTTCTATTAAAGTCCATGTATTGTTCTTCTCAAGAGCTTGAGTTTCTGCTAACATAGTATCCCTCCATTCTTGTACCTTGTTGGCTTGAGCAATGTTTTATGTTCTATAATGGCTTTACGACTGTCAAATAACCTATCAGTAGATACTTAATCTGAAATATGATAGTTAGTCTCCAAAGAAGAGGCTGCATTGGAAAAATTCTTGTTAATATTACTAATGGATTGTGGAAGTGCACAATCATAAACCTGCAGATAATGAGGAACATCTTTATTTCTTTCAGACCTTCTAACAATATTATTAGGTGCATGATTATCCTAAACAACTGTTGAGCTGGGAGATAGACCATACTGAGTACTAGAATCAAGAGGAATTTCCTCTTTATCATGAGACTAAGGTATATCATTATTAGTAACAACCTGAGGATTATTGACAGAAGTAGGAAATAACAATCAGTACTCATATCTTTAAACATTGGAGTTAAGCTAGGAGTTTCAACAGAATCTGATTGAAAAGGAAAAATATGTTCACAAAACTCCACATTTCTAGAAACAAAAGTTAGTTTTGTTTGTAAATCAAACAATTTGTAACCTTTACTACCAATAGAATATCCTAAAAAACACACATTGATGCTTGAGGTTGAAATGTGGTTATTTGCCTTTGAAGAGTGGAGGCATATGCAAGACAACCAAACACTCTAAGTGCTACAACTTTAAGGTTGCAAACCTAAGTGCAGGTTGTCTCAAGTAATAAATTTCTCGGGAGTCCGAGGTCGATCCACAGGGAAGTTGATGGAAGTTTACAGGATATTTCTTGTTTAAAGGATGAGTAAATGGATTTTCTTTTACTAGTAAGAATATTTTTTTTAGTTACAAGAAATTTAATTAATAGAAATGTTGAGGATTAGGGATCCACTCTTGATTTTGAATAAAGGAATGATTATATTTTCTTACCTCTTAGATTGCCACTATTGGAATCCATACACAAAGAAGGTTCCAATGGGAAGATATTATACATATAAATCATGCAATGAGGTAATCATGTTATATGATCAATTAGAATTCATCTTATAACATCAATACTTGTTTATGGGATCAAGTATTTATGTATTCTTTTGTCTACAACAAATCAAGGTATCCACATTAGTAGTCAGTTGAAAATAAAACCAGACATTTAACTAAATGGAACCAAGTATTTGTTGTGACAATAGATATACATAAATCAAGAAACACCACCAAACAAAAATGTATAAGCTAAAAACAAATTGATGATACAAACAATGAAATTTAATATGAATCTACAATCATTCATTATCCTTCATCAAGAGTTTCACCCCATTTCCTGAACAAAATAAACTTAGAATAACATGAAAAAATAGAGAACACAAAAGATTGAAGAAAAACTAAAGCAAACATTTTATAAAATACTAGAAATCATACTATAATTTAAGAAAAGCAAGAAAGAAAAATTCTTTTGAACTTTGTAACTCTAACTTTCTCTACATAAAACTTAATCTTGGCTAATGCTAATGACCTCTATTTATAGCCAACTAAAAATCAATTTACAATTATTTTATTCTTTATTTTTATTACAAGTAAGAAAATAAGGAAATCAACACCAACTTTGCCACCTTCTTTGACTGGTCATTTTGTCCATGATATCAGCCATATTTGCTCAATTTTCTTCCACAAATCAATTATCACATTAGTTGGCTTGAATTTTCAACTGATTTCATTGAATTTGAACAACCATGGGCCAAGATATGGTTGAATAATTGAGATGTGGTTGGCATACGGGATTGACTAGTGCGGCTGACCTCTTGGATTTTTTATAAATTCATCCAATATAAATCCGACCTTGGGGTCTGAATCAATGATGTAGCTCTATGATTTGTACATACTCGATGAAACATTTCAGATACAAATACCTAGTATTTTTCGAGTTACGTCCAAAATACTAAACTTGGTCAAGTCTGCAAATTAAATGAGCACCCTCCAATCTTCAATTTATAATGAATTTTTTTATCAAAGAAAATATCATTCCAAACTTTGATTTTTGGTTTCAATCTCTCTCGAAAACTTGTAAATGAATGGATTGTGAGTCCATATCTTCAAGAATCATCCCAAAATCATGTCGAAAATGAAAGCTATGCTCGTTGATCCAAACCCGCTCTAAAAAATGCTTCCAAATACAATTCTATGTTGATTTCCTATTTTATTCCTAACATATTAATAATACTATAAATTTATTTTATTAATAATATTAATAAGGTAAAATAATAATATAAGCCTAAAATAATTATACATTTTTAAATTGGCGAGGTGTTCACTCTTGGAGTTGGAAAACAATCAAAACTCTCAAGGAAATGGCCAATATGATTTAGGACAAGCATTCAAACTAAAATTGAGCATAAGATAGGTAGTTATAAAATTTGAAACACCTAATTTTTTCATACCAAATTATGTCTCAAATTTCATTGGTTTTGGAACTAAAACAAAATGATAATATTTTTTATATATTTTTTTTTTTTTTTTTTTTTCTTTTTTCTTTTTTTTTTTTTTTTCCTTTTTTTTTTTTTTTTTTTTTTCTTTTTTACAACATAACTAACTATGAACAATACTCATCACAAATTATGTAATGAAGTATTTTCACAACATGACTAACAATGATAACATAACAATGAAGAATACTCATCACAAATTATGTAATAGAGTATTTTTAAAGTAAATTGACAATGTGGGTGTTAACCAAATCATTTCTCCACATGAAGGTAGAATATTTAAGTATTTCAAATCACAACATAACCATTTCAAACGACCAATTAAAGTTCGAATGCTTGTTTTCTCAAACTCACCACTCATTTACAAAAGATGTGTGAATATTAAAAATAAAATACTTTATCATGATCAAACTTTCGAGTTATATGTATCACAACCAATCTTCCCACAAAACTTAGAATGTGCACAACACACTTTCTTTTCTTTTTTTTTTTTCGTAGTTTTTTTTTCAATTTAATCAAGATAGCATCGTTGAATTCAACAATAAGACTATTTTCATGTTTTGACAATTCACAATTTTTTTTTAAAAAATTCACAACATGTCATATTTTGAAAAGGGAATTACTAGAAAGATAATAAAAATAGGGATGCGTCTCAAGAATATCAAACGACATTCTTTACTCGCCATCGGTGTTGTTTTTTATTTTAATTTTTTTCAAAATCACACATTGTAAATTAGGAAAAAAATAATGTCAATTATCCCTTCCCCCCCACAACTTATATAAAACATTGTCCTTAATGTCAAAAATAAATAGGAAAGTAAGGTTTAAAAGATATTACGATGTATGGCTTTTGAAATGAAAGTAGAAGAACACGAGAGTAGTTATACCCATAAAAGATAAATCTCACAACGTGAGACACAAATCAATTTGCGTTTTTACTTCTATCCTCCGACCAAACAACATGAGCCACTTTTGGATCGGGTTCAACAACAAATGCTTGGAGTTGATCGATTAGTTCACTTGGTGTTGTTGCACAAATTATGATTTGTCGGCGGAGATGGTGAAATAAAACCTTTCTCGATGGCAAAATCTATGAAAGACAATAAACCATCAAAGAAACCATTAACATTAAGAATACCTATAAAGCTTTGGTGAATGTTGAGTTGTGCCAGGAGATCACTTGGAATAACTCCTCCAGTGTACCAAAACCACCAGGTAAGATGATAAAGGCATCTCGCTTTATGCATCATATTCACCATTCTCATCTTGCATGTTTGATACTCTTAACTCATCTCCAATGGTTTGCCCGGTGATTTGTCGGACAACTTAAGGTTTTGGATAACTCCTAAGACTCGACTCCTCCCAAATAGGTAGAACCAACAACACACCTCATTAACCCAAAACTACCTCCCTCGTATACTAAGTTAATGTGCTTTTCTGCTAGAAATTTACCGATATTTTCAGTTGCCTCAAGAAAACAACTGTCTTTCCAGATTTGCACCACGTATCACAACAACACCTGTTAATTCTACGGGAAGAAGAACTCTCCATTTTTTTTTCTCTCTTTTTTTTTCTTTTTTCGATATAATCAATGGTGTAAATGAAAGGATGAATGCAACGCTATTTATTGAGGTATGAACAGGGAATGCAACAAAGTAAATGTAATTATTGGAACTTTTATTTTGTCAAAAAGTTTGAAAATAAAGACAATAAAGTCAAAATAAAATGCTAACATGTGAAGGAACAGAAAAGTAGTTGTGATTGTGGCTCAAATCTTCCATTTGGTTTTACGTCCGAAACGCTTAAACGCCTCTATGGGTCGGGGATATGCTTCCCATCCAATTTTCTTATAAATTGGCAAACAGGTCTTTTAACGTCGATTCCCAAGACAAAGTTCACGTTCTTTCTCGAAATTGGAGCCATAATCGAGAATTTCACGATGCACAAATCCACAAGGATGCGTATCAAAAGTCCATAGAATGTTATCTAAAGACTCCTTACTCGGTCCATCCTTTATGAATTGAATTTTGTCCTCTCGATTTGAAACCATACCTAAAGAACGACATCTTGTGTCACAAGTCCATCAAGCACATTTGTGACACACTTGTAGTCTTTTGGCCCTTCGTTTTTGTGAATATGAACTTTTTCCAAGACTATGCAAGCATTTTGTAGGAGAAAATGAAAATTCTCCCGCTAATCTTACCTTTGCTTCAATTATCCAACGTACATCTTACGGAATACCTTTATTCATAAACATTCTTAACCTTTCTAGCCTGGCTTTGTGTATTTTCAAAATTTCATTTGTAGAAAGAAAATCAAATCGCTTTTTGAGAGTGGGGGAATTCTTTTATACATTTTTTAAAAAAATCTAAATGAAAGAGAATGAGAAGACAAAATTATGTATAAATATCGTGTTTGTGGGGGAAACGATGAGTCCGACTTAATCGTCACGAGTACCGTTATCCGCCATTTAACCGAAAAACAAATAATTAAACACTACAAAACACACACATTTATAAGAAACAAATATATTCACTAATTATAACAAGGATTATAAAGAAAAAGAACTTCCTCTCGGAAGGAATTGATTTTCTAGAAACAGTTTAAGTCTTTGTCCATTAACTTTGAATACATTACCATTTCTAGGATTCTCAATGTCTACTGACTCCATACGGATATATAGTTTTCACAATAAAAGGACCACTCCACCTTGACCTTAATTTTCCAGAAATAAATGTAATCTAGAATTATAAAGCAAAACCTTTTGACCAATCTCAAATGTTTTTCTTGTAATTTTATTATCATGAAATTCTTTGATTCTTGCTTTATGAATTTTTGAATTCTCGTATGCATCATTTCTTAATTCTTCAAGCTCATTGATTTGAAATTTTCTCAATTTCAAAGCATCGTCAAGATTGAAGTTAAACATTTTAATTGCCCAATAAGCTTTATGTTCAAGTTCCACTAGTAAATGGCAAGGTTTTCCATAAACTATTCTATAAGGAGACATTCCCAATAATGTTTTAAAAGCGATTCAGTATGCCCAAAGTGCGTCGATAAGTCTAAAAGACCAATCTTTACGATTCGGGTTAAGTTTTTTCTAATATTTTTTTATCTCCCTATTTGCAAGTTCAACTCCGCCCATTTGTCTCGTGGGTGATAAGGGTTGCAACTTTATGTGTGATTCCATATTTTTTCATTAAAGATGCAAAAACTTTGTTGCAAAAATGTGTTCCCCATCACTAATAATGACTCGAGGAATTCCAAATCGACTCAAAATTTTTCTTTTAGAAATTTTATCACAATTTTATGATCATTGTTTCGACAAGGAATTGCCTCGATCCATTTTGAAACATAATCTATTGCGACTAAAATGTAAATAAAACCAAATGATATCTTTGAAATGGCCCCATAAAATCAATACCCCAACAAATCAAATATTTCAATCACCAAAATAGGATTCAAAGGCATCATGTTTCGTTTTGAAATTGATCCTAACTTTTGACAATTTTCACAACTTTTGCAAAAAGCGTAAGTATCTTTGAAAAGGTTTGGCCAATAAAATCCACATTGTAAGATCTTTGCACCGATTTTCTTTTTGAAAAGTGACAACCACATACTTGAGAATGACAAAATTGAATAATGCTACCTACCTCATTGTCGGGTACACATCTACGAAAGATTTGATCTGGACAATATTTGAAAAGGTAGGGATCGTCCAATAAAACTTTTTTACCTCGTCAAAAACTTCTTTTTATCTTGTGAATTCCAATTTGATGGCATCATTCTGTCACAAGAAAATTAACAATATCGCAAACCAAGGTACTACAATAAAATTGAATAGTTGTTCATCGGAAAAGTATCATTGATAGGTGGAGTTTGAAACGAATCATCACAAATAAGTCTTGATAAATGATCAGCTACAACATTCTCTACTCCTTTCTTATCACGAATAGTAATATTGAACTCTTGGAGTAAGAGAATCCACCTAATCAATCTTGCTTTGGAATCCTTTTTTGACAAAAGATATTTCAAAGTTGCATGATCACTGAAAACGACAATTGGTGAACCAACAAGATAGGATCGAAATTTTTCCAATGCAAATACCACATCAAGTAATTCTTTTTGGTGGTTGAATAATTATTTGAGCACTATTCAAAGTTTTACTTGCGTAGTAAATGACATATGGTTTCTTTTCTTTTCTTTGCCCTAACACGGCTCCAACGGCATAGTCACTAGCATCACACATTATTTCAAACGGCAAAGTCCAATCAGGAGGTTGGATTATTGGGGTAGACGTAAGCATGCTTTTAAGTTTGATAAAAGCATTTTCACAATTTTCGGTCCATTCAAAACCAATATCTTTTGTTAGAAGATTACACAAAGGTTTAGATATTATACTAAAATCTTTGATAAATCTTCTATAAAAGCCAAAGATGCCCTAAAAATGATCTTACCTCCTTCACTGATTTTGGTACATGTAGATTGGCAATTAATTCCACTTTGGATTTATCTACCTCAATACCTCTTAATCAAATAATGTGTCCAAGAACAATACCGGTTGTTACCATAAAATGACATTTTTCCCAATTAAGCACAAGGTTCTTTTCTTCACACCAGATCAAAACCTTTTCTAAGTTTAACAAACAATCTTCAAATGATTCACCAAAAACTGAAAAATCGTCCATAAAGACTTCAAGAAAATGTTCTACCATGTCATCAAAAATGCTAAGCATGCATCTTTGAAATGTAGCTGGTGCATTACATAATCCAAAAGGCATCCTTCTATATGCAAATGTACCAAACGGACATGTAAAAGTTGTTTTCTCTTGATCTTCAAGTGCAATTTCAATTTGATTATACCTGAGAATATCCATCTAAGAAACAATAGAATTTATGACATGGAACTCTTTCTAAGATTTGATCCATAAAAGGTAATGGAAAATGATCCTTTCGGATGGTAATCGAGTTAAGTTTCGTAGTCAATGCACACACGCCAACCAAGAACAATTCTAGTTGGAATTAACTCATTATTTTCATTTTTGACTACAAGAACACCGGACTTCTTCTAAGACAACATGAATAGGACTTACCCATTTATCAGAAATAGGATAAATTATTTCATTATCTAAGAGTTTAATAATTTCATTCCTCACTATTTCTTTCAAATTAGGATTTAGTCTTTTTGCATTTCTCTAGATGGTTTTGCATTTTCCTCTAAATAAATATTATGTGTGCAAATTAGAGGACTAATACCTTTAATATCAAAGAATGGTCCACCCTAAGGCATTTTTATGCATTTTCAAAATCCCGATTAACTTACTTTCCGAGAGATGCATCAAGTTTGGAAGAAATTATTACAGCAAAGTTTCACTCTCACCAAGAAAAGAGTATTTCAAATCGGATGGTAAAGGTTTCAAATCAATTTTTGGAGCTTTTATGCTTGAATGAATAGGTTGCACTTCCGACGATGACAACTCTTCAATTTTTGGTTTCAAAAATGGTTTTCTAGTGCTTGTAAAAATCCATTGGAGACATCAAAACATTTCATATCACAAACTCTCTCATTTTCAAAACATGTTTCAAACAAATTCAAAATAATTATTGATGGTGAAATTTTCGTGAACAATTTCTTCAATTAAATCAACTTCATGTAGTTCGGTATCATCAAGAGTTGTTTGCAAACATTGAACACATTAATTCCAAAGTCATATTTCCAAAAGATAATTTCAAAATACCATTTCTCTGATTAATCGTGCATTTGAAGTTGCAAGAAATGGACGACCTAAAAAATGACAGGAATTTGTGTTTTTGCATCTATAACCATTTGAGTATCCAAAACAATGAAATCAACGGGAAAATAAAACTTGTCAATTTGTACCAACACATCTTCTACTATTCCTTTTGGAATTTTAATTGATCGATCGCCTAGTTGGAGTATAATTGTAGTTTCTTTAAGTTCACCTAAACCTAGTTGTTCATAGACCGAAAAAGGTAGAAGATTTTCGCTAGCACCAAGATCAAGTAAAGCACGTTCAATTCTAGTGTCTCCTATAATGCATGAAATTGTTGGACAGCCTGGATCTTTGTACTTAGGTGGAGCAAATTGTTGTATAATTGAACTCACACTTTCAGTTAAAAATGCTTTTTTCTTCACATGATGTTTTCTTTTAATTGTGAACAAATCTATCAAAAATTTTGCATAAGGTGGGACTTGTTTGATTGCATCCAACAAAGGAATGTTAATTTTGACTTGTTTAAAAAGCTCAAAAATTTTTAATTTGAGTTCAATTTTTGAGTTGGTTGCAATCTTTGAGAAAAGGGGCAGGAGGTGAATATGTTTCATCATTTTCAAACTTACCTTTATTCAACTTACCTTCTTCATCATCACAATTTTCATTATTCATTTCTGAAGATGAATTTAGAACTTTCTTAGGATGAATTGTTTTATCAACAATTTTTCCACTTCAAGTGTTGTGGTGAATTGGCCTCATTTCTTTTGGATTTTCACTTGAAGTAGAAGCTTAACACTGCGTAGAAGGATTAGGTTGAGGTTGAGCAGAAACTTACCATTTTCTTGAATTCGCAAAGAAGTGTGAGTGTTGAAAGTGAGTTCTTGATCTCATTGATAGCCTGAGAAGTTTTATTATTGATGTTTGTTTGTTCATTCATAAATGCTTGCAAAGTCTCCTCAATTGATTTTCATGTGGGGATGGATATGAAGGAAAATTTGGTGGCTTTTGTGAATTTATTGGTTGAGCTTGATTATTATCACACCAACCTGAAATTAGGATGATTTCTCCATTGTGGATTGTAAGTTTCAGAATATGGAGATTGAAAAGGTTTTTAAATCCATTGATGACATTTGCTTCAACGGGAATGTGAGGACAATCATTAGTTGAGTGTTCTTTAAGTCCACAAATTTCACAAACTTTTTTATCTCGCATAGATTTAACTTCTTTTACTTTTTTAACTTCCATGTCATCGATTCTTTTAGCCAAAAGTGCAAGTCTAGCACTTAAACTATCTTCTTGAGTAAGATTGAGTTTTCCTTTACTTTCATCAACACTATGCCAAGATTGAGAATTTTCGCCAAATAGTCAAGATATTCTAGCGCTTAATCGGGTTCTTTATGAAGAAATTGACGGGGGTTACACATTGATTCAATAAATTGCTTAGTTTCGTGGATTTAAACCTTCATAAAAGAAGCTGATTATACGCCAATTTTCAAAACCATGATGTGGGCGGGAATTCAACAACTCTTTAAACTTTTCCCAACATTCAAAGAAAACATCTTAAGGATTTTGAGAAAAATTTGAATTTGTCTTTTCAAAGAATTTGTTTTATGAGTTAGAAAGAATTTTTTTTAAATTCAATTTGCATTTCTTTCCATGTACCAATTGATCTAGGTTTTAATGAGCTAAGCCAAGTTTTTGCTTTATCTTTTAAAGAAAAAGGAAATAATTTGAGCTTAACAATCAATCGTGCAATTTTGATCATCAAACCGCACATACTTCTTCAAATTCCTTTAAATGTAAATATGGGTTTTGAGAATCCATACCATGAAAATTAGGAAGTAAAGGTATCATCCCCTGGCTTTAATCGAAAGTTGTTTGCATTTAGTGGAAAAATGAAACAAGAAGGAGTAGAATTTCGAGGAGGTTGCAAATAATAACGCATATTATGCACTTCTTGATTTTCCACTCTTTCCATCTCATTTTGAACAATTACTTCTTCAACCATAATTGGTGTGTGTGGAGGTGAATCAAAATGTTTTATCAAATTTTCTGAATTATATCTAATTAAACGGCGAGAATTTGGACTACGACACCATGTAAGCATATAAACACACAATATTTACTGATGATATATATACAAACCTGGAAACCTACCTTGCCTTCCAGCAACGGCGCCAAAAACTTGCTACAACTTTAAGGTTGCAAACCTAAGTGCAGGTTGTCTCAAGTAATAAATTTCTCGAGAGTCCGAGGTCTATCCACGGGGAAGTTGATGGAAGTTTACAGGATATTTCTTATTTAAAGGATGAGTAAATGAATTTTTTTTTACTAGTAAGAATATTTTTTTAGTTACAAGAAATTTAATTAATAGAAATGTTGAGGATTAGGGATCCACTCTTAATTTGAGATAAAGAAATGATTATATTTTCTTATTTCTTAGATTGCCACTATTGGAATCCATACCCAAAGAAGGTTCCAATGGGAAGATATTATACATATAAATCATGCAATGAGGTAATCATGTTATATCATCAATTAGAATTTATCTTATAACATCAATACTTGTTTATGGGATCAAGTATTTATGTATTCTTTTGTCTAGAACAAATCAAGGTATCCACATTAGTAGTCGGTTGAAATAAAATCAGACATTTAACTAAATGGAATCAACTATTTGTTGTGCCAATAGATATACATAAATCAAGAAACACTAGCAAACAAAAATGTATAAGCTAAAAACAAATTGATGATACAAACAATGAAATTTAATATGAATCTACAATCATTCCTTATCCTTCATCAAGAGTTTCACCCCATTTCCTCAACAAAATAAACTTAGAATAACATGAAAAAAATAGAGAAAACAAAAGATTGAAGAAAAACTAAAGCAAACTTTTTATAAAATACTAGAAATCTTACTATAATTTAAGAAAAGCAAGAAAGAAAAATTCTTTTGAACTTTGTAACTATAACTTTCTCTACATAAAACTTGATATTGGCTAATGCTAATGACCTCTATTTATAGCCAACTAAAAATCAATTTACAATTATTTTATTCTTTATTTTTATTACAAGTAAGAAAATAAGGAAATCAACACCAACTTTGTCACGTTCTTTGACTGGTCATTTTGTCCATGATATCAACCATCTTTGCTCAATTTTCTTCCACAAATCAATTATCACATTAGTTGGCTTGAATTTCCAACTGATTTCATTAGATTTGAACAACCATGGGCCAAGATATGGTTGAATAATTGAGATGTGGTCGGCATACGGGATTGACTAGTGCAAAGAAGCCTCTTGGATTTTTATAAATTCATCCAATACAAATATGACTTTGGGGTCTTCATCAATGTTGTAGCTCTATGAGTTTTACATACTCAGTAAACATTTGAGATACAAATACCCTGTATTTTTTGAGTTATGTCCAAAATACCAAACTTGGTCAAGTCCGGAAATTAAATGAGCACCCTTCAATCTTCATTTTATGATGAATTTTTTATCCAAGAAAATATCATTCCAAACTTTGATTTTTGGTTTCAATCTCTCTGAAAACTTGTAAATGAATGGATTGTGAATCCATATCTTCAAGACTCATCCCAAAATCATGTCGGAAATGAAAGCTATGCTCGTTGATCCAAACCCGCACTAAAAATGCTTCCAAATACAATTCTATGTTGATTTCTTATTTTATTCCTAACATATTAATAATACTATAAATTCATTTTATTAATAATATTAATAAGGTAAAATAATAATATAAGCCTAAAATAATTATACATTTTTAACGTTCATCACACCCCCAACCACTTATTAATAGTCCCTAGTAATTAAAACATAAAATAATACAAAACAATTTGATGAATATGGCACGTTCATCATTTTTTAAAAAACAATATTTATGAAATAGTCTAACAATCAAAAAGTTTATGGTCAGTCATAATAGATGCTATCAAGAATAAATATTATAATTTTTTTATATATTATTTTTTTAGAGAAGAAATATTGTGTATATATGCACAAAACCACCGTTTCATTTCACAAACCAAAATACATTCACTTCAAACTTGATCATGAAAAAGCCTCAACTCCATATCCTCACAAGGTTAGTGTTTGTTGTGTAAATTGGCGAGGTGTTCACTCTTGGAGTTGGAAAACAGTCAAAACTCTCAAAGAAATGGTCAATATGATTTAGGACAAGCATTCAAACTAAAATTGAGCATAAGATAGGTAGTTATAAAATTTGAAACACCTAATTTTTTCATACCAAATTATGTCTCGAAATTTCATTGGTTTAGAAACACAAACAAAATGATAATATTTTTATATATTTTTTTCTTTTTTTTTTTTTTTTTTTCCTTTTTTCCTTTTTCTTTTTTTTTTCTTTTTTACAACCTGACTAACTATGAATAATACTCATCACAAATTATGTAATGAAGTATTTTTACAACATGACTAACAATGATAACATAACAATGAAGAATACTCATCACAAATTATGTAATAGAGTATTTTAACAGAAATTAACAATGTGGGTGTTAACCAAATCATTTCTCCACATGTAAGGTAGAATATTTAAGTATTTCAAATCACAACATAACCATTTCAAACGACCAATTAAAGTTCGGAATGCTTGTTTTCTCAAACTCACCACTCATTTACAAAAGATGTGTGAATATTAAAAATAAAATACTTTATCATGATCAAACTTTCAGTTATATGTATCACAACCAATCTTTCCACAAAACTTAGAATGTGCACAAAATACTTTCTTTTCTTCTTTTTTTTTTCGTAGTTTTTTTTTCAATTTAATCAAGATAGCATCGTTGAATTCAACAATAACACTATTTTCATGTTTTGACAATTCACAATATTGTTTTTAGAAAAATTCACAACATGCCATATTTTGAAAAGGGAATTACTAGAAAGATAATAAAAATAGGGATGCGTCTCAAGAATATCAAACTAACATTCTTTACTCTGCCATCAGTGTTGTTTTTTATTTTAATTTTTTTTTTCGAAATCACACATTGTAAATTAGGAAAAAATTAATATCAATTATCCCTTCCCCCCCAACTTATCTAAAACATTGTCCTCAATGTCAAAAATAAATAGGAAAGTAAGGTTTAAAAGATATTACCTGATGTATGGCTTTTTGAAATGAAAGTAGAAGAACACAGTAGTAGTTATACCCGTGAAAGATAAATCTCACAACGTCAGAAATGGCCATGCACAAGCAGCTCGTGAGCATAGGAATGGCCCGTGCATGTGCAGAACTGAAGAAGTCAAGGTTCGCAGGGATGCACGGGCTGGTCGTGCATAGACGCATAGCCCGTTTGTCAATTCGAGAAGCAACAAAATCTAATGGCTTGACGCACAGACAGGTCATGCGTAAGTGCACTACCCATGTGTCTGTGCGGGAATTTTAGAATCTGATAGCACATTTACCTAGGTTTTGCCCAAACATTATAAATACAACTTGGGGGCGCACACACCAAGGAGAGGAGGCTGATATTGGACCATAGAAATCAAGGTATAGAGCAACTTCACCAATGAGGAATCGAGAGAAGGATCGAGTCGCATTCGAGCTTGAGGATTGAAGATAAATCGAGAGATTGTTGATATCCCTAAGTTTTTCCCACTTCATTGTATCTTTATCTTTCATTTGAGCTTGATATGAACACGAACAATTAGTCTATGAGTTGTTTGTACATCATGTTTAGCTAAACATCTTGTGATTTTCGGGTTTGAAGTAGGTTAATTGACTTTTGTTGGATGTTTTAATCTTAATTGAAGTTATTATTTTGAAGCCTATTTAAGTACTTTGCTTTAATTCTTGTTTTATCATTTGGCCAATGATTTAGCATGTTTGATGTATTGATTCATAATTCGAGAGATGAGTTTCAATACTAGATCTTGAGTACTTAACATGAATATTTGCATAATTGCGTAGTTTGTGGATATTTGTGAGGACAATTGATCTTTTGGGCATTTGGGAGTCATTTATCTCATGTTGAGTAGAGATCTTTAGCATAGATATTTCAATCAACATTTTATATACATCTCGAGAGAGAGGATAAAATACCTTTTTGATCGTCTTATAGGGAAGATAGAGACAACAAGAGAAATATTAACCGAAACCATAACCCGGGAATCCATTCATCCACTTGATCTTTTAATCATTACTCTTGCTTTGTATTTTTTATGGTAAAATATTACTTAAGCTTCAAACAAACAACATCAATTTTCGATCGTCTAAGTAAAAATAATAATATTTAAATCACAACACTTAGTACGTTGATTTATTAGTCTCTGTGGATATGATCTTGCTTACCCTATCTATTCACTACACCGTACACCTGCGGTGAAGCTAAAAATAAGGCGAACAAGTTTTGGCGCCGTTGCTAGGGACTAAATAAATTTTTAGTACTGATATTGCAATAAATAGAATTATTTTTAATTTAGATATTTTTTTTCATTTTTATTTTAATTTCACTCCTACATTCTTTGATTTGTTTCTTTGAGTTGGTTCAGGTAGTGCCTGAACACCTGCTTAAAGCGAAAGGAATTAACATCGTTCATATCAAGAGTTGAAGTTTTCACTAGCGAATAAGTGCGACTACTAAACGAGCAGAAAAACACCAAGATCATACTATAGGGGATATGGAAGAAAACAACAGAGGTAATAATAGAGGTAACAATGGGATCAACGGGATCAATAATGAGTTACCGATAGCAGTCCAACAACAAACGATTCGTGATTACTTTCGCCCACAAATAAATCGCAACTATGGTGGTATTGCACATGTCCCGATAAATGCTAATAACTTCGAGTTGAAGCCAGTATTGATAAACATGGTTCAACAGAACCAGTTTGGGGATTTTGCAACCGAGGATCCTAACTCTCATCTTGCATACTTCGTACAATTTTGCAACACGATTAAGATAAATGGAATGTCGGATGATGTTATATGTATGCGCCTATTTCATTTCTCTTTGAGGGATAAGGCAAGAAACTGGTTAGGCACTTTGGCTCAGGGGAGTGTAAATACTTGGGATGATTTTAGCCATAAGATCTTTATCAAATTCTTTCCACCAAGCAAAAATACTACGACTTAAGAGCGAGATCACTCGTTCCCAGATTCGACTACGAGCCATTATACGAGGCCTGGGAGAGATTCAGGGATTTATTGAGGAGATGTCCACAACATGGGTTTCCAGAAGATCAACAACTTTGCTTCTTTTATAACAGGTTGATGGGACAGACTAGATTGTTTGTAGATGCCGCAGCAGGAGGAGCTTTACTACAAAGATTCCCACAAGATGCAGTCAATCTACTCGAAGAGATGGCAATGAATAGCTCTCAGTGGCCCTCCAAGAGGACAAATGTACAAAAGGTAGCCGAAGTTTCTGATACGGACCCAATCAAAGCATTGACGACTCAGATGGCGGCGATGACAAATCATTTGAGTGTTTTCACAAAAGGGGCCGAAGTAAACACTAATACAAGTAGTGGGGAGTTCCTCAATATCCAATGGAGGAAGCTAACTATGTCAATAGCTGGAATTTCAACAATTTCCAGAATAATTCGACTCCCACACATTACCATCTGGGTTTGAGGAACCATGAAAATTTCTCCTTTGTGTATATAAGGAACGTGATGCAACCACCACCGGGGGTTCAATGTGTCAAATGGTGTCACTAATGCGAAGGCCAAACCATCTTTAGAGGATGTCCTTACCTTAATTATGAGACAGACAAGTTCGTTGATGAATGAAACGAGGAACCGGTTTAACAAGGATAGGCTAAGTTGGACAAAATTGAGACACGAGTCACTCAATTGGCTAACACTATGGGTTTATAAATGAAAAATCCACGAAACCCGGATTGGCCAACTAGTTACAATCGTTGGTGGACAATATCAGAAAGGCCAATTTTCGAGTAAAGTAAGACTGAGGTTAATATGAAAGAGCACTATAAATCCATTCATTTGCGGAGTGGTACCGAATACGAGGGGTCGAAAGTTCCGGGAAGTGATGAAAAATCAAAACCACGCACGACCCGTGCGTGGTGCCAAAGGATACCAAGTGTTGGAAAATTTATTTTATAGATTTGATGAATGCCATGTAAAACTTAAACTAGAAAGTTGGTACCCTATTTTCCTTATAATTTACATTGTAATAGATAAATTTGAAAAAATCGAGTCAAGTCACTACGCGCGGAAATACAAGAAATCAATCAAGATCAAGTAAAGACTCATTGTGGAACAACCGAGTATGGCCAAGATAGAAGATCAAGAAGTCGACTAAAGATGTATCAACCGAGGAACAATTGTGTGTGAAGAGTTAGTCAAGTCAAATCAAGAAGCCAAGTCTCAAGTTGAAGTGATAGATGAGTCATCCAATGATTGGGAGCAGACTCAAGTCACTTGGGGAAAAAGCGTGACGACAAGAGGATTAACGAAATGAATCCGTTGCACATAAGTCAAGAACATTAATTAAATAAGTAATACTTTCATCCGCCAGGTCTTAAAGTGCTCATACGAAGCGTGCAAAAGAAATAAACCAATGGGAAGCACTTCGCACCTCGTGTCGAACACGAAAAGTCGCAAATTCATTTAATATGAGGAAGAGTCTACATCTCATGATTGAGGGCCAAGACAAGACAAGCCAACGAACACAAGTAACTTTTGAAATCAGCCTATCTCTTCAACGGGCAGATTTTCAAAAGTTCACTATAAAAGGCTGAGGAAATTCTTTGAGAAAAGGTTACATGAACGATTTAACAAGCAAGCAATATTCAAGCTATTAACTGCGCAGTATTCTCAAGTACATTCAAGCAAATCCTCAAGCCTGAAACTCAAAGGAAATCAATCTAACACAAGCTGTGAAGGAAAGACAACTTCAAACCTGTTGAAGAGGAAACTTTTGAAGAATCAAAAGGGTCTACTTTCCAATGAGGATTGTAGGAAGGTTCAAGGTCGAACCAAGATATCAAGTTATTGGAGGCTTCATGATCAAATCCAAAAGCTTGAGAAAGTGAGTCAAGTAGAAAGACAAGCGCCTGTGAAGAAAGCCGAGTCGGAAGAGAAGTCGGTTGTGTGACCAAGGTCGTCTCTAGACTGTTGACCACTTTGTAAACATATCTTTTACATAGTGGATTCCTCCATGAGTTGGAGAAGAGAGGATTAGAAGAATTACCCCATCTTCAAACCTCTATAAAAACCAAGTGTTAAAATCAAATGTTAAAACAAGCTTAAAATAATTCAAAGGACTAACTCTGCTGATAAAACCAACACAATCAAGTTAAAGTTTAGGTTAAACATCTGAGTTATTCTATCAACAGCTCTATCGAGTCTGTTGAGTGGCTAACTCTGCTTTATACCCAACTTAGTTGTCCCTCAAGGACTCAGCTGTTTGTGTTAACTTTGTAATAAATTAAAAGGACTAAAATCAAAAAGTTGGTAAGGTTTATTCAACCCCTTCTAAACCTTACTCATACCCCTTGGGACCTACAAGTGGTATCAGAGCAGTTGGTTCATTGAGCCTTCCGCACTGGTTACTAAACTAGATCTTTATTTTTTCAAAAAGTTTTAAACACTTGCATTTCCAAAATCTTTCACTCTTAGCAAAAGTTATTATCATGGAAGCAAATTTGACACACATTCCTATGTTCACTGTTGAAGAATTTGATGATTGGAAAATTTGTATGCAAGCTCATCTATCTGCTCTACATGATGAAATGTGGCTTGTGATAGAGGATGGGCCACTGCAGATATTGAAAGTGAACACGACTGTAAGAAGAGCAGCTGCAGCTGAAGGAGAAGAAGTTGTTGCTGAAGAAAGACCAACCATGGTTGAAAAACAAAGGACTGAGTGGACAAATGATGACAGAAAGAGATACAACTTGGACAATGTGGCCAAGGACATACTCTACAAGACTTTGGACAAAGCAATGTTCAATAAAGTCAAATCCTTCAAAACAACAAAAGAAATCTGGAATAAACTAACTTTAATTTGCGAAGGATAAGAGCAAATTAAAGAAGATAAATTATCTGTTGATGTTCAAAAATTTGAAAATTTTAAAATGTTTGCAGGAGAATCTATGGATCAGCTGGATGCAAGATTCACCGAGATAACAAATAAGCTTTCAGCCCTTGGGAAGGAATACACACAGAAGGAGATGTGTATAAAGATTTTGAAGAGCCTTCCAGCTGAATGGGAAATGAAGACTATGGCTCTAAGACATTTAATGGACCTCTCAAAAACATCCCCCACGAGCAATTCTCGGGCCTCGAGCCTATGAGTTTGAGTGAGAAAAAGGATCAAGAGGAGAAAATTGTACCTAAGGCAAGACTTTGATAGTCAGGATGGAAAGAGAGTTGAACCCAAGGAAGTCATAGACCACGAGGAAATAGCCCTGATGGTTAAAAGATTCAACAAGTTCTTCAACAAGAACTATAAGAGAAATAAGGGTGAAACCTCCAGAAGATATTCAAGCACCCTCTAAATCAAGGGAAGATAGGCCGCCCAAGAAAGCCG
Source organism: Rehmannia glutinosa (assembly GCA_016081115.2). Taxonomy (NCBI): domain Eukaryota; kingdom Viridiplantae; phylum Streptophyta; class Magnoliopsida; order Lamiales; family Orobanchaceae; genus Rehmannia; species Rehmannia glutinosa. The sequence continues at coordinate 432,528 of JABTTQ020002284.1, forward strand.
AGCATCATAGGGTAGAATATCGAGAGCCGATAACCCAAAGACGAAGAAAGAGTGATCAAAGAGCCGAAAAACATGTGTTGGAATTGTAGACAATCAGGACATTTTGCGCTTGACTGCCTATCCACATCAATAAATTCAAGAATGAAGAAGAAAGAAATATCTTGAGAGAAAGAAAACATGAAAAGAAAAAGGCCACGTAAGTGCGGAGGCTGCCGAGACAACTAAATCTAAAAAGCGATAAACTCACAGAAATCGTCGGCTACTTAAGTGACTACGAGGAAAAAGCCTTAAACTAGCTCATGGATAAAGAACAAGATCAACCAGACCAAGAAGATGAGGGACACTCTAACTCATCTCATTGATTCAAGTGACTGTGATTGTGATACACATTTCATCACCCACCGATTTTTATGATCCATTAGGCAAAATGATGAAAGATTTTGAACACATTAAATCCTCTCACACACTTCTAAATGAGGAAAATAGCCAGCTCAAAAGCCAAAACTCATAACTGACTAAGGAGCTAAGTACTCTAAGTCAGATAGTTGTTGAGATTACAGAGCTGAAAGATGAGAATGTCAAACTAATAGCAGAGATAGCTGCTAAAGAAAAGAGGGAAAATGATCTTAAAAATGTGATTGTCTCATTTACGAAGGCATCTAAATCATTGGATGATCTTATCATGAGTCAAAAAAGAATGTCGAGATAAGACAGGCATGGGAGTGAATTCCTGTGTGCACAGTCAAACTCTTAGAGTGATTTTGGAAAAAGGATCTTCGAGCAATGAAGCATCTCAAAAACCCAAAACACCAAATGTTGCACCCACATTCATCCCAAAGCACAATCACAAACAAAGCGGCCTTGGATATAAAGGGAAAGGAAAATAGCGGTGAGTATCTTTGAGAGGACGGTGAGAAGAAATCCACCGAGTTCCCCAGCAAACTCCAAATAGAAAGTACTCTGTGAAGAATAAATAGAGCTAGCAAAAACCCCAGAAATTTCATCAGAGAAACACATATGATGGGAATGGTAGAAACTACCCAAGCCAAGCTGATTGGTACAATGTAAAATATCAGCAAAGACCAATGGAATACAAGCCTAAATGGCAAAGTCCAAAACCTCAGCAAAGGTCATTCCAAAGGGAAAAGAGCTATTATCAGCACACATAAGCACCCAAGCACTACACTCAGAAATATCAGAACCACCCAAAGAAGGCAATTTCTAAAACACACACAGACATACAGACAAAAGAGACAGTTGTATGAACCTAAAACCCCAAGCAATTTGCAAATGTGCACTATGATTATGGAACTGATAGATGTCAACCTCTTAGAGTCAAGTCTTTTGGCTATAGGTTGGTTGGTTCATCTTTTAACACTAACCCCTCGGGACTAGACAAGTATGGGTACCTAAAAACTAATTTCCTTGATTGCGGGTTCAAGGAACAGCTGAGTGCCAAGGAACCTGGTACATGGATAGTGGTTGTTCCAGACACATGACAGGGAACAAAAAAATCTGTCAAGATTCAAGGAGATGAAGCTCCAGGGGAAATCAAAGGCACGGGATCTATCAAGAAGAATGGATTGGAAATCACAGATGTTGCTTATGTTGAAGGCCTCAACTGTTAAGCTTAAGCATCACCAACTCGTGACAAGGGCTACAATGTTGGATTTAATATGGAAGTGTGCCGGTCAAAGATCTTGAATAAAATGAAATAATGCTACAAGGATCAAGAGATAAGAATATGTATGTGGTATATTGGTCTCTTGCCACACAAAGCACTTATCGGTAGCAAAAAGAGCACATCCGAGTCAAGTTGGTTGTGGCACAAGAAGTCGAGTCATCTAAATTTCAAGACAATCAACAAGCTCGCAATAAGTCATCTTGTGGAAGGATTGCCGGACTCGGTGTACAAGAAAGAAAGTGTATGTGATGCATGCGGATGGGAAAACAGATAAAATCGCATTCAAGGATAAGCCAAATCCTTCTTCAACAAGGATATTACATACATTGCATATGGATCCATTTGGTCGATTGAACCAGCCAACATAAGTGGAAAGAAATACACTTTAGTGGTGGTAGATGATTATTCAAGATATACATGGACCATATTCATGTGCAAAAAGAAGGAAACTTTGCAGAAATTAGCTCAGCTGATGAAAAGAGTTCAAAATAAAAAGAGCCAAACCATTATAAAGATAAGATTTGTTAGAGGTAATTAATTTGTCAATGAGATAATAACTCAGTATTGTGTTGAAAATGGTATTGCTCATGAGTCATCAGCAATAAGAACTCTCAAGGAAGATGCAATGACCATGTTATTTGAAGTTGGATTACTAAGATATTTTTAATTTGAAGCCATCAATACAGCATGCTATACTCAAAATGGATGCAAGATAAACAGGCAATTAACCAAGACTCCCTATGAAATATGGACAGGCAGAAAGCCAAATATTGGATATTTCAAGATAGTTGGATGTAAATGCTTCATCCACAACAATGGCAAAGATAATTTGAAGGCTTTCGATGCTAAAGCTGATGAAGGTATCATTTTGGGAAACTCAGCTGAGAGCAAAGCCTATAGAGTACTGAACAAGAGAACTATGGTCGTAGAAGAGTCTATCCATGTGGTTTTTGATGAATCTAATGTGAAGGGAGAAGACATTGAAGAGTTAGCTGATAAGCTGAATCAGCCAACAATGCAGAAAAGTCCATATGTTGAAGTTGAAATAAGAGCAATCAACCAAGATGAAGATGAGATAGTTGAATCTCAAAGACAACTGCAAAGTCTACAACTGAATGATGATGAAAGAGTTGTTCAAGACAAAACAACTGCGAGACGGCTGAATCCAGCTGACTTGCTCCAACCTGATGTAAGATGGCTGAGAGACCATACCCCAGAGTTAGTTATTGGCGATGTTAGAGATGGTGTAAGAATCAGATCCAGAGCACAACAAGAAGCAATGTTCACTTGTTTTACTTCCCAAATATATCCAAAAGATGTGTCTCAAGTATTGGATGACACACATTGGATTCAAGCCATGCAAAAAGAGATGAATCAATTTGAAAGAAATAAGGTATAGGAATTGGTGCAGAGACCAACACATCAAAATGATATTGGCACAAAATGGGTTTTCAGAAACAAGATGAATGAGGAAGGATCTGTGGTAACAAACAAAGCATGATTGGTAGCCACAGGGTATTCCGAAGAAGAGGGAATAGATTTTGATGAAATATTTGATCCTGTCACAAAATTAGAACCAATAAGGGTGTTTTTCTTGCCTATGTTGTACATAAGAACTTCAATGTCTATCAAATGGATGTGAAGAGTGCATTTCTAAATGGACTGCTAGAAGAAGAAGTCTATGTTGAACAACCTCCAGGTTTTGAGCAAAAGACTATTGGAGATAAGGTGTACAAGCTCAAGAAAACATTATATGGATTGAAACAAACACCAAGAGCATGGTATGATACATTGTCTCAATTTATAAGCGACAATGGATTCACCAAAGGAAGGTAGACATTTAACACTCTTCAAAATTCAACATGGAGAGAATATCTTTGCTTGTTCAAATATATGTGGATGACATCATTTTTGGATCCACAAATAAAGAGCTGTGTGATAAGTTTTCAAACCTCATACAAGGCAAATTTGAGATGAACATGATTGGAGTGCTGACTTTCTTTCTAGGACTTCAAGTCACTCAATTAAAGGATGGAACCTTGATAAGTCAAACAAAGTACACCAGGGATTTAATGAAGAAACTTGGTATGGAAGAGAAGTCTTCTGTGAAAATACCAATGAACATATCAGTCAAGATGGACATGGATGCAAATGGCAAGGCTGTAGATCAAACCAGATATAGAGCACTCATTGGATCATTGCTCTACTTAACAGCCAGCAGGCCAGACATCACCTTTATTTGCAGTAGGTGTAAGTGCAAGATTTCAATCTGCACCAAAAGAGAGTCACATGACTGCAGCTAAAAGAATCTTAAGATATTTGAAGGGATGCCATGAAGTTGGCTTATGGTATCCAAAGGAAGGTGGATTCAAGCTTCTTGGTTATTCGGACTTAGACTATGTTGGGTGTAGAGTTGACAGAAAAGTACCTGGTACATGTGAAATGCTTGGAAATAGATTGGTTTCTGGTTTAGCAAGAAGCAAAACTCAATAGCCACATTCACAAGTGAAGCATAGTACATAGTCTGCGGGCGTTGTTTTCCCAAGTCTTATGGATGAGACAATGTTGAGAGATTATGAGATTGAAGCAAAAGAAATTCCAATTATGTGTGATAACACAAGTGATATTGCAATCACTCGAGAATCTGTGTTGCATTTAAGAACAAAGCGATTAGCTAACATATTCACCAAACCCCTATGTGAGTCAAGATTTGAAGAGCTTAAAAATGAGCTAAGGTTAATTGTCTTGAGTTGAGACTCGAGAATACTCAATCGAAGAGATAGAAGATGAAAAATTGAGTAAAAAGCAAATTTAACTCATCAACTAAGTGAATCACCATATCGAAAGTCGATTGCATCAAGTTAGGCCGACACTGAGTCGCCTATGAAAAGAGAAAAGCGAGTTAATTCATATTTGATACAAATTTGAGTCATTTATGAGCTAAGTGACAAAACACAGTCGTTTTAATGAGCGGGAATGTTTTTAAGGATGACGTCAGCGTAATAATGACGGGTGCGGTAAAAAGCTGCACAATAAGCATATGATTGGATATAAATGCTGTCGCATTAAATGCGATGAAGTTAATGCATTTGTGATGTGCTAATCTCAGTCATTGATCTTAATAAAAAAATTCAAAATCCAAAAATATGTTCCTTCACGTCCCTTATATATGGAAGTTTTCATTTCTCTCACCTTACGCTCACTGTACATCTTCCATGACTAAGGCAATTTCTCTCTGAAACCCTAAAAATCTTTCAAGAAAGCTTTTCATTTTTCATTCGGTAAAACTCTTTAGAAATGGCACAAAAGCACCACTTTGGAAGACTATCGAAGCAGATCCACACTGGCTCCTCAGTAGACTTAAAGGAATGGTGAAAGAGGGTTCCGATGAAACCCTGTCGAAAATCGCTGAAATGCTAGAAAAGTCAGGTCTCAAGGCTTTTCTGACTTTGGAGTACTCGCATATCTATCTAGAGGAGATAGCTTTGTTCTATGTTAACGCAGAAGTGCAGGACGAAGGGATCAAGTCCTCTGCCCACCACAAGGACATAAAAATAAATGTTAAGGACCTCGCGGAGCACTGTTTGTTGCCATCGGAAGGCATGAAGGAGATTAATGAAGCTTATGTTGATTTGGCTGCTGCATGGAAAGAGGTAGCCAAATCGGAGTGTGCTGCTAAGGTGTTCTACACAGCTGATAAGAAACTGTTGAAGGACGACTATCATAAGTTGATGGATGTCATCTCCAAGTGTGTAGATATGAAGTTTGGCGCTTCAACCAAATTGTCAAAGACTAAGCGATCGTCATGGCTGCGATCTGCAGGGCAAAAAAAGTTAACTAGGTTGAGTTTGTGTACATCAAGCTATGCCAGAATGTGATGAATAAGACTTTCAAGGAAAATGGATCCTTTGGAGGATCTCTTGGATATGGCCTCGGGATTGGCCACACTGATGGAAGTGAAGGGTATTCCCCTTCGGCATGGAAAACCCTTCCATGTCAATGAGAAGATGTTACGGGCTAACCTCTTTGGTGCCGAAGAGAAGAGAGCCCATGCAAAGAGACGAACACAAGAGAGGGGAATCAAGCGAACTCGAGGACACATACGCTACCCCTCCACCGAAGAAGAAAGCTCCCCCGCATCTCGAAGAAGAAGTTGCATGCACCCCCTACTGGTGAGTCGCCGCCCGTGAAGCCGAGTCCCCTGCCCCGCGGCCGAGGCCGAGAAGGAACCCAAATCGCTTCTCGACCATATGAAAGAAGAGGATCGCAAGTCGAGGAAGACAACTCCCTCCAAGAAGGATGCTCTAGCCCCCCACCGCCAAATAATCGAGAAGAAGAAGAAGAACCGAGAAGTCCTCGGTTTGGACTAAAAGAAGAAGAATTTTCAAGTAATCGAGCTTACAAAGAAAACTGAATCTACTACTCGTGCAGAGGCTCATCAAGACCCAATGTGAAGAAGCAAGTGAGGAAATTGAAAGGCGACAAAAGACAAGCTGAACCCATAGTTGTGAGTTGTCTCTCTACCTACCACCGATTCTTTGGCGAGTAGGGAGCGAGAACCACTTGTCTTCAATCCCGGAGAAAGGTGATGATGAAGATGAGGATGATGATGTTGTCATGTGTTCTCCATCGTATCCAAATATCCAAAGACGACTACGAGAGTGGAGGGCATGGAAACTTGATCCCTTAAGGATGCAGTTCGCTCATCCGGAGTACATCGAAAAAGAAGAAGAGTTGCTTCATTTTCTTAGGGTCTCGACTGTATGGATCTCCTCTGCATTATTAAAGCAGATGAGAAAGACAAAGCTGAGGAGGAAGCTCGAGCCCCAGAAAAAGCCAAGATGTGTGAATTCACAAACTCTTCATCTCACACTCATGCACATCTAAATATATACTCAGAGAGTGATGAGGTTCCCACTTGTAACGCCCCATTTTTTAAGTGCATTTTTAGCGTTACTAAAATTTTAAGAAAATGCGTATAATTTTTTTTAAATAAATATATAAATGAAAAGTTTAGCGGAATCGATAATGAGAATACTTTAATTCTTAAGAAAAATTATAAATTGTTTGCCTAAAATTAAAATTCCATTCAAAACACATTGAAATAAATAAAAAAATAGTACATCACAATTGTTCAAAATTTAAAATGAATTCATAGTTCTTGAAATTTAATTAACTAAAAGTGAAATCATTGGCTATTTCCCCACATCAGCAATGCATCCGTCCATATGACTTGAAAAGAATTTAAATTTAGGGGTGACTAATCACATACTCAATAGGGATAAAGATTGTCCAAGCTAAATACGAAAAGTGCACAATTACATAAATTAACACATAACCTTTCCCGTTGGCATAAGCCAGATAACACATAACCTTTCCCATAGGTACGAATGTCATATTTTTCTTTCCCGTGGCATGAGGCCAAGAAGTTTCCTTTCCCGTGGCACGAATGCCATATTTTCCTTTCCCATGGCACGTGGCCAAAATATTTTTTCCGTGGCACAAATGCCATATTTTCCTTCCCGTGGCACAAGGCCAAAAATTTTCCTTTCCGTTACACGAATGCTATATTTTCCTTTCCCGTGGTACGAGTGCCATATTTTCCTTTCTCATGGCACGAATGCCATCTTTTTCCATTCCCATGGCACGTGGCCAAAAATTTTCCTTTCCCGTGACACAAGACCAAAAATTTTCCTTTCCCGTGGCACGTGGCCAAAAATTTCTTTTCAATTGCATAAACATACATAACATACATTGTAATGAAAAACATGTCATTTATAAAAAAATTAATCATTTCATGTAGCACATTAAAAGCATATAATTCACATAATTATGCATATCATGTAATACATCGAAAGCATATATTTCACATAATAATGCATATCATGTAAACATTTAAAATGCGCAATTCACATAATTGAACAGTTCAAGCATTTAACAAAGACAATGAATTATACACATAAAATGTGATAAGAATCCCTACCTCAATCAGCAAATAAAATAGACGCACAAGTTGCTCGAATGTAAAAGTTTAATTGTTCGGTTCTTCATCACCTACAATATAAATCTAATATGATTTAGGCTATAGATGAAGTAGTAAGTTCTAACAAAAACTATGCTTATAAAATAAACTGGAGCTTTTAGTATGTGAAAATTTGACTAATTTTGAAGGTCTAAAAAAAAGAAGTTAAAAGTTAATTTTTACTTTTGGACTAAATTGAAAGTTGTGGAGTTGAATTATAAATACATAAAGTTTATTGGGTCCAATTTGAGAATTCAGAAAATAACTTTGGAACTGGGCCCAACTGAAAATTACAAGGAAACAGATTGATAATTTTAGAAAACTTGATTTGTTGTTTGGACCTAATTGAAACTTGAGTGGTCTAAATTGAAAAGTCCAAGAATATATGATTTGGGAATTTGGGTTGAACTAAAAATTTGTAAATTGCTAGTTGGTCCAAATCTAAATAAAATTCACAAAAATAAAACCCATCCCTTAAATCCCAAAATAAATCCCGTAAATCCTTATCTCATTCTCCATCTCCGGCGACGGCAACAACCATCGATGACCCACCTCGCTTCTTGTTGCTCACAAACACATACCCATAAACCACAAACACACACCCGAACACACACACACACACACACACACACAGAGAAATCACACACAGTACACATACACCAACAAACACTCACATATACGCACACACCCACATACATATATACACCAGAAGACACACACACACACCTACACGCACAAAGACACACCCACACATACAACATATATATACTCACACACACTCACACACCAATACGCACACACAAACAAAAATAATAAAAAAATAAGAATTTCATAGCCCATCCCTCAACTCCAGGCGAACTCGCGAAAACTCCACTAGGAGAGAAAAAACAATCCATTGACTACCTTGAAAGAGAAATAATTTTTTTGATGACAGTTGAATAAATGGTCATAAACTTGCACGATGTTTGTCTTTGATTGAATTATGTATGTTGAAAGATAAGTTTGGAGAGGTTTAAAATAGATGATGGGTTTCAGGAAGGAAGAAATGTTGCATTAAACTTACATCGAAAACATGGTGAGTTGTGATTAGTTGTAAAGTGGTCTAAAGTGGATTAAAGTGAGATATGGTGATGATAAAATTAGTACAAAAATGATGGACAATAGTGGGAATGTTTACTAAAGTTAACCCATTAGTAGAAGATAAAACATAAAATGTATACATATATAATTAAAATTAATTATGATTATATAAAAAATAAAATAAGATAAAAATCATAAAATTTATGGGTGTTACACCACTGAGGCAGCAGAGAAGTCAGACATGCAGTAGGCTCTGAGGGAATCCAGGGTAATGCATGAACAGCAATTATTTGAAGGACCAGGAGAATCGTCTCAACCTCTCCTGCAAATGGACCCTTTGGAAGTGGTGCATCAGATTGCCACAGACATCGCTGCAGCCATGTCCCCGGTACTATCGGAGGATGGGTCCAAGGGAATTGGCAATGAAACTAGGATTTTAGTCTCCCAAGTTGAGCCAACCCTTGAAAAAGGTGTTTTACCACCGCCCCGATGGGCCGAGCATTCAAAAGGTAAAGTCGTGAGTCGGGAGCCGAGTGACCGCATCGTGATCCACTCGGTTGGTGTGCCACCGAGGGGGAAACTCTCTCCACTGCAGCAGGGTCGGAGGATACTGCAGAAGAATCCAACTTGAAGCAATGAGGCAAAGTGGAAACTAAGGAAGAACCACAACAGATTGATATTGATGAAGCTCGAGGGGTTGAGTCATCCCAACCGAAATGTCGGTTGCCTTGAAGGTTGATGACACTTTGTTCTTACAAATCGAGGAAAAGGATGGAGATGCCCGAGAGTTAACATTCTAGGCGGTGAAAGTGCAATCAAGGGGTAATTGTATCACATAGTCTCCTAGCTTAGAGTGGAAATTTCTCTCTCTTTGGAGGGAACCCTAGTTCCACTTTGTTGGAGCCCCTTCATTCTCGGCCGCCCATTGTCCCCATTTTTACCGATTCTTGCTTTGGTCACCACCTTATTCTTTGATCTTTGATTACCGAATACATGTTGACTAAATAGATTCTTTTTCTTTTTTTTCTCTAGCATTAGACGTGTGCTTCGGGTTTTTTTTTCTTTTTAATATGTTATATATTATATAATTTCTCTGTGATCGATCCGAGTTTATTGGTTTAATTTGTGGTCTTTGGTAACTCCTCTCAGTATGGACCAAGAGATTGCGAGAAAGAACTAAGCGGTTTGCGCTTACCTGCAGTGAAAAGGAAGAAATAGCTCTTGAGGAACATGATGTTTTCGAAGTAAAGCGAGTGTAGGAAGCCTTATCGGAAAAATTTTTGGAACTAGAAAGGTCAACTTCACAGGTTGCGTAACACCATGTCTAGTATTTGGCATACTAAAGAAACTTTTACAAGAAGAGAAATCGGTATGAACCTATTTCGGTTCGTCTTCTACTCCCGGAAGATAAACTTAAGGTTTTGAAAGGGAAAACATGGACATTTGACAATCAATATCGATTCTTCGTGAATGGTCGGATGATGCTCTAGATAAAATTGGCACTATGAACTCGGTTGAGATGTGGATTGATTTGGAATGTTCCCTACCACGGCTTTCGGTGGAGACGGGTAGGAAAATTGGCAGCAAATTCTTGAGTATTTGAGACATCTTTATCCCAGATACGGGTAATATAAAAGGTAGACACATTAAGATTTTGGCCGAAGTGAATCTTGAAAAGCCCTTGCTCGAGGAACAACTATCAAATTTGGAAACGAAGCATATTGGATTGACTTTAGATATGAAAACCTGCAAAATTTTTGTTTCTCTTGTGGATTAGTTGGTCATGGGGAGAAAGGGTGTCGTGCGCGACAAAAAGATATTAGAACAAACGAACTAAGAGAGGGCAATTCGGGAATGGCTAAGAGCAAGGGATTATAACTTTGGGAGACTAATGAGCGAGCTACTAGGACCCAAAGTCACAAAGCTCCGAAAGAGCAAGTGAGTTCCAATAGCCGAGAAATTGAATGAGGTTAATGACGGTGGTGAAGGAAGGAGAATTGGGAAAAAACATTTAGGAGAGGATTTGCAAGATCGGGAGGCTTGTATTGAACCCCAAGAGGAGCTGGAAAATGAAAACAGAGAAATGAATATTTGTGAAAATTCCTTGAGGGATAGTGAGTGCATAACTAATCCTAAAGTGAATAAGGATGAAGGTCCACCTAAAAGAGATGAGAAAAGAAAACATCTTGAGATGGGTAGACTCAAATCGGTGAATGTCAATATTCAAATGGAAAGCAAAAAGAATCCCTGAATGAAATACCTCATAACACTATGGAAAATGTCAAGAATATGGGTAAACGGAGTAAACAAATCGAGAAGAGTTGGTAATAAGAGGGAAAAAAGAAAACCGAAGTTGTGCCTATGGATATAATAAATGTGACTGAAAGCACTAAGAATGGCGTAAACGAGGTATTGAGGATCGACAAGAAGTGGAAAATGTTTCGGAGAGAATAAGAAAGGAAAATATGAGGCACAAGAAAAAAACAATAATATGAATTTGGATGGGGTGGAGGTGGCTAGCCTTAAATGGGCCCACCCCCATAAATGAAGGTTTGTGTATGGAATTATAGAGGATTGGGAGGACCCTCTATAGTTCTCGAATTGAAGGAGGCTATGAAGCTTCACCTCCAAAATGTTGTGTTCTTGTGTTAAAAAAAAAATGTTTTTGTCAATAAACATCTAAACTCGACACTGAAACTTGCTTTGAGGCATTTTGTGGGACTCGCATGGAATGAGGAGAAGACAACATTGGCGAAATTTGGATTCTTGATAATGGGGTTGGTTTGTGAAAGTTTGGGCAAGCTCTAGGGATTGTAATTACAATCCGAGTGGATGTTTCCTAACTTGGAATCGACAATCCTTTTGGTTGCATTTGGACAAGGAATAAAGAGGGTCGAATTATATTGATGATGAGGATATGGCTACTCAATGGCCGAGCCTTTGGATAGGTGTGATTCAACCATAACCGAAGATATCTACATATTCTTCTACCTCTTTGAGTCTTGTTGGTTTTTTGGTTTTGATCATAAGAGCAAAGGTCTTGTAATAGACTAGTTCTTATGGATTTCAATTGTGATTGTGACTTGAATTGGTTTAGCCAATTCCCCACTTGGTTGTAATGTTGCCAAGATGGACCTTAGCCGTTGAGCTACGAATCTTGTAGTTTGTAACCGGTTATGGATGAGTTTCCTTTTGAGTAATAATAATAATCTATCGTTTGAAAAAAAAAGTGCAATCCAAGGGGTTGAGACCCTATGGATGCCAATGTCGAAGACCCTAAGATAATCGTGATTGTCTAAGGGGACATTGAAGGCCTCGCAGTGATCGAGACCTGGGAGGTATTGAAGGCCCAAGGAGGTTGAGACTTCCTGGGTAAAGCTCAAGAGAATTAGAACATTCCTCCTATTCAATGCGCCGAAATAGAAGATGAGATAAGCGCACTTCTTGACTCCCAGGAGAACCTTGATACATCATTCTTGGGGTCGAAGATGAAGTTTGAGTCCACTCGATTCTGCGAGATCCAAAGGACTCAGCTGAGGATGTTCTCAAGACTACGAGTCAGCTAAGTGATAAAGCTACTCGTCAAAAATTTAATTTTGATGATGAGCCAAGCCCCCAGGTTTCATCATCATCCGATGACGCTGATGATGTAGCAGAGGAACCGGTTATTCACTTAGAAAAATCCACTGAGACCGAAGATGCTGCTAAGACAGTTGAGGCTCAGTTAGCTAGGCAAAATATCTCCACAGCTGCAATAGTAACGACTACACCAGCTCGGTCAAAGGCTCCCACACATGTGACCACTGCCGATGAAGCTATCGCAGCTGAGGCACAAATAGCTGAATCATCACAGGCACAACCCTCACAACCCATCCCATATGTGAGTGATGATACATTTCCTAAGATATTTCCTTTCACTCCGATCCTACCAGCTTTGGAAGACGAGACCGCTGTTGAACAACAAAGATTCACCGTGAGAAAAGATCCAATCATCCCTAGTGAAACCATTGCTCCGGTAGGAGTTCAACTTTTTTCAAGAGTGGTCTGCAAATTTGAATCAAGTGAGACAATTTGAATTTCATTAGATCTTCAAGAAGATCTCGTGAAGATATTGAGAAGATCGAAAGACATCAGGCTATTTCTAAGGGATGTCACTAGCCCAAGCCTGGGATCTGATCTTGGGAGAAGGGTTTAAATTGAGCGAAGAAGGCGATAAGCAAAGAAACTACCAAAAGAGCCATTTAGTTAGTAAGCGAAGTCTCCGTGAAGTACACACCCGGAGGAGGAGGAAAAAGTGGTGGAGGAAGAGGTTCTCGACCTCGCCCAAGAGACCAAGAATATCGAATATATAGATCCCGGAAAGAAGGGGAGGACCTATTAGGTGGGTATGATGAAGTGGCAAACCTGGAAGTGGCAAGGAAGAATGTTGAGGCTGTAAAAAGACAAGAAGAGGAAAATGAAAGACAAACTGAGCTATGGCTCGAGAGGAAGCGGAAGGATGATGCTACGAAGAGAGCCTATGAGAAGAAGAAGAAAAAAAAAAAGGAAAAAGAGCGATGACTTTGGTGAAATGAAGAGGAAAAAGGAGGAGCGGCGAAGAAGATGAAGTGTTGTTGCGAACCCTTCATGTATTTTACTTGTGTAAATAAACTTTTGTTAGTCATCAGTCTACTTAGTGAAGTTTTCTGTAATTTTTCACTTTGTACTTATTCTAGTATCTTAGCATAGATGTGTAATTTTTTTTTTTTTGCTTTGATATAGAATGCTCTGATACCAAATGTAAACAGTTGTGTAAAGGACAAGACTTTTATGATCAATAAAATGATATATTCTACGCATACATTCTTTGTTACTGCATTATCTGTATGTATCTTTGCTGTTTATATTTTGTAGAAGGTTTTTAAGTTTTGGCATCATCAAAAAAGGAGAAATTGTTGGGAAATTTATTTTATAGATTTTGATGAATTTCATGTAAAACTTAAACTAGAAAGTTGGCACCCCATTTTCCTTGTAATTTACATTGTAATAGATAAATTTGGAAAAGTGAGTCAAGTCGCCTACGCCTAGAAATAAAAGAAGTCAACTAAAGAAGTAAAGCTCATTTGTGGAACAGTATGGCTAGGATAGAAGATCAAGAACTCGATCAAGATGTATCGGTGAGGAACAACTATGTGAAGAGAGTCAAGTCAACTCAAGAAGCGAGCCTCAAGTTGAAGTGACAGATGAGTCATCCAATGATTAGAGCAGACTCAAGTAACTTGGGGAAAAATGCAGCAACCAAGAGGAGTTAACTGAAATCAATCCGTTGCACAGAAGTCAAGAACATTACTTAAATAAGTAATACTTCCATCTTTGCGAGATCTTAAAGTGCTCATCCCGAAGCGTGCAAAAGGAATAAACTAATGGGAAGCACCGCACCTAATGTCGAACCTAAAATCTGCAAATCCATTTAATACGAGGAAGGGTCTACATCTCAAGATTGAGGACCAAGACAAGATAAGCCAATGAACACAAGTGACTTTTGAAATCGCCTATCTCTCCAACGGATGATTTTCAAATATTCACTATAAAATCTTTGAGGAAATTTATTGAGAAAAGATACATGAACCACGAAAAAGCAAGCAATATTCAAGCTATTAACCCGCAATATTCTCAAGTACATTCAAGCAAACCTCAAGCCCGAAACTCGAAGGAAATCGATCCAACACAAGTCGTGAAGGAAAGACAACTTCAAACTGTTGAAGAGGAAACATTTGAAGAATCAAAAGGGTTCTACTTTCCAAGGAAGATTGTAGAAAGGTTTAAGGTCGAACCAAAGATCAAGTTATTGGATGGCATCGTGATCAAATCCAAAAGCTTGAGCAAGTGAGTCAAGTAGCAAAGCGCAACGCCCTGTGAAGAAGTTCGAGTCGGAAGAGAAGTCACTTGTGTGACCAAGGTTGTCTCTAGATCGTTGACCACTTTGTAAAATGGTCTTTTAGATAGTGGATTCCTCTAGGAGTTGGAGAAGAGAGGATTAGAATAATTACCCAATCTTTGAACCTGTATAAAAATCAACTGTGTCATTTATTTTTCAGCACATTGACATTTCTGCGTACTTACATTATATTTGCTGATAAACTTATTTGCTATACAACTGATTAATAACCAAGTGCTAAAATCAAGTGTTAAAATAAATTTAAAACAATTCAAATGGTGTTAAGTCTTCCGCTGATAAAACCAACATAGTCAAGTTTAAGTTCAGGTTAAACAACTGAGTTATTCTATCAACAGCTCTATCGAGTCTGTTGAGTGGCTAACTCTGTTGTATAACCAACTTAGCTGTCCCTCAAGGACTCAGTTGCTTGTGTTAACTCTGTAATATTTTAAAAGGACTAAAATCGAAAAGTTGATAAGGTTTATTCAACCCCCCTTCTAAACCTTACTCACACCCTTTGAGACCTACACCAAGAACAAGACAGAAGGCGCACGAGCAACTTATGTGTGGTGCTGAACAACAGATTTCGACCCCTGGAGAAAGAGACATTGCAGCAAATGGCAACGTTGAGATTGAGGGAGGAACTGAGCGATACATTGATGAACAAAAAGGGTCCGAGAAGCTTAAATCTTCTTCTAACTCTAATTTTTCAATACTTACTATTCCCCTTCCTTTTCCCCAACAATTTCAAAGAAAACGATAGATGCCCAATTTGCTAAATTTCTAGATTTCTTTAAGAAATTGCATATTAACATACCTTTTGCAGAAGCATTGGAGCAGATGCCTAACTATGCGAAGTTTTTGAACGAAGTGATGTCCAAGAAGAAAAAGTTGGCAGAATTCGAGACAATTAACTTGACTGAAGAGTGTAACACAATCATTTAGAGAAAATTACCGCAGAAGCCCAAAGATCCGGGGAGTTTCACTATCCTTTGTGAAATTGGTGGTGCTTTCTTTAATAAAGCACTTTGAGATCTAAGAGCAAGTATTAACTTAATACCCTTGTCCATTTTTAGGAGACTTGGATTGGGAGATGTAAAGCCATATATGGTCACCTTGCAACTTGTGGATAGATCACTAGCATATCCTAGGAGAATCGTAGAAGATGTGCGCGTGAAAGTCGACAAATTTGTATTCCACGTAGATTTCTTAGTATTTTACATGGAGGAAGATCGTGACATCCATCCGATACTTGGGCACCTATTCCCCATAGAATTACTATTAATAATAAAGTTATTCAAGCTTGTTTGTGACTCCTCTTGTAGCAAAGAGAGAGTAGACCTTAGCTAACGAAGGCAAAGGTGAAACCAAGAGAAGTTGGCTATGAATCTGTGCATATGACTCATGCAATCCCACTAGAAATTTTATTTTATCATCAATCAGATCTTGAATAGTTGACATAAGAGATGAAACATTGGGTGCATTGTCCACAAGAACATTTTGCAACGGGCCTGAAACTTATGTATTCATCCCAGATGGTTTTGAATTGGTTATAGTAGGTTGTGAAAGAATTTGATCCTTGAGATATGGAACTCAATGATTTCTGAAAATGAAAGACCCTCGGGCCATCAGTTTGCACATAACGAATTTTAAGCTCATCGTGACAAGATTACTTGAAATTTGTGTTAAAGTATAAGAGACTTTAACAAATATCCTTAGATATAAAATCGAGTATCCAAGATAACACTAGATTGTTTGCACACTGTCAGCAAGAAAATAATATAAAAGAAGAAGTAGGAGGAACAAGAATTTATCCATCAATGAAATCTATTTTATTCTTTACATTGAGAGCTTTCATCAAAGATCGACTCCAAGACACATAATTTTCACCATTAAATTGTTCATAAACAATCACTGCTCCTGTATTATTGCTCGAATGAAGAAAATATGGAGACGTAAAGTAATCAACAGGATTAGAAGAGGTCCTCATACCAGTAGGATTTATTGTTTCTTCATTTGAAGCCATTGAAGAACTTCAACAAAACTGCAACAAGAAATCTTGATAAAGAAAAAATGAAATAAACTTAGCATGGTGATGAGAAATCCCTAAATTGATACCATGTTGAATTTGATATCAAGAATTGAAGAAGAAAACTTAGAAATTCACAGCAGATCTTGGGAGTAGTAGAAGATTTTATTATTGAATTATAATGTTCAACTTTCTGATACAAGATTTCTCCGACGTCATGGTTTCATGATGTTAGATTATTGGTTACCATTTTTCTTGCAAAGTGAATATGAAAAATTGGTTACCATTTTTCTTGTCAAAGTTTCTTAAAATATAAAAAGGTATTTGGATAATATTCACGATCAAAGATCTTGGTAGACTCAAGTACATTCTTAGAATTGAGGTAGCAAGAAGCCAGGCAGGAATAAATATTTGCCAAAGGAAGTATGCCATAGATATATATCTTATCTCAGACAGGTTACACTGGCTACGAACCATGCTCAAAGCCAATGGATCCTAAAACTAAATCAATGCAAAAGATGACACTCATTGGATAATCCGATAGAGTATATGAGATTAGTTGGTCGACTTCTTTACTTGAAAATCACAAGACCAAACCTCTCATAAAGTATCCAAACAATATATCAGTTTATGTCCAAATTCTGCAAATATTCACTTGGTTGCACCTCACAGAATCCTGATGAGATATCTCAATAACAAATCAAGGAAAATGGTTGTTTTATTCCTCAGCTTCATCTATTCAACTTAAAGGGTTACAGTGATATGGATTGAGATAGATGCCTAGATACAAGAAGAAATATTAGTGGTTATGCCATATATATTTCGGTGATTCTCCTGTCTCTTGGAAATCACAGAAACAACCAACAGTAAATACATCAATATTGGGCTATTGCTTCAATATATGTGAGGTTCAATGGCTCACCTACTTACTACAAGATCTGAAAATTTAGCAACAACCAACCTGCACTCATCTATACAAACAACAAATCAACTTATTGTATAGCCCACAACCCCAGTCATCATGAAAGGACTAAACACATCGAACTCCATTTTGTAAGGAAAAAATTTAACAAATTCTCATTAAGTTGATCCATATTCCATCAATACATCAGACCACTGATATCTTAACCAAACCACTATCTTTCCAGTTATTTCTACATTTTATGTCCAAGTTGGATTTGAATAATATTGATCACGAACCACCTGCGGGGGTGTCAAGATCAACTATACAGTTAGAGTTGTGTTAGTTGTATTAGTTAATATAGTTATTCTCTTTCTCTATAATTAGTCTCCGCCATCCGTAGAAAACTCAATTTTGTCATTCCAAGCATGTAGCCGTATTCACTTCTTCTCTCAATGATCAACAGAATATTATTTTTCATATCATCATGCCACATTTTATAACACATCACCCATAAATGCAAATATGCTTATACACATGGCTAAAATGTAACTAATTTTAGAATTTAGGCTCCACAATAAGCCTTTAGTGCATCTGGAGAACTCCGACCGGCTTCAGAGTAGTAAAATTCCATAAACTTGATGTGAACATAGGGCTTGAAGAGTAAGGGGTGATCCTCATCTATCATCTCTTCTGGAGCCGTAATTATGTACTCTGGTTTTGGAATCGTAAATAATGTGAATGAGTATCTAGCTACATCTCCAGCCATTGTTACCCTATGATAAGAAGAATGTAGCCGTCCATTTATCAATGCCAGCTACAAAATTAAATAAGTTGGCTACCTATATATATCATGAAAACTTACATCCATCCCATTTTATGAAAATAGTAGTCCATATAGTAGTGCAAGAAATTACCTTCATAATTTTCCACATTTTGTAATTCTATCCAAATTTTATGATAGTTGTCATGTTGATTAATTTTGTACGACTAGATCTTCTATTTGGTCAGAAATGATGTTTCATGACTATTGTTGAGTAATTGGCCCATTATCTTTTAAGAGTTTGGCCCAAATGCAGCCCAATACCTCCAAGCCCAGTTATTAAATCCATTGAGTTACCCATGCGGGTTGTTGTATCCGTTTAATAGTCCGCGGACCCTCTTGTGTAATCTGAGCCGTTGATTATTGCCTCTTGATCTTGGCCATTCATCCGGACTATAAAATGGGCTCCTCCGAACCCTAATCCTCATTCTGTAGTTTTCACTCTCTATCATCTCTCTCTCTCACTTTACACTCTCTCGAATCTTCTTGGGGTTATTTTCTCTGTGAAATCCGATCTCTCATCGGAGTTTCTATGAAATATTGAGTGTTTTGACGTCCTTGAGTGTTTCTTCTTCTCTAGTTCACTTCCTTTGTGGACGAACTGGTTGGGGTCAAAACTAGGGTTTCTGGGAAGAACTAGGGTTTGGTGATTCGGGCCTTTCCTCGGGTCTCTGGTCCGATTCTATCTTTGTGGTTCTGTGGATTTCTCTGGTGACTTACCGTGGTGGTTCTTTGGGAAAACTGGTCCTGAGCCGAAATATATTCTATATTTTGATTTTAGGGTTTTATCCCTCATATTACTTTGTGTTATATTTCTTTTCTTGTATTATTTGATTTAGTTGTAATAATTACTTTGCACTTTGAGTCTAGAGTGCTATTTTGTATTAATAGGCTTATTGAGTCTGAAATTTGTTATTCGGTACCCCGTATATCGATCTATTAAGGCAGATAGATACCCAACAGTGGTATCAGAGCAGCTATCTGCCTCGTGGTGGGTTGGTACTTCTGGTTCTTGAGCTTCTTGGTGATCTATTGGCTCCCTGGTGTACTTGGTTGTGGTGAGAACCCAGGACAGGCTCCTGGTTGTACGATTCTTTATTCCCCATTTCCTCTTATTTATTTTCTGTTAGTACTTAGTTTAGGGAAATCCTAAGCATAAGCCTCTTGACCTTGTGCCTTGAGTGCAGGTCCTTTGTGGTCCTGTGTTCTTTTTCTTGATTACCTTACTTTGTGCGGGACTCTGTGTTGTCCATTATTTGCCTCTTATTTTTTTTTGTCATTGGACTCTGTGTGGTCCAACTACTTGTTGCTTCTGCTGTTCTATTTGATAATTGTGATACCTCACTTTGTGCTGTATTCTTGTAATATCATTTGTGGCTTTATCTGTGAATATGGTTGGTGCATCTGGTTATCATATGGAACCCTTTAATGGGAAAAGTGATTTTTCTATTTGGCAACAAAAATGAAGGGGATTTTAATTCAAATGAGTAAATGTTTCAAAGCTATTGATAAAAAGTATTCGATAAAGATACGATTGAAATAAAATCAACTTGATGAATTTGCCTACTCATCCATTATCCTCAATCTCTCCGATGTTGTTTTGAGAAAAGTTGGCAAATTAACTTCTGCCAAGGCTCTTTGGGATAAATTGCAAGAACTTTACACTGAAACTTCCCTACCCTCAAAACTCTTTTAATTGGAAAAGTTTTTTAGATTCAAACTTGATTTGACTAAGGATATGGATGAGAACCTTGATGTTTTTACCAAATTGATACAAGATATGAAACTCACTGGTGATAAAAACATTGATGATTATACCCATATTGTGTTGCTAAATGCCATCTCTGATTCATATTGATGTGAAATCTGCCATTAAAATGGTAGAGACTCTATTACCCTTGATACTATGATTAATAGCCTTAGGAGTAAGGAATTAGATCTGAAAATATCTAAGGGGAATGAACAGGGGTCAGGGAAGGTTATGCATGTCGTGGGTAGACCTCGTAACAGAAAATGGGAATAACAATAATAGAAATTCTGTTAGAAAGAGAAGTAAAAAAGGAGGAGGTCTAGTTCTAGACCTAAGAACAATAGTAAGTGTTATAATGTTGTGAACATGGCCATTGCATAAAAGAATGTACAAAACCAGGAATAACAAGAACAACAATCAAAACAACAATCGAATAACAAGAACCAAACCAATGATTCTAAGAACTTGACAATTGGCAATGATCATATGGGTGATGTGTTTATAGTGCGTGAGTTGCATGATTCTCGTGAATTTTGTACCTTCAAATTCTTTTAGTGAAAATGATTGGCTTATTGATTCTGCTTGTACATTTCACATGACACCATTCAAACTGTTATTTGCCTCATATGCTTCTGTGCAAAATGGATATGTTTCCATGGCTAATGATAAGAAATGTCAAGTGATTGGTGTTGGTATGCGTGTGTTTGAAACTTGTAAGGCACGTTCTCGATATGTCTAACAACTTGATCTCATGTGCTATGCTTGAGCATGATGTGCATGAGGGAATATGGGGTAAGGGTATGATGAAAATCATGAAAGGTTCCCTTGTTATTGCTAAAGCTGAAAATAAAGGAATTTGTATGTTTGCAATCCGAAGTCATTCCTTGCATGCAAAATTTTGTGAACAATGTGAACTCTATGACCAATGTGAACTCGTGAATGGCAAAACCGAACTTTGGCATAAAAGGTTTGGTTATATAAGTTCTAAAGGTCTTGAATTGTTGCATAAAGAAGGATGTTTTGGAAATGATAAACTTACTTGTGTTCCATTCTCGTGACTCATGCATTTATGGTAAACAACAAAGAGTCGCCTTCCCTTTCCTTATCCAAAACAATCTTCCCGCTCCGATATTCTTGAATACTTACATGCCGATGTTTGGGGACCCGCCAAAGTGTGACCATCTATGGTGAGAATAGGTATTTTCTATCCGTGATTGATGATTTTGCAAGAAAAGTGTTTGTATTTCTTTTGAAAAACAAGTCTGATGTTTTTGAAAAACTTCAAATTTGGAAAACCTTGATAGAAAATCAGACTGGGAAAAAGATTAAGTATTTGAGAACTGATAATGGGTTGGAATTTTGCAACCAACTCATGGATCAACTTTGTGTTGATTCAGGTATTGTAAGGCACAAGTCATTGCCTTACACCCTCAGCAAAATGGGGGTCTTGCTGAGAGGATGAATAGAACTCTTTTGGAAAGGGTGAGAAGTATGCTAAGTACATCTGGACTTTCCAAAAAGTTCTGGGGTGAATAATACCCTGAACAATTTTGGTCTGGCAAACCAGTGGAGTTTTCAAATTTAAAATTTATTGGTTGTTCAGCCTTTGTCCACCAAAAGGTTGACAAAATTGATCTAAGATCTTTAAAATGTGTTTTTTTTGGGATACCCTGATGGGGTTAAAGGGTATAGATTGTGGTCTAAATCTGAAAATGGTTTTAAAGTGTTAATAAGCAGGGATGTGGTTTTTAATGAAAATGAGTTTCCCTGCCTTGAAGTTTCTAAAATTGTTTCTGAAACTCAAAACCCCACTACTCCTAATAAGGTGGAGCTTTCTAATGTGCCTTTTGTTCCTGTGAATGATAATCCTGATATGATTGATGTTGAGCATGATAATGTGAATGACAATGATGTGCACAATGATATTGAGGATGACAATGTTGATTTGAATGATAATGTACATGATGAATTTCCCCTAGTTGACACTTGATTTGAATAATGAGCATGCTGAAAATGATAATTTGAATGACTATATGCTGACTAGGGATAGAACGAGAAGGAACATTAGAATTCCAAACAAGTTTGCTGATTTTCACTTAACTTCTTATGTGTTCTCTGTATTTGAATTAATTGAAAATTCTGAGCCTAAACCCTATCTTGATGCTGTGAACTCTGTGAAATGGCTAAGTGCTATGCAAGATGAGATGACTTCTTTGTATGTTAATAACACATGGGAACTTGTCCCAAAACCTGTTAAACGCTTCTGTGGTTGATTGTAAATGGTTGTTTAAAATTAAACATGAAAATGAAGGTGTTAGATACAAAGCTAGATTAGTTGCAAAAGGTTTTACTTAGAAAGAATGCATTGATTACAATCGAGATTTTTGCACTGTTGTGAAGTTTTTTTGTGAGAATTATGCTAGCTTTAGTGGCTCGTTTGACGGGAACTAAAGCAACTTGATGTTAAAACTGCTTTTTTACATGGTGATTTGGAAGAACAAATTTTCATGAAACAACCTGAGGGTTTTGAAGATAAAACCAAACCTAACCATGTGTGTTTACTGGAAAAGTCTTTGTATGGATTAAAGCAATCACCTAGACAGTGGAATAAAAAATTTGACTAATGCATGCTTGATTTGAAATTATGTAGAAGCCAATTAGATCATTGTCGTATTTAAAATTTGATGCTAAGTCTCCTGTTTTCTTGCCGATTTATGTTGATGATATGCTTTTTGACCGCCCACGCATTAAGGCTATTGACTATGTGAGAAATCGTTTAAGTGTTAAATTTGACATGAAATTTGACTGGCCCATGCATTAAGGACATTCACAAATTTGACATGAAATTGTTTAAGTGCTAAATTTATCTTCATCAATCTTCATATGTTGAGAAAGTTTTACACAAATTCTCTATGAGTAATGCAAAATCTGTGAATGTCCCACTTGTTTCTCTCTTTGTTCTAAGTAAAGATCAGTCCCCAAAAACGATCTTGAAATCTCTTCTCAGGCAAAACATTCCATATGCAAATGCCATTGGATCATTATGTACTTAATGGTCGACACTAGACTAGGATATTGCCTATGTTGTTTCTTGCTTTAGTAGATTTATGTCTAATCCTGGTTTGGTGCATTGGAATGTTTTGAAGTGGTTATTGAGATATCTTAGACATTCAACCGATTATTGCCTCAAATTGTCTAAATGTGAAAATGGTGTTGTTTTTAAAAGGATATGTGGACTCCAACTATGAAAATGATATAGATAACAAAAAAATCAACAACTTCCTATGTTTTTACTTTGTGTGATTCTTGTATCATTTTGAAATCCCGATTACAACATATTGTGGCTCTGTCTACTGCTGCACTAGAATATGTGGTTGTAATCAAGCTTTAAAAGAAACCTTATGGCTAAAAGGACTTGTTTCGAAATTGGTATTTTACAACAAAAGGTTGTTGTATTTTTCGACTCTCAAACGGTATTGACTTTGTAAGAATCCAGTTTTTTCATGACAGAACAAAACATATAGATGTTAGGTTTCATTTTATAAGGGATATTGTTTCTAAAGGTCTTATCTGTCTTGAAAAGTGGAATCTGAATACAATCCTGCTGATATGGGTACTAAGTGTCTACCCTTATCAAAGTTTAAAACTTGTTTAAAAATTCTCAATTTTGACATCAGACAAGGCTATCCCTTTGGTGATTACCATGGGCATGCAGCATCTTGTGTGTTTGCTTGTGAGTCCAAAACCAGTTGGACTAAAACTTGCTTATGCTTATTTGAGTCTGACGCTTAAAACCAGCTTACTTAAGTGTTTACTGGTACTATAATGAGCTCAGTGCTTATTATAGTAAAGTCCTACTTGGCTGTGTGCTGGTAGGCACTCCGGCGGTGATGATGACCAATTTAAATTTTCCTAGGTTTGTCTAATGAAATCTACTGAGCCAAATGTGGAGATTGTTGAGTAATTGGCCCATTAGCTTTTAAGAATTTGGCCCAAATGCAGCCCAATGCCTCCAAGCCCAGTTATTACATCCATTGAGTTGCCTGGGTCATGGGTTCAGGTTGCTGTACACGTTTAATAGTCCGCGGACCCTCTTGTGTAATCTGACGAGCCATTGATTATTGCCTCTTGATCTTGGCCATTTATCCCGATCAGTAAAATGGGCTCCTCGTAACCCTAATCCTCATTTTGTAGTTTTCACTCTCTCTCATCTCTCTCCTACTCTACACTCTCTTGAATCTTCTTGGGGTTATCTTCTTTGTGAAATCCGATCTCTCATTGGAGTTTTCGTGAAATATTGAGTGTTTTGACATCCTTGAGTGTTTCTTTTCTCTAGTTCACTTCCTTTATGGATTAATCGGTTTGGGGTCAAAACTAGGGTTTTTGGGAAGAACTAGGGTTTGGTTATTCGGGCCTTTTTCGGGTTTTTTGGGTGTGGATCCGGGTATTCTATGAGGTTTAGGGCAAGGCTTTGTGGTCCGATTCTATCTTTGTGGTTCTGTGGATTTCTCTGGTGACTTGCTGTGGTGGTTCTTCGGGAAAACTGGACCTGAGCCGAAATCTATTATATATTTCGATTTTAGGGTTTTATCCCTCATATTACTTTGTGTTATATTTCTTTTATTGTATTCTTTGATTCAGTTATAATTTTACTTTGCACTTTGAGTCTAGAGTACGGTTTTGTATTAATAGGCTTATTGAGTTTGTAATTTATTATTCTAAGACTCAGTGTATCGATCTATTGAAGCAAATAGATACCCAATGGACTATTTTCTCACACTAATTATTGACACGTGATTAAAATTTATCATACTAAATTTCAAGAATGAATTGAGAGTTTTTACATGACATGGGATAACAACTCGTAAAATACGTGTCAAGCATGCATATGGTTAGAATATATAGGAGATAGGGATGGCAATGGAGTGCGGACAAACCAAATGGACCTCATTTGCGTAAGGTATGGTTAAATAAAAGGGTGTGCATTGAGTGGAAAGTGGGTAATGAATATTAGACTCGAAAAAGTGTCAGGTTGGGTAACGGGTCTAATAGGACAAGCCAGACCAACCCGATATAACTAGCTTATATATCGAGTGTATATATTATTGTTTAAGAGCTCTTAATTTATGTCTTGGTGGTGTTTATTTCAAACTTAAAAAGAATCTACAAAATTGTATAAATATCACATTTCACACAATTTTTTATAAGCACTATATGAGAAAATCATTCAAATTTGGTCAAATATATGAAATTGGCAGGTCAAATGGGTCTTAATCGCTAGACCGGGTAAGGGTCAGGGCTAGTATGGGTCTACGGTGAGGGAGTCCAGGCGGGTCGAGGTCTTATATGTGTTTTCTTAATAGGTCGGTTCTCATGTCTGGGTGGACCCGGTCCAGAATTGACCAATAGACATCCTTTATAAAAAATGAGGCAGTACCATTTTAGAATAGAAGGTTTGACATGATTTTAGGATAAATTACAAAAATTATACTTGAGATTTAACCTAATTATAAAAATTCCAGTTATCTTTCCAATTCACAAATACGCCCTTAAGATGTTACAAAGACCACTCATGGGCGAAATTAAGGGGAGGCCTCCTGGGCCTCCGAAGCAGCCCAAATTTTTTTATCCTATTATTTTTTAAGAGGGAAAAAAATATATATGTTGATTTAAAGGAGAAAAAATAATTGGACTAGGGGTAATGCATACTCTTGACTACGCCCTTGCACGAACTTAAGATTTGAGTTTACATAACAAATACCTCAAAGTAATTTGTGAAATAAAAATAAATGTTGCAGAAGTATTTGTACTTTTGAAAAATAACTAGTTTTTTATTTTTAGTTAGACTGAACCTTAATGGTATCTTTTATAATTAACCCATGATTTTACATAAAAACAGTGGTATTGACTATTGATGATCGGATGGGACCATGGGAGGCAAAATTTTAACCTTGGGGGTTGATATTGGATTTTTCGTTTTTATTTTTCATTTTTAAGACGACGCCCTCAAGATAACTCTAAAATCAATATAAGAAATTGTTGGGATTCGGTCCAACATCCTGCCTACAATAGACTTTAAAAGAGGCGCGAGGCGCGGTCCGCGATTCGAACTCGTGAGCACTGGATTGCATAGTTAAAAGATAGCTTAAAGGATTTGATTTGGGCTACCTATACCAACAGATGCATCTTCTTTTCTGGTGCCCATTGTTAAAATATAGTATTATAATATTTAGTTTGATTATTTAAGTGTAATCCTTTTATGTTTTGGATTTTAGTCCTTTTAGAGTTAGGTTTTCTATTTTCCTATATAAGGCTCTTCTTTGTTTATTTTGTAATTAACTTTTGATTTTGCATAATAAGAATACAAGTATTTTATGACTTCTTTGATTTCAACATGGTATCAAAGCCATGTTTCAACCTTAACCACAACTTTCACGGGGCTTGGCAATGAATAGTAAGTAGCTTATCGATTTGGTTTGTTTTTGTTAGTTTTTTTGTTCATATTTAGTTTGATTTTGCTAGCTTTTCGGTTGATTTGGTTCGCTTTTGCTAACCTTTTGGTTAATATTTGATTCTTTTATGGTAGCTTTTTGGTTCATACTTGGTTTGTTTCCGCTAGCTTTTTTGGTTCGATTTAGCTTTACGTTAGCTTTTTTCTTTTATGTTAAAATATAAAATTATATATTTAGTTTCCTTATTTAAGTGTAATCCTTTGATGTTTAGGATTTTTATCCTTTTAGGGTTACGTTTTCTTATTTGTCTATATAAAGCTCTCCTTTGTTTATTTTGTAATTAACATTTGATTTTGCATAATAAGAATATAAGTATTTTATGGCTTTTTGATTTCAACATGGGATCAAGAGCCAGGTTTCAACCATAACCACAGCTTTTGTTGATCGAGCAGCGCCATGATCTTTTTAGGGGCGAAGTGTTTGTAGGAGGACATGAAGGTGGAGGATTTAATATTTGGCAAAACTGTAATATGTTTTTGATGGTTTGGCAATGGATAGTGGGCCGAGCAGATTTGGCTCGCTTTTTGTTAGTTTCTTATTTCATATTTGGTATTATTTTGCTATCTTTTTGGTTGATTTGGTTCTCTTTTGCTAGCCTTTTTGTTTAGATTTGATTCATTTCTCGAAGCTTTTGGTTTAGACTTAGTCTGTTTCCACTAGCTTTTTGGTTCATATTTGACTCGTTTTCGTTAGCTTTTTTGGTTCAGATTTGATTCGTATCCGCTGGCTTTCTGGTTTAAATTTGGTTTGTTTCCGTTGGCTTTCTGTTTTAGATTTAATTCATTTTCGCTAGCTTTTTGGTTTAGATTTGGTTCGTTTTGATTTAGATTTTTTTTAGGCATGATTCAGGTTTGATTTGTTTTCGCGAGTTTTTTTGTTCAGGTTTGGTTGGTTTACTTAAGTGAATTTGATATGGTTTGTGGAGAAAAATTTGGTTGATCATCATATGGTTGGTTTAGTTGGGTACATTTAATATGGTTTGTAGAGCAAGATTTGGTTGATTATATTGTGGTTGTTTTTGTTTGATGATTTGATATATATTCAAGACTTGAAGATGCATAGGTTTTGGGAGGATGACTAACCATGATTTGTGGTCGAAGAGATGGTTCTGTTTTGTTTATTTCATCGTCATGCAGATTGTTGATATGTTTACTGGGGCACATTCCAATTTACGTTTTTGTTTTTGTTTAACAAACTCTCGATGCTTGTTGCGGTTGCATCGTGAGTTTGAGGGGGAGTGTTAAAATATAGTATTATAATATTTAATTTCCTTATTTAAGTGTAATCCTTTTATGTTTAGGATTTTATTCCTTTTAGGGTTAGGTTTTCTATTTGTCTATATAAGGCTCTCATTTATTTATTTTGTAATTAAATTTTGATTTTGCATAATAAGAATATAAGTATTTAATGGCTTCTTTGATTTCAACACCCATTACATAGAAACTATGAGGTTAAGCGTGTTTGGCCTGGAGTAGACATGGGATGGGTGACCCCCTGGGGAGTTTTCCAGGGTACGCGTGGGTGAGGACAATGCGCGCTAGAAAAGACTCGTATTGGTTTGTGGGGATAGTTGTCAATCCCGGAAAGCGCTTGAGGTCCAACAGAAATTGATCCTCATCTACTATTTCCAATATGAAAAAAATAGAAAAAAGTAAATTAAATTCAACTTAAGTGGAGAGTAAAAATTGAAGCACTTACATGGAAAGAGTCTCCAATCATGACAATGAATGAATTCATTGAGGGCTCAACAAATATCCATTGTCCATCTTTTGTCATCACTTCTAATCCTTTCACCTCATTGCCATATGTCAAGATCAATGATAATTGATCAGTTATTTAGTTATTTTGTAAAGGGCATTTTAGTCTTTTAACTATATAGTTGGTTAGTTAGTTAAAATAGTGTTTATATATAATGTAACAGTGTATTAGCTGAAGATTATCAAGTTATAATCTTCTTCTTCGATTGTACAAACCAATTTAGTTTTAATGGAAAGTTCTCCATTCCATTCTTTCAATTGATGCATTTCAACATGGTATTAGTATAGAATTGCTATATCCACGTTAATTTTTCTTCAAATTCTCTGATTCTCGATCAATTTCTTGGGAATTCTTCTCGATTTCCGATTACTCTATTTTTCTCCTTGCTATCTTGGAGCTGCTTCCATGGCCGCTGGTCCAACGGAAGATTTTTCTTCACCCTATTTCTTACACCCAAGTGATAATCCAGGTGCCGTGATAGATTACGAACCTTTCACCGGAGAAAATTACACATCATGGGGTCGAGTCGTATCCATGGCGCTCAATGTAAAGAACAAAAGTCGCTTCATTGATGAGTTCTTTGCGCCTCCCCGCGACTTCTCTAGTCGCACTCAATTCTTGGCAACGTGCCAACAATCTGGTACTTTCTTGGTTACTTAATTCTATTTCGAAGGATATATGGCATAGTTTGTTGTATTTTAATATCGCGCAAGAAGTATGGGATGAGTTGAAGATTAGGTATGTTAGAAGTGATAGTCCGAGGGTTTTTCATCTTGGAAAATCCCTAAGCTCCATATCTCGGGGAATAATTCAATTACTACATACTATAATTAGTTCAAAGGACTTTGGGACGAGTATATTAGTTTTAGGCCAATCACCAAGTGTTCTTGTGGTTTGTGTTTATGTAATATTGCAAACTCCATGACTGCAACTCAACAATCTGATAGTGTTATTAAGTTTTTTGTTGGTCTACATGATTCTTATTCCCAAATCCGCAGTCAATTGCTTTTCCCTCTCCCTTCCTTAGCCAAAGTATACTCTCTTTTGCTTCAAGAAGAAGCAGAAAGAAGCCTCTCTAATTCAACTGATGTTCCTTCTATGGATTCTATGGCTATGTTAGCTGACAATCTTTAATTCTAGGATGAATTACTCTAAGGATAAAAAGAAACTAAAATGCACACATTGTGGTTTTTCCGGGCACACTATTGATAAGTGTTTTTGGTTGATTGGTTACCACCGGTTGGAAGTGTCCTAAAGGTCCAAGAAATGCAAGATAAAACACTACGATTAATGTTTTTGCTTCCACTCATCTTGAAGATGATTCATGAAGGATGAGCCTCTTGATCATCCATTCTTCTCACAAGAAATGTTTCAAAGAATTACTAGCATATGCAAAGGATCACAAAGCTAACAAAATGAGAGTATCATGATCATGTTGCACCAAATCACTCAGATCGTATCACATAATGTTTTTTCGTTATTAAGACCTCTAATAAATGGATTCTTGATACAGGTGCTACAGATCACATGGTTTGTGACATATCTCTTTTTCATAAATCTCCTAAACATGCTTCAGTTTCAATTCACCTACCTAATGGTGAAATTATCACAGCCACTCATATTGGTTAAGTTAGATTGTCTAACACTTTAACTTTACAACATGTTCTATGATTCCTTCATTTACTTTCAACCTTATATATGTTTCTAAGCTAACCAAGAATTCAGACTATACTTTGCATTTCCTAACCTCACATTGCATTTTGCAGGAAATGAAAAGTTTGAAAGTGATTGGTTTTGCTGAAGAAAAAGTTGGTTTGTATCACTTCTCCATTCCATTTGTGGTTGCTTCTACTACTATTTTAGATCCTACTCTATGGCATCTTAGACTTGGACATGCCTCTGTAAAGAGTTTAGGTTTACTTCCTCATGTTAATGTTGGACATAAGACTTTTCACAGTTGTGATATCTGTCATTTAGCCAAACAAAAGAACCTTACTTTTCCTAAAAGCACTTCTGTTTCCCTTAATAAATTTGATCTAATACATTGTGATGTTTGGGGCCCCTTTTTTGTTCCTTCTCATAATGGTTATAAATATTTTCTTATTGTTGTAGATGATTTTTCTAGATGTACATGGATTTTTTTGCTAAAACAAAAGTCTGACACTGAAAGCTACCTACAAGCTTTTCATAACTTGGTTCAAACTCGGTTCAACTTGAAAATCAAAGCCATTATGACCGATAATGGCACGAATTTTTTTTTGAAAGATTTTTACTCTTCTAATGGCATAATCCATCAAACAAGTTGTGTTGATACTCCACAACAAAATGGATTGGTTGAAAGAAAACATCAATATTTGCTAAATGTTGCAAGGACTTTAATGTTTTCCTGTCTCCCTTTAAATTTTGGGATGAATGTGTGCTTGCTTTGCATCACATATCATAAATATAATTCCTACTCCCATTCTTAATAATGTCAGTCCCTTTGAAAAATTACATGATAAAGCCCCGACTATAGTTATTTCAAAGTTTTTTGTTGCTTAGCTTATGCTTCTACTTTGCCCAAACAGAGACACAAACTATGAGCCTAGAGCAACAAAATGTGTCTTTATTGGTTACCCTTTTTGGAACAAAGGGTTACAAACTCTATGATTTTGTAAACAATAAAAGTTTTATTTCTAGAGATGTTACCTTTTGTGAAAATGTTTTTCCTTTGAGCAATGATAAAATTCAGCAATTCAACTCAATGTTCCCGATGTCTCTTCGATTATATGTCTAATTCTCAGAACTTATATTCCCACTCATATGGCCGTCCCGAAACAAATGAGCTAGTACTTGATACAACAGCTACACATGAGTTAAACAATGATACGGTACACATATATACTGATTCATCCTCAAATACATGAACCAACAGAGCAACAAGCGATAAAAATCAAAATCAGATTAGAAGATCTTCTAGACAAAGAGCTAGTCCTTCTTATGTTCAAGTGTATGATTGTAATCTTCCATCCTCTATAAAAAGTCCATCATCCACTCAAATGGTCTTTTCGGTAAGCAGATCCTATCTCGCAATTATTTGTCTTGTGTCAATCTCTCTCGCAAGTCATAAATTGTTTTTCTGCGAGCATTTCTCAAATTGTAGAACCAAAGACTTATAACCAAGCTAGTAAATCTCGAGAATGGATTAAAGCAATGCAAGTCAAATCAATGCTTTAGAAAAGAATAACACATGGATATTAACTGAGTTGCCTCCTAATCATAACTGTATAAGATGTAAATGTAAAGTGAAATACAAGTTCAATGGTTCTATAGAAAGATACAAAGCTAGGCTAGTAGCTAAAGGCTACAGACAAGAAGAAGGGTTAGATTACTTTGACACTTTTTCACCTGTCACTAAAATCACAACTATTAGATTAGTTTTGGCTTTAGCTGCTGCTATAATTGGCACCTTCACCAATTAGATGTAAGTAATGCATTTGTTCATGGAGATTTACATGAAGAAATATATATATGAAACTACCTCCAGGTTATTGTTCTCCTAATGACAAAAGAGTGTGCAAACTTACTAAAAGTCTTTATGGTTTAAAACAAGCTTCAAGGCAATGGTTTCAGAAACTTACTTCTTGTCTTATTGCTTATGGTTTTCATCAATCAAAATATGATTACTCTTTCTTTATTAAATCTAGCTCTGCTTCTATAACTGTGTTGTGTGTTTATGTTGATGATATCATTCTAGCTGGGAATGATTTGTTAGAAATTCAGTCCCTCAAAGCTCATTTAGATGCCACATTCACTATTAAAGATGTTGGTACTCTAAAATACATTCTTGGCATTGAAGTTGCTATATCAGAAAAAGGGATAAGTCTTTGTCAAAGAAAATATGCCTTAGACATCTTAACAAGAGCTAGGTTATCTAGGTTGCAAGCCTATTTCAACTCCCATGGATTCCAAGGCAGATGTCACCATACCAAAAGCTTCACAACCTCTAGTTGATCCATCGCTATACAGAAGAATAGTAGGAAGACTGTTGTACCTCACAATCACCAGGCCTGAACTTTCCTACAGCATTCAGTACCTCAGTTAATTCATGTCTCAGCCCACAGACTATCATCTTTTAACTGCACACAGAGTCCTAAGGTTTATTAAAGCTAATCCTCGGAAAAGGTCTTCTTTATCCCTCTACATCCTCTCTACATCTTCAAGCATACAGTGATGCTGACTGGGCCAAATGTCCAGATACAAGGAGAAGCATAAGTGGTTATGCTATATATTTAGGTGAAGCTTTAATATCCTGGAAAGCCAAGAAACAACCTACCATCAGTAGATCCTCCACAGAAGCAGAATACGGAGCTATAACAATTACAACTTGTGAACTTCAATGGATAAGCTACTTACTTCAAGATGTAAACATCCCATTGACATAACACCGCCATTTTATCGACAAAGCAAGTCACCGTTGCATATCCCAGAACCCATGCCACCATGAGCGTACCAAACATATTCAAATTGACTGCCACTTTGTAAGGGAAAAGATCCAACAAGGCCTAATCAAAGTACTTCACATTCCTTCTTCAAAACAAGTTGCAGATATTTTTACAAAGGCTCTACCTCCTACTTTGTTTCATCACTTCACATCCAAGTTGGGCATGATTGATATTCATGTTCCACTTGAGGGGGTGTCAAGATCAATGATAATTGATAAGTTATTTAGTTATTTTGTAAAGGGCATTTTAGTCTTTTAACTATATAGTTGGTTAGTTAGTTAAAATAGTGTTTATATATAATGTATGTGATGTATTAGTCAAGATTATCAAGTTGTAATCTTCTTCTTCGATTGTACAAACCAATTCAGTTTTAATGGAAAGTTCTCCATTCAATTATTTCAATTGATGCATTTCAACACCATACAATATGGTCACAATGCTCTTATCTGTGTGGGGTTTCAGTCCAATCTCAGTTTCATTGCTTTTAGGCGCATCATACTTCTGAACTCTTACAAGGTATCTCGTGGAATTCATATGCTCATCCATGTATTTTTCCAGTCCAAGGCTCTCCAAAACCATCATCCTTACAGTCTTGTCCAATTCAAACAATTGCTCGGAGAATGATTCTACACTCTTCTTTGGGAAGAAGATTATTATAAACAAAAATGGTAACCTTAAAAACTATCCACGAGATTTGGGAAATGTGTATGTAAAAACTTCTGATTTTAAAATAAGTGATTTATTGTAATAAAAGTTTAAGACAATTTGACAATCTTTATAGCGTTCGCAAATAGAAATTGAAAACTCATTAAATTAATAGGGTGTTTTTGGTGATTAAGTTCTAAAGCATAACTAAAAATCTAAAACATATATCTCACTCTAGTTTTTAAAGTGTTGTAAAATCGGTCTCAGCAGCGGCCGCCAGGCGCCGACAAAGCGCCGGGCGCCCTAGGCCAATCCGATTTTCTAAAATCGCCAAAAAATTGGTCGGGCAAAAATTGGCCTAGCGGCCAAAAAAATCGGTAAAAATGGGAAAAAACGCCTCACGCGGTCTAGTCGGAATAAATCGGTCAAAAATCGCAAAAATCGACCAAAATTAAAAAAAATTAAAAAAAAAAGAAGAAAAACTTAGTATTTCTAGGCGCCCGCCTAGGCGCCACCGCCGACCTGACCGGCGGCGTCTAGTGATTTCTCGCAACCTTGGTTTTTAGATGCTAAATTATACGGACATTTGAAAAAGCAAATTTAGTCAAAAGCCAACAATTCTTTAACGTTTGCAAACGCTTCTATTTTTAGATTTTTTATTACATGAAGCTCAATGATAAACATAAATTAACATTTACAAACACTAAAAAGTGATTATTTTTTCTGCCTAGAAGTTAAGAATAACTTTTTAGTGTCTACAAACACTCTCATTGTCCTATTGAACGACGTAAGATCCCCAGGCTAAAAATGGATTACACTCACATAATTTTTTAGTGTTAAGAATAACATTTACACTCACATAATTTTTTTTTTTTTTTTCTACCTAAAAATGGATTGCCTTGGGACCACATGAGATTGGTGAAGCTTTCGATCTTTCCAAGGGAAAGGACGTCGTCGATCCCCAGGCTTTCGTAGAGTGGAATCATCGGAACTTGTCCAATGTAGCCATGATAGGGCTTTTGGTTACTATTACGTAACTTGTTCTGCAAAGGGAGATCAAAAAATTGTTGTAATCCATCAATCATTGATTTCCGGAGATTAAGAGGCATTTCATCGAATATGGCCTCAAAACAACCATATTCTTCCAGTGGTTTCAGGACTTGGATTTTCACGGAGTCCCACTTTGGAGTTTGTTGTTTAAGATTGGAGAAATTTATGACAGGGAGCTTATTCATGGTTTCACAATCCATTTTTGGTTCAAGTTTTCGTAGTTGTAAGAAAATGAAGCAGGTAGATATGTAATCTGTGATGCCCTTTTATTTTATTGTAACGACCCAAATTCTCTAACAAGAGTACAAAATTTTTAACAAGTCTTTGCAATAAGCTTAAATAAAATACCGCAATTTTAAGAAAATAGCATATGATTAAAAACTTGCATCCAAATAAACAATAGTACTTTTAATTCGAACCCACAAGACAGTCATTCAAAAATAAATTGGTAACTAAAATTTGTTAGCACAATAAAATATTCCTAAATTTTGTAAAATAAATAAAAACATTGATTTCGCATCCACCGCCTCCAATCTCGCCCTCTTTGTACTCCTTAACCGAAAAATGTTAATGAATATGGGGTGAGCTTTCAACTCGCTCAATGGGGACACGTTTGTCAAAATTAAATACATCAATAGGCACAATCTTAAACATTCAACATATAATTTAACTTTTACTTTGACTGTCTAGATACTTTATAGTATCATGCGGGTTCACCCCGAGGATACTTTTGATCTCGGACCTTCTTACAACCCCGACTAACTCTTGCGGGTTCACCCCGAGGATGCTTTTGATCCCGGACCTTCTTACAGCCCCATACTAATTATAACATCTGCGGGTTCACCTCAAGATACTTTTGATCCCGTGCACCTTCTTACTGCCCCGAGGCTAACATAATTTATTTTCACAGTTGCACATAAATAATTACACATATACGAAGCATTTAATAGAGACAAACAATAAGTGAATAGAATATCCCCACCTCAAATAAATGCAGATGTCTGTGCGGAGAATGAAATAATGCAGCCAATCCTACTCCTCGTTTTCTTCGTTTTCTACAATAAATTATGAGGTAAAATTAATAATATAGTGAATAATAAATTAAGGTAAAATAAATTACTAAATAATATAAAAAAATCGGCTAATTAAGAAGGAAGAAGAATTGAAACTGAATAGATGTAATATGATTTTGGATTTTTGAAGGTGGTTTGGTCAAAGGAATTTTTCAAAGTTCAACTCTCAAATTAAAATAATTTCCAAATCAATAAAAGAAATCATCAACCCCCACAAAGTCATGTCTGCACCTCCACCTTTCCAAAACCCACTTTAATACAACACTAACAATCCAAAACCCCAACCCCCAATAAATCACACGGCTTCTTCTTCCCCTTTCCTTTTTTTTTTCTCCATTAGCTCCCCATTTTTAAAACTCCCTGCAACTCCCATCATCTCCTTTTACCTTTTCTTTTTTTTTTTTTTTGTCAAAGCCCACAATCCCCCTCAATTAACCCATCCTCTTAATCTCTTTCCTCTCATCAACCTTAATTAAAAACTCCAGCCCACTTTAAAGTTAAATCCCTAAGTTTCTTATTCTCCTCAAATACGTCTCTGCGATTCATCTTTTTTTTTTTCCTTCTCTATGCTTTTCCTCCTCTTCTCACTTTG
This sequence comes from Rehmannia glutinosa, assembly GCA_016081115.2. Lineage (NCBI taxonomy): Eukaryota > Viridiplantae > Streptophyta > Magnoliopsida > Lamiales > Orobanchaceae > Rehmannia > Rehmannia glutinosa. Next base: position 468,848 of record JABTTQ020002284.1, read on the forward strand.
TCATCTCATTCTTCTTATTTTCCTCTCCCTCACAGCCACGCCAAAACCCCAAACAATACCCAACGCCCGCACCACTACCGTGTCACCGGATGGCGCAGACGGAATGCGGCAACCTCTCCTCATTTCCGTCGTTCTTTTCTATTTTTATTTTTTTGGGAGTTGGTTTCGGTTAGCGATAATCAAGTATTGATTGGTATATTTTGGTGTGGTGCTAGAGATTACCGGATTTATTTTCGGTGGGTGGTGGGCACCGACAGGAGAAAAGTGACGGCAGCCGAAGAATAAATAAAAATATACCTGGCTTGATTTCGCAGGAGGGTTGATGAAGAAACGTGGGTAGGGTTTTATGAATTTATAGGATTGTATTTCTGATATTGATGACTAGGGTTTGTTAAAGAATCCTATTTGACTTAGACTTTTAAAATTGGGGGAAAGACTTTGGGCCCATAATGAATTTCAGAATTTAACATTTTGAATTGGGCCTGGAATATTATTAATACTAGTTGTTATCAAAATAATATTAATGAGAATAATAATAAAAAATAATTGTAGTAATTATTTGATAATAATAATAATATTATAATTAATATTAACAATAATTATAAAAATAATAAAAAAAAAAAAAATCCCGGATATTACATCCTATCCCCTTAACTAAATTTCGTCCTCGAAATTCGATAACTTACCAAAAATTAAGGAGTCGGGGTACTTGGCACGTATCTCCTCTTCACGCTCCCATGTAGCTTCATTTCTCCCATGACGTCTCCATTGCACTTTAATCAGGCTTATGTCTTTATTCCTCGCCTTATGAACTTTCCGCTCGAATGCACGGCTTCCAGGTGCTTCTTCGTATGATAAGTCATCGTTAATGCAGATCTTCATAGTTGACAATATGACTTGGGTCATGAACGTATTTCCTCAACATCGAAAATGTGGAAAACATCATGTACGCCGACAAACGCGGTGGTAATGCAAGCCGATAAGCTAGATCTCTAACTCTTTTCAAAATTTCAAACGGTCCTATGTACCTTGGCCTTAGCTTTCCTTTACCACCAAATCTAATCACTCTTCTTCTTGGTGCTACCTTGAGAAATACATTGTCTCCCACCTCGAATCGTAAGTCTTTCCTTCGGCGATAGCATACGATTTTCATATTGTGCCATTCTAATTCGATCTTGGATTTTTGCTATCTTTTCCACATGCCTCATTCGAACCAACTCCGGTCCCAACATCTTCTTTTCTCCGACCTCGCTCTAGTACAATGGAGATCTACACTTTCTCCGTACAATGCCTCGTAAGGGCCATCCCAATAGTAGTTTGGTAATCGTTGTTATAAGCGAACTCCACCAGCGATAGTAATGATTCCCGTTTCGTCTATATCAAGCACACATGCTCTCAACATGTCTTCTAATATCTCAGATCGTCCTCTCGATCGTCTGCCTGCTGCGGGTGGTAAGCCGTACTAAACTTGATTTGTTCCCAAAGCGATCTGTAAGCTTCCCCAAAACTTAGAAGTGAATCTTGTATCTCTGTCCGACACAATGGACAGGAACTCCATGTAGTTTCACTATCTCTTGGATGTATATTTGCGCATATTGCTCCATACTGAATGTCATTTTAACTGGCAGAAAGTGAGCTGACTTCGTCAATCGATCTACTACGACCCATACCGCTTTATTTCCTTTTGCTGATCGTGGTAGTCCTACTACAAAATCCATCGTTATGTGCTCCCATTTCCATTCTGGGATTTCAAGAGGTTTGAGCAAACCAGACGGTCGTTGATGCTCGGCTTTGACTTGCTGGCATATCAAACATTTCTCCACAAAAGATCCAATGTCTCTCTTCATACTTCGCCACCAAAAGGCTTCTCTTAGATCTCGGTACATCTTTGTACCTCCTAGGTGGGCAGTGTACGGCGTACAATGAGCTTCTTCAAGTAACTCTTTCCTAAGTTCTTCCTCCTCGGGTACACACAATCTCACTTCATACATCAAAACACCATCACCGTTATGACAAACCCTTTTATATTTCCTTCTCGAACTCGTCCCTTCATCTTGTTCAAAAATTGATCTCGACCTTGTGCTTCTTTGATCCTTTCTCTCAAAGTGGGTTGAACTACCAAAGATGCCAATACCGCCTTTGTACTTCTTGGTGGAGTTATGACTTCAATCTTCAGGCTTGCAAACTCTCGTACCAATTGCTCTTGTTGCGTGAGTAAACTAGACAACTCACCTTTGGTCTTACGACTCAAGGCATCAGCCACTACATTAGCTTTGCCGGGGACGATAGTTGATGGTGCAATCATAGTCCTTAACCAGTTCTAACCATCTCCTCTGTCTCATATTTAACTCCTTCTGAGTAAATAGGTATTTCAAACTCTTATGATCGGTGAATATCTCACATTTCCCGCCATATAGATAATGTCTCCAAATCTTCAGTGCATGGACTACCGCAGCTAACTCCAAATCATGAGTCGGGTAGTTCAGTTCGTGTGGCTTTAATTGCCTTGAAGCATAGGCAACCACCTTTCCGTGCTGCATCAATACGCACCCCAAGCCTTGTTTTGATGCGTCACTGTAAATCACAAAGTCCGTGGTTGGGTCAGGAATCGTCAATACCGGTGCGGAAGTTAGTTTTCGTTTCAACTCTTGGAAGCTCTCATCGCATTTCTCGGTCCACAAAAATTTCTCTCCCTTTCTGGTGAGTCGAGTCATAGGCGCAACTATTTTCGAAAATCCCTCTATAAATGCTGCGATAGTATCCGCCAATCCCAAGAAACGCGATCTCACTCACGCATTTGTAGGTGCCTTCCATTCATTGATTGCCTCAACTTTTATTGGATCCACTTTAATTCCGTTTTGCGGTGATTACATGACCAAGAAATCCAACTCGGTCTATCCGAATTCACACTTCTTGAACTTTGCGTATAACTTCTCCTTGCGAAGTGCTGCCCAAGCACTATTCTCAAGTGTTCCTCATGTTGTTCTTTGTCCCTTGAATACACGAGTATGTCGTCGTCTATAAAGACTATGACGAATTGGTCCAAAAATGGATGGAGCACTCTATTCATCAAGTCCATGAACACTCATTGGTGCGTTACTCAACCCAAACGGCATCACTACAAACTCATAATGCCCATATCGGGTCCTAAATGATGTCTTTGAGATATCACTCTCCTTGATCTTCAATTGGTGATACCGGATCTCAAATCAATCATAGAAAAAGTATTGGCACCCCTCAATTGATCAAACAAGTCTTCGATTCTTGGCGGTGGGTACTTGTTCTTCACCGTGAGTCAATTAAGTTCTCTATAATCGATACACATCCTTAATGACCCATCCTTCTTCTTAACAAATAGGATTTGGTGCTCCCCAGGGTGATACACTAGGCTGATAAAACCCAAGTCCAGCAATTCTTGTATACGCACTTTTAGTTCTTGTAACTCCTTTGGTGCCATCTCAGAGGGTGCCTTAGATATTGTCTTTGCTCAGTACCAAGTCTATTGAGAATTCAACTTGACGGTCGGGGCGGAACTCCGTGCAAGTCCTCCGGGAATACGTCTAAAAATTCTCGAATAATTGTACGCGTCTGTTGGTGATAGGTCCGCCGAGCTTCGACTAGACTTACTAAATACCCCGACAATTCTCTTTTGCCAACATCTTTCGCGCTTTCATCGCCGATATAACTCATGGTACAAACTTAGAGTTAACTCCGTAGAACGTAATCTCCTCATCGCCAGGTAGTTTGAGTGTTATCTCCTTCTCTTGGCACTCAATGCTCGCCGATACTTACTAAGCCAATTCATGCCTAGAATTACGTCAAAATCCTTCATCTCAATTATGTATACGTCGACTTCTAGATGTTTCCCCCAATGTTCACGCTCATATCATTGTCCATTACGTCAGTAATTATTGTCTTTCCGGATGGCAAACTAATGCCTAGGGGTACATCTATTCTATCATCCTTATGTCCAGTTATATCATGAAACTTAGAGATATAAATGAGTGTGTGGCACACCCGATTCGAAAAGTACAAGCGCAGTATTCCGGATATTGTTAACATACGACGACATCTTGGGGTTCTAATCGCTCTTCCTGCGTCATAGCATACATTCGAGCGGTGCCTCCTTGTCCCCTCGTTTCCTTCTCGTCTTTCAGCATGGGCAATTTAAAGCATCGTGACCCGGTTTCTTGCACATAAAACATTTTCCTTGTCCAGCCTAAACATTCCCCGTAGTGATTCTGTTGCATTTCGGGCAAGTCGGCTTATTGTTTGGTGCACTCGGGCGAGAATTTCCATCGGTTCTTATCTGTTGATTCGATTCCCCATTTTACTCAGACTTTGTCCCATCAAACTTCCTCTTTTATGACACAACTGGTTTGCGGTCATCATCATCCCCACTAGTCCTGCTTCAACTTCATGAGCCCGTCTAACCATCATAGCCTATTCCAAGTCCCCTGTGCGGATAGAATTCCAGGACAATTGTGACTTCAATCCCTTCTCAATCTCAAAGCTTTCTTTAGGTCGGTATGAACCGGATGTGGTGCAAACCGACATAATTGGTTAAACTCCCTTTCGTATTTAGTTACGGTCAATCCCCTTTGCTTGAAGTTCAAAGTCTGTTTCCTTCTTGTCACGGTAGGATCTAGGGAAGTACTTATCCATCACCACTTCCTTGAATTCATCCCAGGATAATGCATTACGTTCTTCTTGATTCGCTTTTCAAGAACCTTCCCACCAATGGTCCGCATCATCATCGGTTGGAAGGCGGTACAAGCCACTCGTTGTTCATCGTCTGCAAGTTATAAGTCGAAAATTCTTTCTAGCGCTCTTAACCATTCTTCAATTTCTTTGGTCATCACGTCCATTAAAGGTGGGTGGACGGTAATGGCGAAACTTCCACCACTCTAGTCTTGTTGTTGTTATTGTTCCCATTGTGGTTCGCACGACATTGAGAATCTCTGCAAAACAAGTCTCCACCGTAGGTTGGTTTCGATGTCGTTGGGTTCCCTTCATTGTCTTGGTTCTCGGCATTGTTCAGTTAAAGGTTTGGGGCGTCGAGGCACTCGTGGAGGATTTCGTGGAGCCATATTCCTATAATCATATGTAGTACGTTCTTAGTACCCGTCTTAAGTTATTATCGCATAGTAATTGAAATAAAAATAAAAATAATAATAATAATAATAATAATAATAAGTCATTTTATATATTAGTACTATTAAGTCAATATAATTCATTATAAGTCTCTCCTATTTTTTTTTTTTTTTATGCGAGGAGCCTAGAGTTCGTTCTTCTAATATAGCAAGTACACATGCAATAAAGAGTATGACATAAAAGCGTAAGACATAATGATATGAATAATATGTGCGCATAATATTGTGACATAGCATAACATGAATAAATTCTGTAAGGACATAATAAATTTGCATATCTTAAAGAATCCGTGAGATATGGCGGAGGTGGATGTCACTATAGTATATATTTTTTTTAATATTAAAAAAACACATTTTTTTAACAAGTCTACAACCGTAGACCCGCTCGATACCACTTGTAACGACCCAAATTCTCTAACAAGACAAAATTTTTAACAAGTGTTGTAATAAGCTTAAATAAAAGAACGCAATTTTAAGAAAATAGCATATGATTAAAAACTTGCATCCAAATAAACAATAGTACTTTTAATTCGAACCCACAAAGGTCATTCAAAAATAAATTGGTAACTAAAATTTGTTAACACAATAAAATATTCCTAAATTTTGTAAAATAAATAAAAACATTGATTTCGCATCCACCGCCTCCAATCCTCACTGGACTCCTTAACTGAAAAATGTTAATGAATATGGGGTGAACTTTCAACTCGCTCAATGGGGACACATTTGTCAAAATTAAATACGTCAATAGGCATAATCTTAAACATTCAACATATAATTTAACTTTTACTTTGGTGGCCGGATACTTTATAGTATCAAGGGTTCACCCGAGGATACTTTTGATCCCGGACCTTCTTCTGACCCTGACTAAGCATCTGCGGGTTCACCCGAGGATGCTTTTGATCCGGACCTTCTTATTGGACTAATTATAATCATCGGGTTCACCCGAGGATACTTTTGATCCCGGAACTTCTTACGCCCCAGGCTAACATAATTTATTTTAACATTTGCACATAAACAATTACACATATACGAAGCATTTAATAGAGACAAACAATAAGTGAATAGAATATCCCCACCTCAAATAAATGCAAATGTCAAACAGAGGAGAATGAAATAATGCGGACAATCCTACTCCTCGTTTTCTTCGTTTTCTACAATAAATTATGAGGTAAAATTAATAATATAGTGAATAATAAATTAAGGTAAAATAAATTACTAAATAATATAAAAAAATCGGCTAATTAAGAAGGAAGAAGAATTGAAACTGAAAGATGTAATATGATTTTGGATTTTTGAAGGTGGTTTGGTCAAAGGAATTTCTCAAAGTTCAACTCTCAAATTAAAACAATTTCCAAATCAATAAAAGAAATCATCAACCCCCACAAAGTCATGTCCGCACCTCCACCTTTCCAAAACCCACTTTAATACAACACTAACAATCCAAAACCCCAACCCCAATAAATCACACGGCTTCTTCTTCCCTTTCCTTTTTTTCCTCCATTAGCTCCCCATTTTTAAAATTCCCCGCAACTCCCATCATCTCCTTCTACCTTTTCTCTTTTTTTTTTTTTTTTTGTCAAAGCCCACAATCCCCTCGATTAACCCATCTTCTTAATCTCTTTCCTCTCATCAACCTTAATTAAAACTGCACCCACTTTAAAGTTAAATCCCTAAGTTTCTTATTCTCCTCAAATACGTCTCTCTGCGATTCATCTTTTTTTTTCCTTCTCTATGCTTTTCCTCCTCTTCTCACTGTCATCTCATTCTTCTTATTTTCCTCTCCCTCAAAGCCATGCCAAAACCCCAAACAATGTACCCAACGCCTCGCACCACTACTCACACGGATGGCGCCGGACGGAATGTGGCAACCTCTCCCTCATTTCCGTCGTTCTTTTCTATTTTTATTTTTTTGGAGTTGGTTTCGGTTATGAGATAATCAAGTATTGATTGGTATATTTGGGTGTGGTGCTAGAGATTACAAGGGATATATTTCCGGTGGGTGGTGGGCGCCAACGGGAGAAAAGTGATTTGAAAGCGAAGAATAAATAAAAATATACCTAGCTTGATTTCAGGAGGGTTGATGAAGAAACGCGTCGGTAGGGTTTTACGAATTTATAGGATTGTATTTCGATATTGATGACTAGGGTTTGTTAAAGAATCCTATTTGACTTAGACTTTTAAAATTGGGGGAAAAACTTTGGGCCCATAATGAATTTTAATTTAACATTTTGAATTGGGCCTGGAATATTATTAATACTAGTTGTTACCATAATAATATTAATGAGAATAATAATAAAAAAATAATTGTAGTAATGATTTGATAATAATAATAATAAAAATAATTAATATTAACAACAATTATAAAAATAATAAAAAAATCCGGATATTACATTTATTGTTTAAAATTTCAAAATATTCTCAGCTATTTATAGGTACAATTTGTTTTTCGTTAAAAGTTCTGTATGGGCACTGTTATTATTTCCGTGTCAGATGCGTATAATATTTATAGGTACAAGTTGACAGTAGTGGGGCTTTTGAAGCCGGGTTTTTTTGGGCATTGATAAACCAATAAAGTGATTTTACCAGTTTACCCTTATAAAAGCCCAAAAGCTGACTAAAGGAGCCAAGATCCGCGTACTTTTCACCCGGGTCGGGTTCACCCGAACCGCCAACCCGACCCGAACCGACTCAACCCGAGCTCCTCCCCACCATTGATCCTCTGATAAAAAGGCTCTCCAGATGATGCCACGCGGGCCAATATGTTTGTACATAATCACCACTATAAAAGTCAGGTACAATGAACAAGAGGTTAGGCTTTTACTCTTCATTCATCTCTTCACTACTCTTACTTCACCTAACCTCACGACCCGAACTGACTTAAGCATCGGAGGGCCTTAGCCTGGGGCTCCCTCCGGCTAGCCTAACGTGCTCCCATCTAAAAATACCCGAAGTGACCCCGAAGGTCGACCCGAAGATCCACCCCGAAGGAGCCTTTCGGGTTTACCGATTTTCCTGGTTAAATCGGTTGGCGTAAATCTGTGGGAAAGTGAGTAGAAGTAAAGATGGTGATCAAGATGTCGAAGAGGACGAATGAAGTCTTATAAATTGTTCATGTTTTCACCTTCATGGAAAATGAAAAAGGAGCATCAAGAGGTTGAAGACCGAGGGTGCCAAAAAAAAGTAGTTGAAGCTAGCAAACGAGTAGTTGAGCACACAGTAGAAAAGAGAGGGCGCCGGTGACCACTTAGGTCAAAAGTGAAGTCCCGCCCAAAATAGGAGAAATGATGTGCCACCCCGAGATGCTACTCCCAAGAAGCATAGGGTAGAAAAGATGAAGAAGAGATGAATATGAAAGTACAAGAAGGGCCAAGCCTTCCTCGATCCGAAAAAGTCAAAGAGGCACGACCCCGAGGCAAGGAGCTCGACCTCGACCCCGACCTCGAAGCAAAAATGGCCAAGCCTTCCTCGGTCGAAAAAGTCCAAGAGGCACGACCACGAAGCAAGGGAGCTCGACCTCGACCTCGACCACGACCTCGAAGCAAAAAGGGTCAACCTTTCTCGATCCGAAGGCACGACCTTGACCTTGAAGCAAAGAGGGCCAAAGCCTTCTTCGATCCGAAAATGTCAAGAGGCACGACCTTGAGGTAAGGGAGCGACCTAGACCTCGATCTCGAAGCAAAGAGGGCCAAGCCCGCTTTAAAGAAAATAACAAAACCAAGAAGATGAAGAAGATCAATGATATGCATTCTAAGTGTCGAGCATGTGTGAAAGTTGGATCCTTATGGGAAGCCTCAAAGTGTGCATAACCTCAAAGTTTCATACGTGGAAGCATCTCTATATTGTAAGTAACTCGTTTTAAATTATAAATAGTTTGCATTTGAACGCAAATTTTCTTTGAATGCACACTTCACTTTTTAAAGATGACGTCATATTCTATGATCTTGGATATCACTTATCAATGAGTAAATACAATGCAATGAGGTCACAAGGCAATAACCTAAGTGTAGCTTGAAGTGAAAGTGAATATAGAGGCGCTTGGCAAAGAATGAATTAAAATAAGAGTTCATCAAATGAAATGAAATGGGGTACACAATGAAGTGCACAATGATGTGAATGGGGCACAGTGAAGTGCACCATGAAGTGAACCATGAGATAAAGAGAACAATGAAGTGAAATGAAGTGATGCTAGAAGATTCACATAAAAAAGATTCACATAAAAAAGCTAAACGATCTGAAAAAGATCATGATATTAACCGAAAACGATCTGAAAAAGATCATGACATGAAGCTAAATGATCTGAAAAAGATCATGACATTAACCGAAAACGATCTGAGAAAGATCGTGACATGAAGCTAAACGATCTGAAAAAGATCACGACATTAATCGAAGGCGATCTGAGAAAGATCGTGACATGAAGCTAAACGATCTGAAAAAGATCATGACATTAATCGAAGGCGATCTGAGAAAGATCGTGACATGAAGCTAAATGATCTGTGGAGATCTAAAAAAACGTTTACGACATTAAGGGAAACGATCTAGGAAACATCGTGTTATGAAGTTAGATGATCTAAAAAAGATCATGGCATTAAGCGAAACGGTCTGAAAAAATCGTAATGTGAAGTCAAATGACCCGAAAAAGTAACTCAAGGATAATTCGACGAAGTTAACTATATGCGTACGCGCAGCGAAGCGCGAGGCCAGACATGCTTACGCGAAGCGAAGCGCGAAGCTAGCCACTTACGCGGCTTAAGCGCGAGTCTAGACATGCTTACGCCGAAGCGCGGTAGCGAGGCTAGCCACTTACGTGAAGCGGCGGGCGGATGTATGCTTACGCAGCGAAGCGAAAGGCTAACTATATGCGTCGGCTTAAGCGCGAGGCCGAACATATGCTTATGCAAAGCGAAGCGCGAGGCCGACATGCTTACGCCGAATCAAGCGCGAGTCTAGCCACTTACGCGGGAAGCGAAGCGCGAGGCCGACATGCTTACGCCGGGCTTAAGCGCGAGGCTAAACATTTACGTGAAGCGGCGAGAGGCTAACTATATGCTTATACTAAGCGGCGTGAGGCCGAACATATGCTTACGCGAAGCGGCGTGAGGCTAGCCATTTACGTGAAGCGGCGAGAGGCTAACTATATGCTTACGCAGAGTGAAGCATGAGACCATACATACACTAACGCAAAGCGAAGTGTGAGGCCCCGACATGCTTACGCGAAGCTTAAGCGCGAGGATAGCCATATGCTTACGCGAAGCTTAAGCAAAGAGGCTCTTGTGACGCTGAGGCAAAAGGCTCACGTGAGGCCGTAGGAGAGCGAAGTGCAAGGCTAACTATATGCATACGCAAAGTGTGAGACCCGACCATACACTAACGCGAAGCTTCGAAGCGCGAGGCTAGCCATATGCTTACACGGCTTAAGCGCGAGGCTAGCCATATGCTTATGCGAAGGGTGAGGAGTGAGACTAACCATACACTAACGTGTAGCGAAGCACGATGCCAACTATGTGCTTACGCTAACCGAAGCGCGAGACTAGTCATATGCTTATGCGAAGGGTGAGGCTAACATATGCTTACACAAAGTGAAGTGCGAAGCCACCCATATGCTCATGTAAAGCTAAGCAAAAAAAAAATTTGTTCAAGTGTAAAGCTAGGCAAAATGCTCACGTGAAGTGAATCGTGACGTGAAGCACAAGCATGAAGCATCACACTACACAAGAGGCTTGCGGGAGGCCATCGGGTGAAGCACAAGCATGAAGCATCACGCTAGACAAGAGGCTTGAGAGAGACCAAGTAAGAGGTATCCGAAAGGCCAAGTAAGAGGCTCCCGTGAGGCCAGGCAAGAGGCTCGTGGGAAGCCATGTAAGAGGCTCTCGTAAAGCCGGGCAAAAGGCCCATCCGGAGCCAAGATGCTCACGTGAAACCAAGAGGCTCATGTGGAGCCAAGATGCTCACGTGTAATCAAGAGGCTAATGCGGAGCCAAGATGCTCACGTAAAACCAAGAGGCTCGTGCGAAGCCAAGATGCTCACGTGTAACCAATAAAGTGATTTTACCACTTTACCCTTATAAAAGCCCAAAAGCTGACTAAAGGAGCCAAGATCCGCGAACTGTTCACCGGGTCGGGTTCTCCCGAACCGCCAACCCGACCCGAACCGACTCGACCCGAGCTCCTCCCCACCATTGATCCTCTGATCAAAAGGCTCTCTAGATGATGCCACGTGCACCAATATGTTTGTACATAATCACCACTATAAAAGTCAGGTACAATGAACAAGAGGTTAGGCTTTTACTCTTCATTCATCTCTTCACTACTCTTACTTCACCTAACCTCACGACCGGACCGACTTAAGCATCGGAGGGCCTTAGCCGGGGCTCCTCCCGCTAGCCTAACGTATGCGTTCATGTTTCAGTCACCCATCTAAAAATACCCGAAGTGACCCCGAAGGTCGACCCCGAAGATCCACCCCGACGTTCCACCCCGAAGGGAGCCTTCAGGTATACTGATTTTCCTGGTTAAATCAGGCATGTAATATTACAGTCCAGTTTGGTAAAATACCGGTCTGATTGGGCCAGACCGAAATTGACAGTTCTAGTTGCAAGTTCATGATTTTTTTTGGGTCGTGCAGACGTGCAGTTATACATCAACTTGAACAAACCCTCTCCTATTATTACAATAGTAAGTTAAAGTTGAACTTCAACAATCCCATTGCAGATGCTCTAAGTTGTAGTCACTATCACTAGAGATGTCAATGAGGATCAGCCCCTGAGTCGATCATAGCCTAGCCCTAGCAAATTCACGATGCCTTTGATGAAACAGTAGAAGAAGAGATTCAATTTTCTGGGTTTTCTCCAACTTATTTGGGGCACGATTTTGGCAAGGAGTTGGGTAGTTTTATTTATGTTTCCTTTTTTTTCATCCAAGTCATCGTGAATTTGCCATGTCATGTCTAGTTAGCAATTAGGACAGAAATAAATAAAATTCCTAAATTGGGAATCGATTCTGGGGAATTTTTTAAATTGACGACCAATTTAGTCTTCAATCTGCTATTTTTTAAAAATTATTATAATAAATTGCAAGTTGAATAAGTTCTTGTCTTGTTTTGTCACCACCTAATAGTTACATGCATGACATATTTTGCAATTTAGCCTATGGACAAAATCAAGCATTTAGTGTGGAACTATTTGCGCTAATATTTTTATAATTGAATGAAAGATTTAAGTCCTCGTCTCCAAGAGATTAGGAAAATCCCTCGAAGGAAGGAAAGATGTCCCATAGGCCCAAGGCGTGATGTGGAGTCTATGCCCATCGGTGTGGGGATATTTATTAAAAGAAAAAAAAATTAAATAAAGATTAAGTCGAATCTTGATGTCAGTTATAGGTTTATTTAATTGCATTCAATTGGCTGTCCAATCATAAATAAATACATAAGTACGAAATTCAAATAACTCTTGCAACCTGCACACCCTTTGTCATCTAGCCTCATGCATGATTCCTTCAATTTTCATATTTTCTGATTTTTTTAAGTGGATCGAGCCTAATGTGGACCTGGTTATATATATATATATATATATATATATATATATATCAACAAAAAAAAAAAGAAAATTAAAGGAAAATGACAGCAATATAATTAGTTAAATATATTATTGATGTATGTATATTTATATTCTAATTATATCATTATCTAAAACTAATTATATAATCAATTCAAGCCCCCCCAAAAATAATCACCAGAATATGGGTTCTCACGGACAATATACGCTCCCCGTAATAGAATTCAATGGAAAAAACTTGATTCCAGGCACAAGTTCCTGGAAATCGACATCGGTTTTAGTCCGACAGGCCCTGGAATCATACGGATGTTTCGTGGTGGCCTACAAGAACATCAGTTCGGAGCTGTACGAGGAAACTTTCGATCGGACGGAGGAACTGTTTGGTCTCCCCTGGAAACTAAAAGGAGAAACACTTCTGAAATTTCAGGGTCGGGTTATGGCGGGGAGTTTTCCTCTGATGCCACTGTTGGAATACTTCGGGTTTGAAGATGGTGGAACTTTTCAAGCTGCAAATAATTTCACCAGCCTCATGTGGCCTGATGGACACCATAAATTCTGGTAATTATATATATATATATATATATATATATATAATATTTGTATATGATGACAAAACATAAATTGGTGAAATTGTGTTTTTACTTCACACTTTGGACTACTTTGTTTTCTTCAGTTAAAATAGGGATATGGTAATTTACATACAGTACCTTAAATTTTTGGCAACTCCACACAATAGGCAAAACTACAAAATTAGTAAGAGCGGTAGGAAAAAGATCTAATAAGAAAAACGCTTTACGAATAAGTCTTGTATAACTAAAGAAAGATCTCGATATAGGTCCTGCAAACCGATTTACAAAATAGTCATGTAAACTGTATAAATATATTGATTTGGGTACAAATTTCACCTCATTACAAATACGTGAGCGGCACATATAGCTCCAATTTTCAGAAAATTAGGACTAAATTTGAAATTTTAATAAAGTTACGAGGCTATTTTGCAAATCTTACTTTTTGCGAGACTAAAATTAAGATGTTTATTTAGTATTGAAGTATTTTGCAAGATGTGATTTTGGTAGGGCCTTTTTGCATATATACAGACTAATTTTGCAATTTTACACCACACAAAAGTAACACATATTCTCACCAAAATTGCTTACTTGGCAAATCAAAAGGAAAATTTGTTATTTTTTCCCCCAAAATCACAAAATTCCCAAATTTTTGAATCACGTCTGATACATGACTTTTCCGACTGATTTTGTAGTTTTTCAGCAAAAACTCATAAATGTGCCTAAAAAATTGAAAACCACCATTTGTTGATTTCTTTGCCCCATTTGATTAAGAATAGTAAATTAAGTTGCCGGACAGGACTATATGCATTATTTTGCAAGTTAACTAACACTTTCTCTTTCTGCCCTGTTTTGCACTTATAATAGTGAGACTATACATGCATACTGTAAGCTGTTATTGGAATTAAATCACACGGTGATGAAAATGGTGGGTAGCAGTTACAATTTGGAAAAATACACTGACCCTTTAATTCAGTCGTCGTTTTACACGACAAGACTCATGAAATACCACTCGCCAGGCGAAAAAAAGGGCGATATTGGTATTTTACCTCATCGAGACAAGAGTTTTATGGCTGTAATTGGTTCAAATGAAGTGAAGGGTTTGCAGATAGAAACTCGTGATGGCGAATGGATTGATTATGAGCCGTCTCCTGGAAAATTCATAGTCATTGTAGGTGAACCATTCATGGTGAGATGTTCCAAATCCTTTATTATAACTGAATTTTTTTATAATTAGGCTAACTCTTGGGGTAACTTTTATAATAATTTATTCTAAATTTGAATATTCATGTGAATGGACTAAAGTGAAAAATGTTCAGGCATGGAGCAATGGCAGAATATATTGTCCACTCCACAAAGTCACCTCAATAGGAAGTAAAGAAAAGTATTCAATCGGCCTTTTCTCTTTCATTCGTGGTATTCTTCAAGTACCAGAAGAGCTTGTTGATGATGAAAATCCATTGAAATTTAAACCTTTCAGTAATTTGGAATTCCTTGAGTACTGCAAAGAAGGGGGCCAAAGCTGAAAGGAGTCATCCAAAAATACTGTGGAATTTGAATACAATACAATGTCCCTATATGTTTTATGGTATATTGAGTGTTATTAATTATTGTTCTATGCTAAGTATATCATTTATGCCTTCAATATATAAAATTTGTGGATATTCTCATTTTGATATTTGCTTCCTAGCTTAATTATGTAATAATAAATAAAAATTGTGGGGTGTTTCATGGTTTGTCTGCAAATATCCCCTGTGCTAGTCTTGATTTTGGGATGATATTGTGATTTTTATGGCTCTACTTGGTAAGTTTGGGGACTTGAGTACGATCCCACACATGAAACTACCCAAATGAGGGGCAGAGCCTAAACCCACCAAGTGAGATATCAACCCTAAAACCAATTGGTAATACGAGGAGTAGCTCACTGGCTTATAAGCAATGTTATATTCCTCTAATTAATCAATGTAAGACAATTCATGAGTGACGTATTTCAATACTACTTAACATGAACTTGCCTAGCTACGGTTGCACATATTGAATAGAAAAGACTAAGATTGTATACTTGATAATATTTTGTTCCACTTACACTAGCTTGAATACTTGACCATTTTATGAGAAATAGAAACTTGTTAATCATCGGATACGCTATCGGATTGAGATTACCTGTTCCATTTTTCTTATTCCACTTATATTCCATTACATCGATTGAATGACACGTGTACAAAATGAATGATGTCACAACTCCACATGTGTCATTCATCCAACATATGGAATAGGAAATGGAATATGAAAAGTGGAATAGAGATCTCAACCTACTCTTTATATGTATTTTTTTGTTAGGTAGGCATGTAGCATGTCAACGATTCAATTGAACTTTATTCCGAGATGGATCACGTGCAAAATCCGGAATTTTTTAAATTTTCAGCCATATTTATGCGATTTTGTTTTTAAATTTCTATCCTTTACCTAGCACCCTTGGTTTTTACGGGACTAGATTGGTCTTGTCAATTACTATAAGAAAAAATCAATTTACATATAAAAATATATAGGCAATGATATGCATCAGGTCAAAATTACTATTTGACTCTCAACTCGTATGCTAAATGACGAAGATGCCCTAAGATCCGCGTGTTTTCTATTCGGGTCCCAACCCTGCATCAATTGATGGTTTGGGTCGCCCGCAAGTTCTTACCGTTGATCTAATACGGGATGTGACAAGAAAGGCTAGGCGATCCCAATACGTGGGGGCATTATGTACGGCCAGGAAGTCAAACCGATAAATACTAAACAGTTCAATCGAAAAAGGTTATTTCATTATTATATGTTCACCTCGCTCTTGATTCTAGCGACCGTACTATTTATTTATGACTTAATTATCGAGAGGACCTTAGTTAGGGGTCCACCGACTAGCCTAATGTTTGTTTTTATAGGTACTTGAACTAAGTACCTAGGCTCGCGGTGAAGTGAGGGGACCCAAGTATCCGATTTATCAAATCAATTATGTATTAATTCAAATATCGAGTTAGGCTTTTAATAATGAATATCAATTTTACTTAGTTTTTGACCGTTTTAACAAAGTTTCGTTTATTTATAAGTGATGATTATAAAAATTGTTGGAAATTTGGTATGGTGAATATCGAAATGGCTAAGGAAATTTGAGCAGAGTAACAAGATGAAATCGAAAAATCTAGACAAGTAGTTACTTTTTCTCTTTAACGGTGCTTACGACATTTGGTAATCGCTTCCAAGGTACAACGACTTACGTATTGTGATAGCAAGACTAAAAATAACAAGAAACTTTGAAAAAATGGTGTTTCTATTCATAGAATTTCGAGTGCCCTCTTAGACTAGGAACAACTCTTTGTTAGAATGAATCGGGATTGTCGATTGTGCCTTGATCAAGCGTTATGATATGATAGTCAGTCGTATCCTAGAGAATGTATATATCCCTTTGCATTCACCCTTGCTTACTAGGCAGTTGTGTCCAATCATGGTGTCTGTCAAAGCAAACGCATCGCATCCAATCGTGCTCCCCGACCGCCACATGGTGCCATCCGGATGACTCGCCAAAGTTATCGCCACTTGAGCCGTCCTACCACGCCACCGAGCCACTGGACCAAACTGGTTCATTGTTTTAAAACTTTAAGGTTCCTCAAACCTCCTCGCGATGATGTGAATGCGCACCAATGCAACTAAAAGTGACAAGTGTGGTTTCGGCTCGGATGGTGCTCCGTCTTGTCCTTGGTGCTCTTTTAGCTAGCTTAAAGCTAGTCAAAATTGACTTGGTCCATTAGGGGGTATCATAAGGAGCTTCCCATAATTACTCCTTATTATTGGTGAAGTTCTATATAAACAAGTTAATCATGTGAAATGCTTTAATTTCCATGTCACTCTCCACATTATCAACCATTCATATTTCCATATATAAAAGGCATTTGTAGCTTATTTTATGCATTAATTTTTCATTCACCTGAAATTGGTTTTGAGAAATTGAAAATACGAAATTCATCTACCCGCAATGTAGATTAGGATCCTACTCAAAGAAAACTCATTTTTCTAAACCAATTTCAAGAACAAACTACCTCATAAGTTTAGCCTAATTATAAAGAAATTAAGTTATCTTTCACAACAAACATCCTTCTTGAGATTTGTATTTATATAATAAATTCGCCCTCTTCTGGTACAATTTTTAGATAAATAAATGTAAAGGATGTATTTACAATTTTAAAAAATAATTGAGTTTTTTTTAAATTAGGTGGGTATTTTATAGAATTAACCATATCGTGATCAAATTGACAAAAGCGATAATCGATCTTCGATTAAGGAAAGGGACAAAAATACCCAACATGTCCTATGAAATCCTACAAATATGCTCTGTCTTTTTACTTTCTTACAAATAGGTTGACATCTCTTTTCCGCTCTGCAAATACTTGATGTACAATAGAAATCGTTACTAATAGATCTCAACTACTAGATATTTTTATTTTCTTACAAATACGTTGGCATCTCAACTTTTTGGGCTTGTTATATTTTCTCGCTCCCGCATTTTTCTTTTAACATTTTTAAATGATGCATATTTTTTTGCGAGAATTTTCATAAGTGGCAATATACTAGAACTTGTTGTCGGTTATTAATTTATTTCATGAGGGCAGATCTCTCATGAGATCGTCTCATGCGCCTCATATGGTCCTACTCCGCTCTCTGGTCTCTCTCTCTCTCTCTCTCTCTCTCTCTCTCTCTCTCTCTATCCTTCCACTTTTCTCATGGTCCCCTCTCTTCCTTACATCTTATTCCTCTCATGGTCCCCTCTTTCTCCTCACGCCCTACACCCACTTTCTCCCCACGTTTGTCTCTCTCTACATGTATACCGCATGAAACAAAAGAAAAATATAAAAAATAAAGTACCACTTTTTATGAACAAAGTATCACGTCTTATAAAAAAGTATCACTTCAAATGAAAAATATCACATTTGACTAAAAATATATTACTTTTTATTAGAATAAAATATCGCTTCTCATGAAAAAAATAACTTTTTATTAAAAAAATATCACTTCTCATGTAACAAGTATCACTTATTATGAAAAAAGTATTATTTTTTATTTAAAAAAATAAATTTTATTAAAACAATGTATCATTTTTATGGAAAAGTTATCACTTCTTATTAAAACAAGTATCACTTCTTATTAAAAAATTATCAGCTTTTATTAAAAAGGATCATTTTTTATTTAAAATTTACAACTTCTCGATTAAAACATAGGGTAAATGACATGTCACCCCCTTAATTTGATAGTTTTTGGCACATAACCCCCTAGAATTAACATTACACCACTTCACCCCTAAATTTAAACTAATGATAGCACTTTGCCCCCCAAAAGCCCATTCGGGCCAAGACATTAAATATAAAAATTGAGGGGACCTTTCTAATGGGTTTTCTTGGCATGCCAAAATTCACAAAAGAAAAAAAGTAAAATTTAAAATATGTGTAATTTAACAAAAATTATAAAAAATCCAGACTTATTCAAAAGTCTACAAACTTTTATAAGAAAAGATAATCTGTTAAAAAGATAAAAATAGTAAAAAAAATTTGAAATTATTTTAAAACCCTAAAATTATAAAAATAAAATATGGATATTGTTGATAAAACTATAAATCATTTATAACAATTTGTCATTCATTTAAAATATTTTAGTTCCAAAAGAAAAACTCAAAACTCTTTCTAAAATTTTCTAAAAACTTAAAACCGATTTCGGATCAATTTTAAAACTTTTTAGAAACATAGGATATCAGAATCGGGATATTAAAATTTGAATATTTTTAGAAAAATTTTACAAAGAGTTTTGAGTTTTTTATTTTATTTTGGAATTTAAAATATATTAAATAAATATCAAATTGTTTTATAAATGATTTATAGTTCAATAATATCCATATTTTATTTTTATATTTAGGGTTTTAAAATAATTTCGATTTTGTTTTTAGTATTTTTAGTTTTTTATCAGATTATCCTTTTTAAAAAAAATATAGACTTTTGAATAAGTCTGTATTTTTTTAAATTTTTTTTTAATAAATTACAAATAATTTTAAATTTTACTTTTTTCTTTTTATGAATTTTTGCATTTTGGCCCGAATGGGCTTTGGGGGCAAAATGCTATCATTAGTTTAAATTTAGGTGGTGAAGTGGTGTTATGTTAATTATGGGGGTTATGTGCCAAAACTGTTAAATTAGGTGGGTGACATGTCATTTACCCTAAAACAAATATCACTTCTTATTAAAAGATAGTATCACTTATACATTAAAGTACAGATTTTTAAAGGATTTATGTGGGCATTTTCTTTTTCATATGAGGAGAGAGAGAGAGAGAGAGAGAGAGAGAGAGAGAGAGAGAGAGAGAGAGAGAGGAGATGGGGTAATTTGCATAAATATTGTAAAATTGAATTGAAATTGTGAAAATATGGGGAAAATGGGGGATTTGTGATTTTACTCGATGGCGCACATGGGATGTGTGTGCAGTTTGCGATTGGCGCATCATCCATGTATGCCAATAGAATATTTTTTTATTAAATTTCGGATGGCTAGCGTAGGAGGAGGTGCGCTTAGCTCGGTTTTTTTAAAAAATAATTAAAACGTCCCTGTTCTGGCACGAGAAAAAGTTGACACAATATGAAAATTTAAGTTCTTATTTATTTGGTGAATTTAAATTAAATTTCTCATGTTTTAATTTTTTTCTATATTAGTATTTTTTTAATTTAAGAAAATTTATTTTGGTGCTTTAACTATTTTTATTACTAACTAATTAATACACAAATTAATCCAAATATAAACATTAATAACTTTACATCTAAAATTAAAATGTCTTAACAAATTATTATTAAATACATACTTTTTGACTAATGTCAATCCTAATACTTATGTCCACCGGTGCCACATCCCGGAGGAGGATGCCTCTCTCGCATGCTATGCCTAAGACCGTATTCAACATTATCAATATCTTGTTGGTCGGAAGCCAGGACGGGCTCGGATTCATGTCCATATAACTCCTCCGAAATCCACTAGGAAATAGACAGAAATCTTTGAAAACTTGGACGCGTATATGTAGTTGGACTGCCATTTCTATATCCGTGTTCGGCAGATTAGTAAATGATGTGGTGGGTTATTATGAATCGATCATAGTCCACGAGGTTGTGGCATATATTGGGTATGATGAGAAGTGGATGGACTGTCGTATATCCGAGATAGACTAGCGCATATCCGGATGGACCTGGCACATATCCGGATGGACTTCTTTATATGTGTGAGTGCATGTGGCGCAAAGAGTGGTCGCCCTTATATTATGTGCCCGATCATGCTAATGTGATGGATCGAGTTGTTTGTGAAAACGGCTCTTGTAGAGGCATCTCTAAGAGATGCCACACACTAGTTATCTCTCAATAAAGTCACGTCTCGGGTGATCAACAAGGGGTCGAAGCACTAACATCCCGAACACTAATCCCTTTGGTGATCGAGTAGTGTAGTCCGAAGACACAAATACCAGAAATATATACATAATGATATAATTTAAATATGCATAATAGTGAATTTATAAGTAAATTACCATGGCATCCCCAGTGTAGTGTCGCTGGTTGATACCCTCTTTGTCATGTGCATGTTCGTGGACTTATTAAGCGTCGTTAATACGACTATAACATGTGTGATATCCATGATTGTGCTCCTACCATGACCTATCGCGTCACCTCCAACAATGGATTGGTGTGCCATCGCCCAAACTAAACTCAAGTAGCATGAACATGTGACCAATCTTATCCGCCTCGCCCTTTGCGATTAAAATCATAGAGTGATGTATGTGATTGTGAGCGCACATCGGTATATGTTGTCTAAGGCCAAGTGTCTCAAAGACTTGCTGCGGATGGTGAAACTCCACGATAGCGTGATTTATCGGCAGCATCGAGACCTCCACAACTCGAAATATATCATGGTCCTAATGCCATTATATATCTCTTTGAGTTCATGTCATATGACTCCCAAATCCACTAAGATAAATTCAATTATTAGTTAATGTATTTGAATATGTAGTTAAAATTACTTAGTATGAATATAAATCCTTATGTGTCTATTTGTTAGTCATCAAAGCATGTCACGATGGTATGTACGAGAATGACTAGCGATGTGTGTGTAAGCTGCGATGATTGCATCCACGTCTAAATGTTAAAGTAGAACATATTAATTAAATATTTTGTTGTAAGAAGTTTGTTGAATATATCTGATGTTAGTAAATGACCAAGACCGCACAACGGTGGAAAAGGTAGCTCATCTACATTGGTCTCGTCCACATATAATCGACTGTGGAAACTTGAAAACGTATGGTACGAGGGACAATCACGGTAATCCTGGCCCAAGCCCAAATCTAACATAATAGGTAAACAAATGGCCAATGACCATACACATTTATTTATCATGTGATGTGCAAATGTAAAAACATACGAAGCTAAATTTAAATTTACGAAATAGTAACATGACATCACCGATGACATGTTTTCTAGCCTCTATTTGAATCGCATAACTCTCTACAAATCTTTGCTAAATCAACACTACCCCAAATATATGAGAGAGGAGAGGAGAAAGAGAGGGGGACCATATGTGCATGTATTGAGACGAGAGAGATGCATGTGTGTTTGGATTTGGTAATGAGACTTCGTCTCACGTATTTAGATTCATGAGACCCAAATTCGTGAAACGGTCAAACATGTTTTTTCCATTTAATTATAGAATCATAAATTAAATTAAATACATCTATAAAAGTACAAATTCAAAATAACCACATGTATATAACTAAATATCAATTTTAAACTTTTTAATGATGAAAATCAATTTTATCCGGTCTTTGACTGATTTAACCAAGTTCGGTTATTTATAAGTGATAATTGCGAAACTACCCCATAAGTTTAGCCTAGTTATAAAACATTCTATTATTTTTCATTAGAAAAAATTTGTATTTACCTAATAAATTACCCCTACGTGGTATAATGATTCAAATCAAAACAAATGTTAAAGGATGTATTTACAATTTTAAAAAATAATTGTGTTTTTTCGTATTTAAGCTGAGTAGTTTATAGAATTGACCCTATTTATGATCAAACGGATCAAACTGATAACTGATTTTTGATTAAACCGGGATCCGGTCCAACTTGGAAAGCACAAATTGCACCAAAAATTGGGTAATGATCAGCCTCATGATTCCTTCAATTTTCATATTTTCTGTTTTTTAAAGTGGATCGAGAATAATAGATACAGTCTGATCATTGATGACCAGAACATGCTATAATTAAATCAAAAGTATAATTAGGCTAAATACTCAAGACTCCAGACCCTTCATTCGTAGCCCTTATTAGGAAATGGTAGTGTATAGTTATTGTTATTTGCTAGCCTGTTCATATATAATATAAAAGACTTTACCGATGGGATCAACTTGTGTTTCAGTGGTTGAGGCGTCTGTTGAAAGGGTGAATGGCCGATCCCATCCGAGTGCGTGTGTCCATAAAGTTCCCCCAATTGTACTCAAAAAAAAAAAAAAAAAGACTCTACCGATAAAAAAACTAAAATAAAAGACTTCTGTCAGATTGGTTGGGATTGATCTATCAAACACATCGTGCAAATTTTGTCTAAAGATAAGGAAAACGATAGCAATTATTTAAATATATGTTGATGTATCTATTTATGTTTGAATTGTTTCATTATCTAGATTATTGTACGTCATCATATTGTTTTCGTGATGACTAATTTTTTTTTTTGGACAAGAACCACGTGATACATGAGATGTTCAGGGCCGCCCCTAGGGCCCCGATTTTGAGGGCCCCAATGTTACATAGGCCACTATATAGTTATACATGTTTTATAAAAAAATATTTATAAGGGCCCCAAAAAATTAAAAAATACCTGTCAAAAGCTAAAAAAATACCAAATAATCATTTTTTTAAGATAATGTTCATCACTTGATATTAAATTCATTATCAACAACAAGATGAGAAAGTCATTTTAATAGTATCATTACTATAAAAACTCAATCTAATGAGATAAGAGAAGCTTTATTTGAATTATCAAGAGTTAGTGAAGATGTCAAAACTAGGAATGAGGTGAATCTTTAGCAACAAATGAAATTGTAAATGTGTTGGATTATTTTCCAAATACCTCCATTGCTTATAGAGTTTTGTTAACTATATCGATTCTTCGTAGCATGAGCATAGAGAAGTTTTTCAAAACTAAAATTGATAAATTCACACTTGTATTCAACTATGTCTCAAGAAAGATTAAATATGTTAGCAATTTGATGTATTGAAAATAAGGTGTCGGGAAATCTTGATTTTGATGATCTTATTGATGATTTTGCTTCTCAAAATGCTAGGAGATCCAATTTTTTCAATGACTATTTTATACTTTTTTTTTTGTCTTTATAGGTATTGCACTCGTCGAATATTCTAGATGATAAAAAAGATATTGTTTCTTGTTGGAGCGCGAAGTTTTTTTTTTGTATTTTTTATAGGGGCCCTTTTTCTCTTTATCGCCAAAGGCCCATGAAAAGTCGAGCCGGCTACTGGAGATCTTTTAAATAATATTTAAATTAAAGTGCGAGAATTGAGGTTATTTAAAAACCAGGAAAAAATGCAAAAATAGTCTTGCAACTTTACTTAGTTAATAATTTTGGTCCGGTTCAATTTGAATTTTGCAAATCTAGTCCTATATCTTTAAAATAATCGCAATTTTGGTCGTCAATTGACCGAAATAACAAATTCTGGCCACAAAAGGTCACGTGATTGGCACATGGCCCGCTATGAGGATGACTTGGACCCATTATGAGCAAAATTGGTCCATAACTTAATTTCATTCTTAAAAAAAAAAACCAAAATCAATCAACCAAATTCGCACATTTGGTCTGTAACAATTTTTATCTATTAACGAAAAGAAAAAATAAAAAACAATAGACCAAATTGGCAAAATTGGTCCTATAACTTATTTTAACTCTTAAAAAAAAGAGTTTTTATTTTGCTCAATTTGAAATTTATTCATGTGATTAGATTTATTTTAAAATCTAAAATAAAAATATACAAACTATAAAAATTTGTTTAAAAAACTAAAAACAGTTAAAAAGTCGAAATTACAATGAAAATTGTTAAAAAAATTAAATTTCAAATTAAATACACTTTCTCAAACATTAAAAATCTATTTAAAATATTTCAAAATTCTAAATAAAAAAGGGTAAAACATAGAATTTTTTTTACAAAATTAAAATTATTTAAAAAATTTTACAATTAAGGAAAATATTGAAATTCCTTTTTAAAATCCAAAAATTATAAAAATTATCAGAAAAACTAAAAGTAGGAAAAACATCAAAATTATATTAAATCCAAAAATTATAAAAAAATATGGAAATTGTTGAAAAATCTATAAATCATCTTCTAAAAAATCGACAATTATTTAAAATATTTTAAATTCCAAAATCAAAAAACTCAAAACTCTTTTTAAAATTTTAAAAATTGTTTAAAAAATTCTGAAAATTTTCTAAAAATATTCAGATGTTAATATCCCAATTTTGGAATAATTTTAAGACTTTTAAGCAAATACTCGATTTTTTAAAAAGAAATTTCAATATTTTCTTTAATTTTTAGATTTTTTAAAATAATTTTAGTTTTGTAAAAACAAATTATGTTTTCACCCTTTCTAGATTTTATAAAGAAATTCAAATTTTTTGGTAAAAACGTCTTCATTAGTTTTCAGCTTTAATCTATTTTTTCAGATTTTTAGACAAATTTTCAAACTTTAAACAATTATACAGATTTTTTATTTTATATTGAATTCATTTTTAATGTTTGAAGTAATTGGCAAAATTTTAACATAACTTTTAGTTTTTAAACCAAATTTCATATTTTTAAAACATCGTTTAGTTTTAAAAACAACTTTTTGAAAACAATTTTGAGTTTTTTATTTAGATTTTAAATGTTTAAAAAAGTGTAATTAACTTTGAAATTTAATTTTCTCAACAATTTTCATTGTAATTTTGATTTTTTAACTGTTATTAGTTTTTTAAATAAATTATTATAGTTTCTATATTTAAAATTTTTGATTTTAAAATAAATGTAATCACATGAATAAAATTCAAATTTAGCAAAATAGAAACTCCTTTTTTTAAGAGTTAAAATAAGTAATAAGACCAATTTTGCCAATTTGGTCTATTGTTTTTTGTTTTTTTCTTTTCTATAAGAGTGAAAAATAGTTACAGGACCAAATGTGCGAATTTGGTTGATTCTATTTGGTTTTTTATTTTTTTAAAAGTGAAATTATCTTGTAGGACCAATTTTGCTCATAACGGGTCCAAGTCAGCCTCATAACCGGCCATGTGCCAATCACGTGACTTGTTGTGGCCAGAATTTGTAGCTCCGGTCAATTGAGGACCAAAATCGCGACAATTTTAAAGTTACAGGACTAGATTTGCAAAACTCAAGTCGGACAGGACCAAAATTGCAAACTAGGTAAAATCATTGGACCATTTTTGCATTTTTCCCTATGATCACTATATTTAAATATGTGTAGGCCTTTTTGGCTATTCAGGTTTTCAAAAGATGAAAAGTAGTCATGTTTTCCAAAAACATGTTTTAAGCTATTTTGACTAAAACAATTATAGGCATACCGCCCTCTTCTATTATTTGCTCAATTACTTGACCATTTTAATAATCATTGACGTGGTACATTTCTCAGTACCCAAATTTTTTTTGGTGTCGAGAAATGTTTCGTTATACCGAGTAATATTTCTTTACACCGAATATGAATTCAAAAAAGGCACAATGTAAAATTGAATTCAAAATGGCTGAAAAACATGTAAAAATATTTGTCATGAATAAATGGTTAAAAATTCAGCGGACTCATATGCATGGCCGCTCCTTTCATAAGGCTAACGAGTCGATCGACTCGGGTCCAAAAAATATATGAAATTTAGGGGCTCAAAATTTTTGTGTGCCTTTTGTATATAGTATATATATAAAATAATTAAAATATTTTCAAGAGTAAATTCAGCCTAGTGGTTGAATGATTGTCACTCTTGAAACTTTAAAAGTTACACAAGTTCAAATTTATTTGCCTAGGATATTTTTTGAACTTTTTAATGCAGATAATGAAATTAAAATTGCTTACTTGCAACTAGTAGTCGAGTTCTCCTACCAATGAAGGGCCTAGATCGATTCCCTTATATTTTTTACTTTTTAATGTGGATAAGAAATTAAAAGTTCTCAATCACAACCTAGTGGTCCAGATCGATACCCTTAAAAGTTCTCAATTAACCTAATGGTCGAGCACTCACACCAAGAATAAAAGGCCCAGATCGATTGCTATTGCAGCCTTGCTAATAAAATTATCACACATAAGTTTAAATTTTATTTTTCCTCAAAGTTGAAACTCGTCAAAACTTTTCTCCAATCAACCATGTCGCAATAAAGATCTGATGGGCTAGCTATGTCATCGATTAAAAAATTAAATGAACTATTGAACAATTTGATTATATTGACTTGATTAACACTTTACCGTCAAAACTGTAAGGCGAGTTGTATTTAAATACTTATTTTGATTTTTGAACATGAATATCATATTGTCATAACTATAATAGAATTATTTGATGTATTGTACATTATACCTTTTTTTGTTATTTTAAGTTGCTCTTTTATATAGAAAAAAGGGGTTCCAATTTTAAAGTTTTACTCACGCCAAAAAATTGGCAGGACCGGGCCTGCTCATATATGTATCTATAGGACCATAACTAATGCATGCACAATGATTGTTGCATAGATTACTTGTAACTATAAAACTTTTGAAAATTGTAAATGTAC
Organism: Rehmannia glutinosa; assembly: GCA_016081115.2. Classification (NCBI taxonomy): domain Eukaryota; kingdom Viridiplantae; phylum Streptophyta; class Magnoliopsida; order Lamiales; family Orobanchaceae; genus Rehmannia; species Rehmannia glutinosa. The sequence continues at coordinate 495,981 of JABTTQ020002284.1, forward strand.
CTAACCAGTGACCAGTATATATAGCACTAATTTGTGTAGACATTGAGTGCAATAAAACTACTTCAAACCCATCAAGAAATCAATCACTAGTATGGGTTCTCACGCACAATCTACCCTCCCCGTAATAGAATTCAATGAAAAAAACTTGACTCCAGGAACAAGTTCCTGGAAATCGACATCGGACTCAGTCCGACAGGCCCTGGAAACGTACGGATGTTTTGTGTTGGCCTACGACAACATGAGTTCGGAGCTGTACGAGGAAACATTCGGCCTGACGGCGGAATTGTTTCGTCTCCCCCTGGAAACTAAAAGGAGATGCACTTCTGAAATGATAGGGTATGGGTATAGTGAGTATCGGCCTTACATGCCTCTCTTTGAGAATTTTGGGATTGAAGATCTTGGAAATATGGATAATGCGGAAAAATTCACCAGGCTCATGTGGCCTGACGGGCACGATAAATTCTGGTAATTATATATATCTTAAGATTAATGTATTACGTACTATAAAATTTTGTTACTTTATTCTATTTTAAATTTTGAATTTTAACTATTTTTATTTTTAAACATGAAATTATCAAAATGTGAAAGATAAGTTACTGGATGATTAGCGTAATTGCATTTTTGGTCTTGTAAATATAAGAAGATGGCATATTTAGTCCTGTAATTATTGTATGTAGCAATTTTGGTCCAGTAGGTAAACACAATTGGCATAGTTGGTCCTCTAATTATGCTATGTAGCAATGACGAGGTTTGTCCCATAAATTTTGATTTCTGAGCAATTTTGGTCCTATAAGTACTAAATTTGTACAATTTTGTTCTTGAAAAGGTGAAATTTGGCTTAGCCATTTGCAGGGATAGAACCAGGATTCGACACTGAGGGTGGCCAACATTTGGAAGATCAAAATTTTATTTATATAATGGATAATTACAAAAACATCCTTGATGTTTGGGGTAATTACAAAAAAAAGTAGAAAATTTTCAAAATTACAAAAAACCACCCAAGATTGATTATGTGTTAAATTGAAGGGGGTAATTATAATATTTTTATAAATATAAAGGTTTCTTTAGATATATTTTTGTTTATAAAGAGAAAAATATGAAATCGAAACAAATCTAAATGTTTTTTTTTTAATTTTCAAAAATCTTTTTTTTTGGTAATTAGCTCGAAGCTGAGAGATGGTTTTGTAATTATCCCTTTATATAATAATAAAATTCAAATATATATTTTTTGTATTTGCATCAAATACAATGCCAACACTCTTCATTAAATATCCCAAAATATCTAATTACAACCCTAATATATATTAGGTTTTAGAACATCTCTCTTACATATCACACAAGTCATCTATATGTGAATTAATGAGCTAAACTAACTAAACTATCAGAATATCACCTAAACCAACTGTACTTACATGACAAAATATGCTACCTCTTTGGATTTATAGGACCAAAATAGTTGCATAAGATACTTATATGACCAAATATGTCACCCATTTATACTTACAGAACCAAAATTGCAATTAAGCCATGATGATTTTGCAAGTTAACTAACACTCTCTTTCTGCCCTGTTTTGCCTTGTTTTCCACTTATAATAGTGAGACTATATACTCATACTGTAAGCTGTTAATGGAATTGGATAACAAGGTGATGAAAATGGTTACTAGCAGCTACAATTTGGAAAAATACTACGACCCATTAATTCAGTCGTCGACTTACTTGACAAGAATGATGAAATACCCACGCCAGGCGAAAACAAGAGCGATATTGGTATTCTACCTCATAAAGACAAGAATTTTATAGCTGTAATTGGTACAAATGAAGTCAAAGGTTTGCAGATTGAAACCCGTGATGGCGATTGGATCGATTATGAGCCATCCCTGGAAAATTCATAGTCATAGTAGGTGAAGCACTCATGGTAAGATGTTTCAATTCCTTTATAAAACATCGGTCTCTTGTGAGCGGTGGGGCAAGTGAGACGGTGATACTTTTAATGTAACAAGTAATACTTTTAATGTAAAAAATGATACTTTGTCTAAATACACAAATTTAAGCATATTTCGACAAGCATCACTTTTTACGCTAAAAGTAACACTGATCTCACCAACTTTCTCGAGATAAGTTTTGGGTTTTATAATTCATCCTAAAAATTGAATAATAATGTGCATGGACTAAAGTGAAAATTGTTCAGGCATGGAGCAATGGGAGAATATATTGTCCACTCCACAAAGTCACCGCAATAGGAAGTAAAGAAAAGTATTCAATCGGCCTTTTCTCTTTCATTCGTGGGGTTCTTCAAGTACCAGATGAGCTTGTTGATGATGAAAATCCATTGAAATTCAAACCTTTTAGTAATTTGGAGTTTCTTAAATTTGGGTGAATGGGGGCCCAAAGGCGGGAGGAGCCATTCAAGCGTCATTGTGGAATTTGATAAGTACATTTATATAATGCTCCTTGTTGACGTGCGTTTTGGTCAACAAGCGAAATATGTAAAAGGTTTAACACGTGGAAATGAAAACGCGTGCGTGGCGTATGTTTATTTTACGGCTAATTATGCCTTTTTGTATTTTGCCGTAGGAATATTGGGGTCGGTCTTTCTTATAATTTGTTACAATTGCCTCCTTTGTCTTTTCTCCTTTTAGGACTCTTTATACCCCTTTGAGTAAGTGGGTTTACAATAGTCATCTTTACACTAAATATTCATTAATTAATAAAATAGTTAAAGAACGACACATGTCCCTCTATAGTTGTGCATGTCACCCAAAACTTGCTACTTGTCGACTTCTCTTCATAATTTCTCGACATGTGGCCGTTTTCGATACCAATAAAGTGTTAAGCATGGGCATGTGTTTATTTTTACGGTTGTCGCGCGCGCGCGTTTCATATCGAAATTTGGGCTCGGGGCTCGTGAGCCGTGTTCTTTGTTGGCTCGGTAGCCATTGGGCTCGGTAGCGGTTGGGCTCGGTAGCGGGCGAGCCTAACTCGTGGACGTGTCGTCACACATCATTGTTGACGCGTCACCCGTAGGTCGCCCTACTCGGATATGTGTCGATCGATGACGCGGATTAATTTCTCACAGCTAAACTCGGGTATCATCAAAGGCCCCCAAGTTTGATTCCGAGAGAAGAATTTTCTGAAGTCGGAGTTAAACTTTAATGCTAATGATGAACAATTAATGGGGAAACGAATTTCTCAAAGGTTTTGTTCTTCCTGGCACTGTCGTGTAGCAATTAATGCTTGAAACGACGCATTAATGGGTTGCCATAATAGCCAGACACGTGGCGTCTTGTGGTTGGACCAATCTTACGCAGAAGGCGAAAAGGCACGTCGTTCATCGGCGGGCGTGGGGACGCGACGTTTTTTGACATGTTTGACGGCTTTTGAGTTTTTAAAAGGCGTGTCTTTTTCGAATAATCGTTGCGCCTATCGAGGAACCCTATCTATAAATACCTTCGTTTCCCTTCATCATTCACTTTCGCAACCATTAACCTTTAAGCTAAAGCAAGTAGAACCGAGCAGAAATTTCGAGTCGGCTTTCCAAGTTCAGAGACTTCAAACTTAGGTATTTTTTCCAAATACTCTCCCTTTACCTATAAATGTCTTCTTTTGAGGATAGTAGGAGTCGTAGTTATAGTGTAGAGGTTGAAATCGAAGATCCCCCTCCGAACCTTCTCGTTTCTTTCTCACCAAAGACGGCCATCGCGCCTCATAGTCCGAGCGTCATTGAGATATCTTCTCCAGACTCTTATCGAGGTGGAACGTCTTTAGAGCGGACGCACACTATTTTCGATCCGACGCCTTGATGTTTTGATTTTGAAGAAGGAAGCGTGTATCAGCCCGGCGGGTACAAGAGAGTTGATTTTAAACGATACCAGTAGGAAGAAGAAAATATGGACCATCTCGAGCCGGAGCGTGATAATGTAGAGCGGGTAGATGAACCATCCGGCGATTCGAGGCGGAGAGGCCGCTAGAGCCCATAGGCCACCGTAATGGCGACGGTCGGCAAGACGGAGGAGGCCCTCGTCTCCGTGTCGAGCCTCGGTGGACGCCGAGTGATATAAACGATATCCCGAGCATGTTAATGATTCGGGAGGTGGATGAGTTCGGCAGTGAGGTACCGTATTCCAAGTGGTATCGATTTTTGGGTACCAGGACGGCACGGAAGTTCCCTAGTACCCACAGCCGGGTTGTTGCATAGCGTATTTGCCCTGACCTTTTATACGGTTTGAGATTTCCACCGCCGCTTTCCTTACGCGGTGGTTTTGTAAATTGGGCATGCATCGGCCCAGTGCACCCGATTTCTTGGGCGGGATCATCAGCCTCCTGGTGATGTTTCACCTGGAAAAGTATCCTCGCCCCAAATTTAAGGAGATGAACGAGCTCTTTGTATGGCGAGCAACTCCTTCATCTCGGGGCCAGCCGTCCGGGTGGTATTATGTACAGACCCGACTGGGGTATCCGAACGGTTTAGTAGAAGGTCTCCTTCTTCTCTCGGAAGGAGTGGAAGGATAAATGGTTTTGGGTGGGCGGCGAGTGGCAAGCTCGCGTGGGAGATGGAGAGAGGGAGACCGTTCTTCATCCCCCATCAAATTTTGTTTTTGGTTACAGTAAGTCTTATTTTTTTTTCTCTGCTTTTACTGTTTATTGTTTCCTTTTGTAATTGTCTTTTCTTTTCACCTTTATAGGGAACCGGGCGTCCAAGGGGCCTCTGTCGGTCACCTTTATTCGAAGGCTGGAAAACATCCAGGCTCGGGGCATAATGGATAGGCGGATTGAGAGGTTGGCTACCGAGGCCAACTTAGCCGCAGCTGGTTTGAGGCCTGTTTTGCCCGCCGACCCCGAGGACGAGGGGGCGGCTCGGGACGAGGTGGCTGAGCGGGAGGTAGAGGTTGAGAGAGAGCCTCAACCGAACCCTCCCGGTAATGAAGAAGTACGGCCCCATTCTCCAGGGGAGCAGCCGGTGAGGACAGAGCAAGCTACGCCGTCCCCTGCGACGGCCAGCCCTGTGGGCAGATCATCTGCGCCTGTAGGGCCGACCACAGACTCAGAGCGCCGAGTGCGGCGGCTGTCCGAGGTAAACACTTATGTTTTTCACATTTCATTTTGACACATCTTTGTTTTCTTTTGATCTTCTGACGATGGTTGCTTTGTGCAGGGCGTGGCTTAGACTTGCGTGCACGTCTTCGCAGCGTGAGGAACACGGCCGCGGCAAACCTCGGCAGCCGCCGATCAACCCGCGGATGTGGAGCGGCTCGGAGAGATGATATCGGGCCTGGTAAACGCCTGGCGATGGGGTGCGGGAGGCGGTGCAGCCTCCTCTTCAAAGGAGAAGAGGAATTGTGATGGAGGAGCCTCGATCGGACCGAAGGGGTTGGTCGAGCACCGAACATCCGAACACCCCCTGAAGAGGGAGGTCCGCGAACTTTTTCGGATGACCTCGGCAGGAAGGTCACTTCATCCCTCCAAGTCAAGTGAGGGATGAATATTGCGAGGGATGATCGGACTACGCCTCGATGGTTTGTGGAATTCGTCATTTTGTGCCACGCCGAGCAGAGGAGCAAACGAGAGTTTTACCGGGAGGCGAGGTCGGCCGCGATGAGTGTTCGGCTCGTGCCTGGACAAAAGGTATCGAGCAGTGCGCTCGGAGATTGGCTTCGAAGAACAAATTCAAGTATGCCATGGCCATGTTTGGGCGGATGATTGGGCTCTTATGGCATGCGGTTGGGGGACTCGCGAGTGGATAAAAAAATATGCCGACCGGGAGAGGCGGCACGGGGATCTGCAGGAGGCTTATGCTACCCTCCAAGCGGGTACAAGAATCTTTTAAGACTCAAGCGGATGAGGCTACGGCTCGGGCCAACTCTAAGAGAGAGACTACTGCGAGAGCCGAGGCGGAGCGAGATCGGGCCCGCAAAGGTCAAGAAGAGCTCGGGGTTAAGGTCGCCGAACCGGAACGTCTTTGCCACGCGCCAGCCGAGGAAATGGAGAGGCGTCTAGCCGATGTACGCAGGAGGTCAAGAAACCGCCCACGCAACCGAGGAAGTTCGTAGAGAGGCCGTTAAAGCTTACAAAAACTCCGAGGAGTATGCATTCATGTTAACTGTGGCCATGCGACCACCTTCCGAGAAATTCTTGATTTGATTAAGGCGGGCGTCTTTCACGCTCGGCATGAGGAAGACCGACCCTCCTCGGGAGGTGATCTCGATACCTTCGGCCGAACTTTGCCGAGGCTTCTAATGCGCAGGCTCTCTTCCTCCGGACGTGGAAGAAGTTGGCTCTAGTGGTGCCGTCGAAATTCCGCCCCGCCGGTCTTGATGCTTTTATATGTACCCCTAGGTAGGTAATTTGGCTTCGTGCCTCGAGATGTAATGGGCTCCGGCCTCCCTTATGTAAATATTTTTGAAGTAGAAATGAATTGTTATTTTCCTTACCTGTGTATGTGTTTCAAGCTTTTTGTGGATGCTCGGCTCTTTCCTTTTTGTAAGATTGTTGCCTGTCTTCTTTTTTCCTTTTATATTCCCAAGTATGGGGCTCGGTTTTCAGTACTTCTGAATAAGGGGATCTGCTCGCCTTAATTGATTCTTGTACTCGGTATATAAACCTGTCCTTTATTTTCTTTTTGAAATTTTGTTTATGAACCGAGTCTTTATTGCGCTCGGCGCATAACTGAGTCCTTATTTTGTACTTGGTACGTGGCCAAGTCTTCACTTTATGCTCGGTGCGTAACCAAGTCTTTATTTTGTGCTCGGTGCGTAACCAAGTCTTTATATTATGCTCGGTGCGTAACCAAGTCTTTATATTGTGCTCGGTGCGTAACCAAGTCTTTATATTGTGCTCGGTGCGTAACCGAGTCTTGATTTTGTGCTCGGTGCGTAACCAAGTCTTTATATTGTGCTCGGTGCGTAACCAAGTCTTTATTTTGTGCTCGGTGCGTAACCGAGTCTTTATTTTGTGCTTGGTGCGTAACCAAGTCTTGATTTTATGCTCGGTGCGTAACCAAGTCTTGATTTAGTGCAGTGCGTAACCAAGTCTTTTATATTGTGCAGTGCGTAACCAAGTCTTGATTTTGTGCTTGTGCGTAACCAAGTCTTTATATTGTGCTCGGTGCGTAACCAAGTCTTTATATTGTGCTTGGTGCGTAACCAAGTCTTGATTTTGTGCTCGGTGCGTAACCAAGTCTTGATTTTGTGCTTGGTGCGTAACCAAGTCTTGATTTTGTGCTTGCAGTGCGTAACCAAGTCTTTATTTTGTGCTTGGTGCGTAACCAAGTCTTTATATTGTAGGACAAACTATACTTTCGATACTCTTGTATTAAAGAAATAAAAGGGTAAAAACGCAAATGGCATAACCTTTCAAAGCATACACTTTTGAGTGTACGATTGTGTTATGAATATTTATTAAAATATATGGTGAACATATCCGTAATTTAAAAACACAAAAAAGCGATATATGAACTATTATACGTATGAGTAAAGACGAAAATTAAGTAAATGTCAAGAAATATTAATATTACCTTTTTTAACGTTGATTTTATATGATTTGTATTTTAAGTACTTTATATTATTTAATTTATTATTATAACAAAAAAAAATTGTATATTTTTATTTATTTAGGATATATAAAAATTAAAACATAGTATTTTCATATTATATTAAACTATAACTTAACATACATTAAAAATAGTTTTTACCGATATCGCATTTATGAAGTGTTTAACCATATGAACATTCGATTTCGATAGTCGGGTTCGGTCCGATCCAATCCAATCGATTAATATATTGCGGGCGGAATTTGTTTTCAAATTTCACAGGGACTCTATGTCGGGGATCTCTCAAATCATCTATAAAAGGAAGACTAAACCCTAAAGTGGAGAGAACATAGCACGCGATTTTTAGGGAAGGAGAACACAAAATTGAGAAAACAAACAACACTACGAAGAACAACGCAAGACCTCTTTTAACTACGAAGGCACAAAGGTTCAAGATTATGAAGAAGGATCCATCTACACAAGAAGGGTTCGATCATCATAGTATAGAACTTTTGTTCTCAGATTTAATTTAATGCCAAACTATTTATTTTCAGATTTGTCTACGAATTTGCAATTAAATATGTTAGGCTAGATCGTTAATTTAGGGCATGATCAAAACTATGGATTCATGTTAATTATAATTTGATTGTTTGTTTTTAATTGGTTTCTTGTGTTCTATTTTCTCGGATTCGTGTGCTTATTTCTTGTAGAGTTGAACATTTGTGGGGCTCTACTTCAATTTTAAATGATTTTGGGAGTTGATATTAATTATTGAGTATGGATACCTGTAATTCTTATTCATCCACGGTGTTTACACTCGGAAGAGGGAATAAACTACTTTAGGAATTGAATCAATAGATACACAGAAAGTGGTTTTGATGAAACATTAATTGAAATTAATATTGATGAAGCATGTTAAAATTATGTTCCTATGATTGCTTTTCCTAATTTTTTGAAATCTTGTAAAGTTCAGGTTTTTACAATAATTAGTTAGTTTTAGTTGATAATTTTAGGATTAGTTTACACAACACTTTTTGTTTTCGTTCGCTTCAATAAAACTGGAGTACGATATTTACTAGACTTTATATGGTTCGTATTCAATTCCTGAGAAATACGACCTTGGTCGCCATTATCTACTAGCTACACCCTATATTTGCGGTTTAGTGAAAAGATTTTTACGATCAAGTTTTGGTGCCGTTGTTGGGGATTGAAAGATTCAACATAAATGTAATGATAAATAATTCAATCTTAGTTGAAACAATATTTTTATTTTATTTTTAACATTATTTTTGTTGAGTACTGCAAGGTAGTGCAGGATTACGCGTTCATCAACAGTTGAGCTATAACTCTTCGATTTGGAGATAGAACGAACATCTAGACAGTTGTGAAAACAATCATAAGAAATGCCAGACAAGATGAACCGTGGACACAATGGGAACAATGCATGAGAACCAGCCATTGATACCACCGGATGAAAAAAGGCATCTCTCGAAAGATATGTTAGCCTCCTTCATTGATGAGACACGAGCAAGATTTAACAATGATGAGGCAAAGATAGATAGGATCAAAGAACACTTTGCTCAATTGAATACAAATATAAACGCAAGTGTTGGGAAATTCATTGTTTAGATTTTGATGAATGCCATGTGAAACTTAGACTAGAAAGTTGGCACCCCATTTTGTTTGTAATTTACATTGTAATAGATAAAATTTATTCGAGTGAGTCAAGTCACTATGCTGTATATGCAAGAAGTCAATTAGAGATGGAATGAAGACTCATTGTGAGGCGGTGAGTATGGCAAGAAAGAGAAGACAGAAACTCGACCGAGAAGTATCGGTGAGATGTAGCTATGTGAAGTGTCGGTGAAGTCAACTCAAGATAGCCAAGTCTCAAGTTGAAGTGACATATGAGTCATCCAATGATTGGGAGATGACTCAAAGTCACCTGGGGAAGCTAAGGAATTGCGGTCAAGTCAAGAAAGTTACTTAAATAAGTAATACTTCCATGCCGCAATATTCTAAAGTGCTCAATCCGAGAAGCATGCAAAAGGAATAAACCAATGGGAAGCATCGCACGTGTCGGACTCTAAAAAAGAAGGTTCATTTAATACGAGGTAATGTCAATTTCAAAAAGCGCAACAAGACAAGCCAACGACCACTAGTGTCTTTTGAAAATCAACCTATATCTTCAACGGGCAGATTTTTGAAAGAACACTATAAAAAGCGAGAGGAATTAATTTGAGAAAGAGATCTTGCATACCGAACCACGAACTTTCAAGTTATTATTCAAAGTATGTCTGCAAGAACATTCTCAAGTTATTCAAGCAAATCCTCAAGCCTAAACTTGAAGAAAATCAATCCAACACTTACCGTGAAGGAAAGACGATTTCAATCAGTTGAAGAGGAAACATTTGAAGAATCAAAGGGTCTACATTCCACAGAGGATTGTAAAAGGTTCAAGGTCAAACCAGTCTTAAGTTCTTGGAGGGCTTCGTGATCAAATCCAATAAGCTTGAGCAAGTGAGTCTGTAGTAGCAAAGGCATTGCCCTGTGAAGAAAGCGAGTCGGACGAGAAACCAACTGTCCGACCAAGGCATCTCATCGAGTCCCAAAGGATCAAGTCGGCGGTGTGATCAAGACTTATATCGGGACTGTTAAACACTTTGTAATCTAATAAATACTTAGTGGATTCCTCCGGGAGTTGGAGAAGAGAGGAGTAGAAGAATTACCCCATCTTCGAACCTCTATAAAATTTATTGTGTCATTTACATTTCGGTATTTTCATTTCTCGCATATTACATTATATCTATGATAATTTGTATTTCAACCGATAATTAACAAAGTGCTAAAATCAAGTGTTAAAAAATTTAAACCAAATTCAAGGGTGTTAAGTCTTCCAATGAAAATCTCATCACAACCAAGTTAAGGTTTAGACTAAACAGTGAGTTATTCTATCAACAACTCAATCGAGTCGTTGAGTGGCTAACTCTATTTGGTTAACTAACTTAGCCGTCCATCAAGGACTTATTTGTGAAATTAACTCGAATATTTTTAAAAGGACTAAATCTCGAAAAGTTGGTAAGGTTTATTCAACCCCCTTCTAAACCTTACACTCACACCCCTTGGGACCTACAAGTGGTATCGGAGCGGTTGGTTCATTAAGCCTTTACACACTCAGTTCTTGAACTAGATCTCCAATCTTTTCAAAGAAGTTGTTAACACTTGTTCTTTCAAAAGTTTTTTTTTGCAAAGTTATTATCATGGAAGCAAATTTGACACGCATTCCTATGTTTACCATTGAATAATTTGATGACTGGAAAATACGTATGCGAGGCTCATCTATCACTTTACTTGATGAGATGTGGATAGTGATAGAGGATGGGCCACTACAAATAATGAAGGTGAACACGGTGCAAGAGAGAGTGCCGACCAAGAAGAGGAGGCTACTCCTCCTAGACCAACTATGGTTGATAAACCAAGAGCCGAGTGGACAAATGATGACAGAAAAAGATACAATCTTGATAATGTGGCTAAGGATATACTTTACAAGACTTTGGACAAAGCCATGTTCAACAAAGTCAAATCTTGCAAGACAACCAAAGAAATCTGGGATAAACTAACTTTAATTTGTGAAGGATCGAACAAATTAAGAAAAACAAATTATCTGTTGTTGTTCAAAAATTTGAAAACTTCAAAATGCTTGCGGGTGAAACAATGGACAAATTTGGATGCTAGATTTATGAAATCTCAAACGAGCTCTCAAAGATTTGGGAAATAATACACACGAAGGAGATGTGTATGAAGATACTAAGCCTCCCGGTGAGTGGGAGATGAAGACCATGGCGCTAAGGCACTCGATGGACTTATCAAAAACGTCCAATCATGAACTATTCTCAGACCTCAAAGCTTATGAGTTTGAGTGAGAAGAAAGGATCAAGAGGAGATAGCTGTACCCAAAACATTTGCACTCATAGTCAAGGAAGGAAATAGAGTGAGACCAAAGAAGTCATTGACCAGGAGGAAATTCCGATGGTTAAAAGATTCAACAAGTTCTTCAACGAGAACTACAAAAGAAATAAAGGTGAATCCTCCAAAAGGCACTCGGCTCCTCCAAGTCAAGGAAGATAGGCCACCAAAGAGATCTCGAGTATCAAAAGGTCGAATATCAAAGAGCCGACAACCCAAGAAATGAGAGAGTCGATCAAAAGGTTGAAAACCTATGTTGGAATTGCGGAGCATAACTAGGACATTTTGCCATTGATTTGTCCATATCCTGTAGTGAATAAATACGAGAAATGAAGAAAAAGAAAAGTCTTGAGAGAAAGAAGGCAAGAAAAGAAAAGAGCAATGTTGGTGCTGAGACCGCCGACTGACTAAGTCAAAAGAAGCATCGGACTCGAGAAAGTAGTGAAGCCGACTACTCAAGTGACTCGAAGAAGAAACCTTAACTGCCTAATGGCTAAAGAACAAGATCAACCCGACCAGGAAGATGAGGTACACTCTAACTCATCTCATTGATTCTAGTGATAGTGATTGTGACACACACACTTCATCACCCACCGATCTTTATGATTCATTAGGCAAAATGATGACAGATTTTGAGCACATTAAATCCTCACACTCACTATTAAATGAGGAAAATAGCCACTCAAAAGCCAAAACTCACAACCGACTAAGGAGCCGAGTACTCTAAGTCACTTAGCCGATGAGAACAAAGAGTCAAGGCCGAGAATGCTAAACTAATAGCAGAGATAGTCACGCTACGGAAAAGAGAGAAAATGATCTCAAAAATATGATTGCTTCATTCACAAAGGCATCTAAATCATTGGATGACCTTATCATGAGCCAAAAAGAATGTGGAGACAAGACAGGACATAGGATTCAATTCCTTTATGCATAGTCAAACTCCTAGAGTGATCTTGGAAAAAGGATCTTCAAGTAATGAAGCATCTCAAAAATCCAAGACACCAAATGTTGCACACACAGATCATTCCAAAGCACAATTACAAACAAACGGCCTAGGATATAAAGGAAATGGAAAACAACCTTGATTGAGTATCTTTGAGAGGACAGTGAGAAGAAATCCAACAGAGTTCCTCAAACAAACTCCAAATAGGAAGTACTCTGTGAAGAAAAAGAGCTACCAAAACACCCGAAGTTCTATCAAAGGAACAAATATGATGGGAATGGTAGAAACTACCCAAGCCAAGCCGATCGAATAATGTGAAATATCAAAGCAAAGACCTATGAAATACAAACCTAAATGGCAAAGGCCAGAACTCAAAGAAAGGTCATTCCAAAGGCCAAAGAGTTATTATCAAAGCACACATACGCACCCAAGCACTACACTTAAATATCACAATTATCCAAAGAAGGCAATTGCTAAAACACATACACAGGCATACAGACAAAAGAGACATTTGTATGAATCTAAAGCCCCCAAGCAATTTGCCAAAGTGAATTATGATTATGGCACAGATAGATGGCAACCTCTTAGAGTCAAGTCATTTGGCTATAGGTTGGTTGGATCATCTTACAACACTAACCCCTCAGGACCCAGACAAGTATAGGTACCTAAAAACTGATTTCCTTGATTGCAGGTTCAAGTAACAGCTGAGTGCCAAGGAACCTGGTACATGGATAGTGGTTGTTCCAGACACATGACAGGAAACAAGAAAAATCTATCAAGATTCAAGGAAATTAGAGGTGCAAAAGTCATATTTGGAGGAAATGAAGCTCCGGGGAAAATAAGAGGCACTTTGGATCCATCAAGAAAAATGGATTAGAAATCACGGATGTTGCATATGTTGAAGGCCTAAATTTCAATTTACTAAGCATCACCAACTCGTGACAAGGGCTATAATGTTGGATTCAACATAGGAGTGTGCCAAATCAAAGACATTGAATCAAATGAAGTAGTGCTTTGCAAGGATCCGACAAAAGAACATGTACGTGGTAGATCGGGTCGATCGCCACACCAAGCACTTGTCGTTAGCAAAAAGTACAACCGAATCATGTTGGTTGTGGCACAAGAAGTCGAGTCACCTAAATTTCAAAACAATTAACAAGTTTGCAAGGAGTAATCTTGTAGAAGGACTCCTGGACTCGAGATACAAGAAAGAAAGTGCTCGTGATGCATGCGGATGGGAAAGCGAGATCAAATCATCATTCAAAGAGAAGTCAAGCCCATCTTCAACAAGGATATTGCATCTCTGCATATGGATCTATTTGGTCTGTTGAGCGGCTAGTATAAGTGGAAAGAAATACACTCTAGTAGTCGTGGATGATTATTCAAGATTTACATGGACAATTTTCATGTGTAAAAAGAAAGAAACTTTGCGAAGTTACACAATCGATGAAAAGAGTTCAAAATGAGAAGAGTCAAACCATTATAAAGATAAGATCTCGATAGAGGGACCGAGTTTGTCAATGGAATAATAACTCAAGTATTGTGTTGAAAATGGTATTGCTCATGAATTATCTCCGAGAATGGAGTTGCGAGAAAGAAGGAATAGAACTCTCAAGGAAGCGAGCAAGGACCATGTGTTGAAGTAGGGCTACCTAAAAGATTTTGGGCTGAAGCCATAAACACAGCATGCTATACTCAAAATAGATGCTTGATAAAGAGACAGCTGACAAAGACTCCCTATGAGATTTGGACAGGGAGAAAGCCAAATGTTGCATATTTTAAAATCTTTGGTTGTAAATGCTTCATCCAAAACAATGGGAAGAATAATCTAAAGGCATTTGATGCTAAAGTCGATGAAGGTATCTTCCTGGGATACTCGGATGAAAGCAAAGCCTATAGAGTCTTTGAACAAAAGGACTATGGTCACGAGAAGAGTCTATCCATGTGGTTTTTGATGAACCTAATGTAAATGGAGAAGACATTGAAGAGTTAGGCGATAATTTGAATCACCAACTATACGAGAAGAGTCGTATGTTGAAGTGAAACTGGAGTAATTAATCAAGGTGAAGATGAGATAGCTGAATCTCAAAGACAAACTAGAAAATCTGCAGCTAAGTGATGATGAGAGAGATGCTCAAGATAACACACGGTGCAAGACGATCGAACCCGGTGACTTACTCCATCCTCGATGTAAGATGGCCGAGAGACCATCCACCGAGTGATCATTAGAAATATAAGAGATGGTGTAAGAAAACCAGATCCGAGCTCAACAAGAAACCATGTTCACTTGTTTCATTTCCCAAATATAGCCAAAAGATGTGTCCCAAGCATTGGATGATACACATTGGATTCAGGCCATGCAAGAAGAGTGAATCGGTTTGAAAGAAACAAAGTATGGGAATTGGTTCAAAGACCAACGCATCAAAATGTTATTGGCACAAAATGGGTTTTGGGAACAAAATGAATGAAGAAGGTTACGTGGTAAGAAACAAAGCAAGATTGGTAGCCAAAGGGTATTGCCAAGAGGAAGGAATAGATTTTGATGAAACATTTGCTCCTGTTGCAAGATTAAAAGCAATAAGGATTTTTCTTGCCTATGCTTGCACACAAGAACTTCATTGTATATCAAATGGATGTAAAAAGTGCATTCTTAAATGGATTATTGGAAGAAGAAGTCTACGTTGAACAACCTCCAGGATTTGAGCGAGAAGACTCTTAGAGATAAGGTGTACAAGCTCAAGAAAGCTCTTTATGGATTGAAACAGGCACCAAGAGCATGGTATGATACATTATCTCAATTCCTAACAGATAATGGATTCACCAAAGGCAAAGTGGATAGAACACTCTTCAGAATTCAAGATAGAGAGAGTATCTTGCTTGTTCAAATATATGTGGATGACATTATTTTTGGATCCACAAACAAGGAGTGTGTGATAAGTTCTCAAACCTCATGCAAGGCAAATTTGAGATGAGCATGATGGGAGAGCGACATTCTTTCTAGGACTTCAATTTAAACAAGTGAAGGATGGAACCTTCATAAGTCAAACAAAATACACCAGAGATTTAATGATGAAATTTGGTATGGATGAAAAGTCTTCTGTGAAAATTCCAATGAATACATCAGTTAAGATGGATATGGATGCGAGATGGCAAGCTCGTGGATCAAACAAGATACAGAGCACTTAACAAGCAAGCGGGCCGGACATCACCTTTGCGAGTAGGTGTATGTGCAAGATTCCAATCGCTCCAAAAGAAAATCACATGATCAGACTAAGAGAATCCTAAGATATTTGAAGGGATGCCAGGAAGTCGGCTTATGGTATCCAAAGGAAGGTGGATTCAAGCTCATTGGCTACTCGGACTCGACTATGTTGGATGTAGAGTTGACATGAAAAGTACTTCAGGTACATGTCAAATGCTTGAAACAGATGGTTTCTTGGTTTAGCAAGAAGCAAAATTCAATAGCCTACATCGACAGTGAAGCCGAGTACATAGTCAGCGCGGCAAATTGTGCCCAAGTCTTATGGATGAGACAACGGTGAGAGATTATGATGTTGAAGAAAAAGAAATTCCAATTACGTGTGATAACACAAGTGGTATTGTAATCACTCGAGAATCCGTGTTGCACACAAGAACAAAACACATTGATGTCGATATCATTTCATAAGAGATCATGTGGAGAAGAAAGACATCATCTTGAATATATCTCAACCGATAAAAAGTTAGGCGACATATTCACAAAGCTATTATGTGAATCAAGATTTGAAGAACTCAAGCATGAGCTAGGGTTGATTGAGTGAGTTAACACTTAAAACTCAAGAAGAAGAGATGAAACAAGAAAAGATGAAAATGGAGTTAAGTTCATAAATCAGCTAAGTGAATCACCAGATCGAAAAATTAGTGCATCGAGTTAGAATGATAAAATGTGAGTAACTAAGTGAAAAGAGAGAAGAATTGAATCACCTAAGGAGTAAGTGAGTTATTTATGAGCTAAGTGACAAAAACGCAATGATCGTTTTTACTAAGCAGAATGTTTTTAAGGATGACGTCAGCGCAATAATGACAGATACTGATCAAAAGTGCACGACCAAGCCTATGATTGGATATAAATCTTCGCCGCATTAAATGCAAGAAATTAAATGCTAATCGGTGTGCTAAACTGAGCCGTTGATCTCGATCAAATTTCAAAACCGTATGCACGTCCTTTCATAACCCACGATATACCCTTTCATCCGTTTTTCTCTCACTTTACACAAACCATTCATCTCTCTCAAAAAGAAAAGAAAGCAACTTTTCTCTCGAAACCGTCTGCATTTTCAAAGCACATTTTCAAAGTTTCGTTCGGTAAACCTTCAAGAAATGGCATCTACTTACGATTTTGTTAAGTTGGGAAAACAAATCCACACCGAGTCTACCGTGGATTTTGAAGGAATGATCAAACTGGGTTCGCCGAAACCCTTGTGAAGAAAATAGTGAGAAGGTGGAGAAATGCAGGTTGAAACCCTTTCTCACAATGGAGTTTCAAATAACCTACATGGAGGAGGTCACGCAGTTCTATGTGAACGCTGAAGTTCACGACGAGGGCATCAAGGCCTCTGTTCACGGGAAAGAATTCACAATCACCGCCAAGGATTTGGCGAACATCGCTTTTGCTACCGGCGGAAGGAGCCGGGAGATCTATGAAGTTGATGTAAACTGGTTTGTTGCATGGAAGGAAGTGGCCAAACTCGATCGTGCTACTTAAGATTGTCTACACACGGTGATAAGAAGTGAAAGAAGATTACCATGTTGTTGGACATTGTTGCCAAGTGTGTAGACATCAAATTTGGAAGCTTTAATCAGCTATCCAAAACTAAGATGATCGTGATGGCTGCGAACATGGAGGAAAATAAGGTAAATCAATTTGAGTTTATGTACGGCAGACTCGCCAAAATATTGGGAATAAGTCCTTCAAGGAAGATGGATCGTTCTGAGGATCTTTGGGGTATGGCCTGGTGATTGGCCGGCTGATGGAGGTGAAAGGTGTTCCTCTCTGACATGGAAAGGCGTTCCATGTTAATAAAAAGATGTTCCGATCAAATCTCTCCGAGAGCGCGCGAAGCGAGCTTATGCCAAGAAGGCGGACACGAGTGAGGGGGAATTAGCTGACCCTGAAGAAACAGCTGTCTCCTCTCCTCCCAAGAAGAAGGCTGCCTCTGCAGCTGCAAAGAAGACTGCTGCCCCCGCAACAAAGAAAAAGAAAACACTTTGCCCCGCAGCCTCGAGTCACCCGCCCCTGCCGTGTCTCCCCGCCCTGCCGCAAAGGAGAAGGAATCGTTAATCCCTTCTCCGGTGATTAAGAAAGAAGATGACGCCACAACAAGAAAGGCAATTTGCCTCTAAGACAAGCGAAGGCATTTACCTTTGACGAACTTGAGGAAGTGGAACCGATATTCCTCCTGGTGAAAACCAAAAGAAGAAGAAGAATCTTCAAGCGTTGAGCTTGAGAAAACAAACAGTGAGTCGCCACTCGGCTAGAGCAGATCTTGAGGCAATTTGAAGAAATAGAGACTCAGAAATTGTAGACGAAACAACCAAGTCTGTTGAGGCCGATCGCAGAGGC
Organism: Rehmannia glutinosa; assembly: GCA_016081115.2. Classification (NCBI taxonomy): domain Eukaryota; kingdom Viridiplantae; phylum Streptophyta; class Magnoliopsida; order Lamiales; family Orobanchaceae; genus Rehmannia; species Rehmannia glutinosa. The sequence continues at coordinate 514,018 of JABTTQ020002284.1, forward strand.
AAGTTGAAGACCCAATTTGTAGTCGAAGCAATTTGGGAGCAAGAGGCGATTGAGAAAGCCGATTAACCTGTCGACAGAGTTGTGTCCCCACCTGCGATAGATCTTGGTGAGGGTCTTTGGCAGCAAGAATCTCGCTACCCTCAATCCCCGAGGGTGAAGGACAACAAGCGGATGACGATGATGATTTGATGATACTATCCCCACCATATCCGGACATCCAAAATCGCCTGCGAGAATGGAGAAAGTGGAAGTTGAGTCACTCTAGGGTGCGGTTTGAACACCCGAGTTTATTGAGAGGAAGAGGAACTCTTGAGGTTCCTTGAAGTTGATCTGATCTTTGCAAGCCCTTGATGAGGATAATTGCATCAATATGTTGCAAATTCGAAAAAGAGAATGAACAAAGGCTAAAGCAGAGAAAGCGAAGCTCGTGAGAAAGTCGATGATCGTCCTCTAATCTGGAACCACTGATCATACTAATCCACATCTTGACATGCTTTCAGAGAGCGATGAAGATCGGACCTGGCCACTGGGGTGAAGAATTGGAGATGCAAAGCCAAGCCATGCGGGAATCCAGGATCCTACATGAGCAACGGTGATGGAAGGCCCTGGAGAGTCTTTGTAAACTCACTCCCCCAATTTATTAAAAAAATTAGTGATTTGCACGGGTGTTGAATAAAGTTCGAATTCTAAGTTATTGGTTTCTTTGTGATAAATGGGTTTAGGTAGAACTCATCTCGGCCCATTTGAAGGGGCAGGGTACACAACCCATATTTACACATGATAACAACCAAACAAATTGGCGATGTGGTACACAAACATAAACTCTAATATCCGCCCACACGCCGAGCGTACCAATTCAAATGGGTCGGGTCTAATTTCCATCATCGCTCCAATACAAACATGGTAACTCTTATACCATCATAAATGAGTTTGGGTAGAATTTATTACCAAAAATAGCTAAAGGGGAGAGGGTGTCCAACCCACATATATACATTCATGATAACATTCCAAAGAATTGGCGATAAGGGACACTTTGATCCATTTTTAAAATATATTTTAAAAAAATAAAAACCCAATAATTTAATTGATTTTATGATCGATTTTCGTTCGTGTGATCAAATATAGTCGTGGATTCACGTTTCATCCGATGTTTCAACACATTAGACAAATGATACGTATACAATTATGACACTATATCGCACTCATTTGATAGGTAAGAACTAATTTGGTGAAATATTAACAATGCCACGTAGAGCACTACCAAAAAGAAATTGTACCTATAAATACCTCAAAGCTTTTTGAAAAGGGTGGCGCTATTGACACCCCTTTTTTGATGAGTACAACCACTTTCTAAAATTTCAAAAATGTCATTAAGTTAAAAGACTATAATATCCTTACTAAAAGCCAAGTTCTAAATACACCCCCTAATCTCTAAATACACCCACATCATTCACTCACAATCTTCTTCTTCTTGAAGAAAGTTAAATTTTCTTTATACAAACCCTAGATTTTTCCAACACCCAAATTGTTGAAGATTCAACAATAAAGTATTCATATCCCCATATAATGAACGTATATTCTTAGTTTATAACATAAAATATGTTATTTTTCAAATTTTCAGGTTGAAAAATCTTTGTCGCACAAAGATAGCTTGATGCGATATAAGGCACGATCACGCGCTATGACAAAAATTGAGTATGCCATCGTGCCACACCCATCGTGCCACACGGGCCATCGTGCCATCATGCCATCGTGCCATGTGGCATGATGGTAAAAATGCCATCGTGCCATGTTTTTGCCATCGAGCCATGTGGCATGATGGCGTAAAACCCATCGTGCCATCTTGCCATCGTGCCATGTGCCACCTAGGGTTTTTCATGAAAGGGTAAAATTGGAAAAAGGGGGTGAACTCATCAATTGTGCCATATTTGAAAAAGTGGAGGGTGGTATACTTAGAAGATGGGTGTACTCATAAAAAAAGATGGTGGCAATAGCGCCACCCTTTTGAAAATTCAAACCAAGAAACAAAAGGCCATCACAACATTCTTCATTTTCTAACAATCGCAAAAACTTGAACAAAAAATGGGTTCGAAACCATGAATAAGCTCCCTATCATAGATTTCTCCAACTTCAAACCACAAACTCCAACGTGGGACTCCGTGAAAATCCAAGTCATGAAAGCCCGGAAGAATATGGTTGTTTTGAGGCTATATTCGATGAAATACCTCTTAATCTCCAGGAAATCAATAATTGATAGATCGCAACTTCTTTTTGATCTCCCTTTGCAGAACAAATTACGTAACAGGTCCGATAAGCCCTACCAAGGCTACATCGGACAGTATCCGATGGTTCCACTCTACGAAAGCTTGGGAATCGAGGATGCCGTTTTCAGGTATTACATGCCCAAAATCCTATTCATCAAACACCTTTCTATTAACTTAATCAACGTTTAAATTCTATTTGCAAACATCACCAATTTTTGATCGTGTACTGTATTTCACTTCTACTACAACAAATCATATATTTTAAAAATAGAAGTTTTCACACACACTCCCTCAATTTACCAGCAAGAGTGTAGAGTCCTTTTCCGAGCAATTGTCGAAATTGGACAAGATTGTGAGGAAGATGGTTTTGGAGAGCCTTGAATTTGGAAAAATATATGGATGAGCATATGAATTCGTCAAATTACCTTGTTAGAGTTCAAAAGTATGATGCGCCTAAAAGCCAAGAGACTAAGATTGGATTGACATCCCACACGGACAAGAACATTGTGACAATATTGTATGGTAATGAGGTGAAAGGATTGGAAGTGCTCACAAAAGATAGTAATTGGATCAATGCCGAGCCCTCAATGAATTCTTTTATTGTCATGATTGGAGACTTTTTCCACGTAAGTGCTTCAATTTGTTTTTATTTTATAAATTACACTCTCACCGAAATGTATTTGTCGTGCGAATACAAACCTCAAGTAGGTGTTTGTAACATCTTAAGGGCATATATAAGTATATAATCGAGTTTTATAATTAGGCTTAGGGATAATTTTTGTAATTTATCATAATATCATGCAAAACTTTCTATTACATAGTGGTGTTTCATCTCCTATTAGGGATATATGTCAATAGGTTCGATCCGGGGACCGGGTCCGCCCGACTCGAGAACCAACCTACCCCCGCCTCACCTTAGACCCATAGCAGCCCGACCTATACTATACCCGGCCTAGCGGGTAAGAGTACCCTTTAGACTCATGAGGCGGATCTAGTTTGCATGGACATATTGTCATCCCTATCTCCCGTATATTCCACCCGTACGCATGAGTGACACATATTTTCTTAAATTTTATCACGTGCCATATTAATTTGCAGGCATGGACAAATGGACGGATGCATTCTGCCCATCACAGGGTAACGATGGCCGGAGATGAAGCTCGATACTCCTTCGGATTATTTTCGATTCCAAAATCAGCTTACATAATTAAAGCCCCAAAAGAGATGGTAGATGAGGAACACCCATTACTCTTCAAGCCCTATGATCATCTTAAGTTAATGGAATTTTACTACATCGGGGCCGGTCGGAGTTCGCCAAATACTCTGAAGACTTATTGTGGAGCCTAAATTTATAAATGGATGTGTGTGTTTGTGTGTGTGTGTGATGCTATGTTGTGTATCTCAAGATTGATGATCCTGTTTCAAAGTATGCATTCATTTCAATTATTTTTATATATCAATTTTTATTTTGTCGAAATTAGAAACTACACTTACCAAATACATTGATATATTCTAGTTTTTTGATTTTCATTTTAAAAACACCACATATAAATATATATAGTTAAATAGAAACAAAACTTATCCACATATTTCAATTTTACATGAAGATGATATAGAGAAATATATATTGTTAATTATTCGAGAATCCACAATAACTAATTAAAACATTGTTGATTACAATGTGTTATAATGGGAAGCCTCAACAATGGCTTTTACAAATATAAAAGAAAATTACAAGAAAATTTAAAACAATTTGTCTTAGACAAAAGCCGAGTCGAGTAAAACTCTTTCCGCAAGACATATGTTCTTTGCTAGTGATCACGATGCGACGTAATGTCCCCAAAGATAAAACGACTTAACCTCTTTGGTATACAATAGCACCATTAACACAAAAGCACATTTCGAACTTGAAGGAGCGAGATCTCGATTCTTTGGATTTGAATGCGAGAATGAAGTATTCTTGGAAGTGTACTTGAAATGTTACAACACTTTTAACGACACATTCGAAATATGCAGATAGATATGCGATTTTTCGTGTAAAATCTGCAATGGAAACCATCTTATATATATAAAGAAACAAGCTAGGAATTAATTCTATTAAGTTAGTGGACATTAACCTAACATGTAACAAGTCGGTGTTACAACCACAATGGTGACCACTTTCCGGGGAGTTACATATCGAATGCCACTATCCGAGGAGTTACATACTCCAATGACACTTATGAAACGGACACCGCAATGTCCAGGTTCATCCGGCCCAACAAATCACTTGAATCTAGGCCAAGCCCATTTTTGAGAGACAAAAGAGTAGTGGGCCGGGACTCGGGCTAGCCCAAGGCCCAAGGCCCAAGGTCCGGTCGGGTTTGGCGCTGTGCACGCGTGTGGGCTACTTGTAATCATCCACTTAATTATGTTATAGTGTATCCAACTAATAACATCTTATAGTATTTAAACTAGGACAATTTCGTGTATTAATTTCTTACTCACCAAATTCGGTTTGAGGAATAAAAAATACTACGAATATCTACTCGAACATAGATTAAAATTTACAATTTAATTTTCGCAAAATTAATTTTTAGCCACCGAAAATTTGGTCAAAATCGAGTCGACGCCACTTTCTCAAAATCCAAATTTCCAACAATCACCACATGAGTGAAATTTAATGCATGCATGAATGCGGACACGCAAACTAGTCCTCAAGAGATAATATTGCATCAGGAAAAGGTAGCTTGTGGCTTTGAACCCTCCGTAGTCGATACCATCGGATACACTTCGGGCAAAGCCTTAGTGGACGCAATGCCTTGAACTATTCTTCCACGGTGTATACCGAGTCAATAGTATTAACACAATAAGGTCTCAACACCTTCTGTTCTCATGTTTTTGTGTCCGTGGTCGCCATGGACACCTATTTGGATTTATAAGTGTTACTTTGAAGTGGCCCACACCTCACATACATAAGTCATCTCTGTTTTCTCTGTTTTCTAGTGCAAATATCGGTCTCTTTACTTGGGGCCGCCTGGTCTCTATTTATACTCCCATTGAGTCAAAACCTAAGTTAAAAATCTTCAAAACCTTACTTTATCGCACAGACGCACGGGTCGTGCACTTCACGCGACGACCAGGTCGTGCGTCAGGCCGTAGGATCGCTTGACTCTCGAAATGACGACGACCAGGTCGTGCGAGACGCACGGGCCGTGTGCCATACAAACTTCCGAATTTGCTTGTGGGGTCTTCATAATAGTTGTAGCCCTATCTCTTAGCTTTCCGTAGCAACTTGAATCAACTCAATATAAATTTTGTAGAGAGAGTTATGGCTAAAATACTAAACCCGCCGTCTTGGAAATTCCAAATGCGTTTGGACGTTTCTTGAGATGAATCCCCTCGTTGTTTGATCATCCATGCTTCTTTTGACATACGACTCATTACTATGACTCTAGACTCAATATATTTGGCCCACAATATGGCTTTGACCACTCAAAGAACTCAAAAACAACATAAAACTCAAGTCTAGAAAGCCCAAATCAATGGTATAAAACCAATCGAACATCTCGACTTCTTCTCGATTTGGCTTCCAATTCGGTGTACACTATCAATTCTTGGTGGTTCTACATCGCAATGCTTATATTTGCCACAGAAATACTCAAAATATCGTCAAATTCTTGCAAAATGAGCAAAGTGTAACATCTTTTCCACATATTGAGAATACGACCCATATTACTAAGGTAATGCATGTTTATCAACTCATCATAGCCAAAATCACGCCCAAAATACATGCAAAACTCACACTAAACAAACCCCTAAAGTTAAAGCACGAGTCTCGCCAACGCTTTATACACAAGACAAAACATAAATGGGAGGAATGAAAAGCAATCAAGAACAACTCATCAAAATTCATGTTGTTTATCCATAAAGGCGTCAAGCAATAAATCAACCCACCTCGAACATCTATCATAGAACACATGTCAATTAAAACCATGGCAAATGCTTGAATCACGACTCCCACTAATCAAGTGTATGCTCTCTCTCAAGTGTATAAGGGACATGTATTCACTCAAATCATATCAATGTTGAAGAATTACTATAAGCTTGCAAATCGTCTCATATCTCCGCCACTAGAATGTATACAATTCATAAATAAAAAGGACTTTTTCTTTTGGTTGTAATGAAGACTCTTGGTTATGGTAGGGAAATATGGATAAAGTGACTCAAACTCGAGCGTATAGACCGGTAAGCACATCTTTTATTCAATTATTCTCATGTAGACCCAATATGCTACCCCAATCTCCTCTCGTTCTTATCAACTTTTCGTATTTTCTTTCTCCCTTTTTTTTTTTCCTTCTTTCGCCTCACATCTCAAATCCCACCTACAAGTTCATTCAAAGCAAACTCATCAATTTCTTTTTCACTTTCTTTCTTCCTTTTCTTTCTTCTTTTATTCCCATCAACCAACACTATCACAATTATCTAAATTCTTTACATCATCCCATTCAACCTTATTCAATCCCCTTACTCAATGCTATACGCTCAAGTCTAGGGTAATAGATATATCAAGTTAAGGCTTGAAATGTGGCTATCAAAAATTAGGTAATGGCTCAAATTGGCTAACTAGGGAAATTCTATGTCATTAGGTAGGCAAAAGGGTTGAAAAACTTAACAAAAATGGCCTTAAATCATTTTCATAAATCGCATACAATATGTGGCTTTTCTGAGAGATACTGAGCAAGTTCTAGAATTCAAATCAACCTGGATGACACACACAATCAACAAACACGATCGCATAATATGAAAGCAAAGTAAAGGTTCAAAGTTCACATGCTTGCAAAGTCATAACTCAAAGCATAACATCCATGTTCTCAATATCCATATGCTCCATATCATCTATTCTCATCATGATCAATTCGCACTCAACACACAATTCAAAACAAAGACAAAGTTTTCAAATAAACTCCCAGGCGCAACGCACACCACAAAAACAGTTTACTCACTCCCTAAAAAAACTACTAAAGCAATAAACGTGCTAAACGTAAATGTGCTTCTAATGCAAAGCAACCTAAATGCTCTACATGCAACTATATGAATGCAAAAATTTCTCTCCACACCCTTCATATCAAAATGAACTTCTCTCCCCCAAATTTGAATGGAATTATATCGCACGTAGAGAAGATAGAATTTCAATGTAAAAGGAAGTGTGGAGATAACCTAACTTAATGAGAAGACAATGGTGGGTAGTGACTCCAACGTCTACTCGACGTTGTGGTCGCCGATGAGTGATCTCTCGTAGCATCCTCCCGCACTTCTCCCTCGACATATCAACTCGCATAAACTCGTACCCCTTTAAATGCATATATTAACCGCTTTGGGTCTTGGTCAAGAATCGTATTGGCATTGTTTGCATCTAGTAATGCATACTTAGGGTTTCAAGCAAAGATTTGAGTCCTGGTGTCGGGATATATCGATCCTGGTCACGCGCGGCCTGACCATGCACGACGCATGACCCGTGCTCGTCTCGCCTCTGCTCGAATAGCTTTAATTTCTCACGGCATCACGCACGAGTTGCCCGGCGTACACGCACGGCTCGTGCGTGTATCGCCCTATTTTTTTTCTCTTCTCGACACCACGCACGGCCTGATCGTGCATAGGCATAGATGCACGGTGCATGGTTCCGAACTTGCTTGCTTTTCGAGAATCTTTGGCCCTCGTACTCTATACCACTCCTCGGATGAATGGCATTACATTTTTCTTGGGTTGCCTTGAGTGTTGCTCGAAACTAGCCCTTTTGATGTTGTCCACCAACATCGTGGCTAATTGGCTAACTGGTTTCAAGATTTTTCATTTGTGTGCCCCAGTGTTAGCCAATTGTGCGACATGTGCCTCAATTTTGTCCAATTTAGCCTCATGTTTGTTGAACTGGTTCCTTGTTTCATTCATAAATACGGTGAGGACGTCCTCCATAGATGGCTTTGTCTCCAGGATAATAGCACGTAGGAGTAAGATTATTCCAATAATTGTAGAAATTGAGTTATTGAAATAATTGGCTTTCTCCATCGGAAGCGTGTGTTCGTGTACTATCCGAACCAACTCAAAGAAACAAATCAAATAATGTAGGAGTGGAATTAAATAAAATGAAAAGAAAGAAAAAATGTCTAAATTAAAAATAATTCTATTTATCGCAATATTAGTACTATAAATTTAATTAGTCCCAAGAACGGCGCCAAAAACTTAGTCGCCTTATTTTTAGCTTCACCGCAAGTGTACGGTGTAGTTTATAGAATAGGGTTAGCAAGATCGAATCCACAAAGACTAAATTATTGTACTAAGTATTGAGATTATAATAGTCTTATTTTTATCTAGACGATCGAAATTGAGTGATTGGTTTTGTAAAAGCAAGACAAGAATTTATCCTTAAAAGACAAAGTAAAAGTTGATTGAAAGATCAAGAAGATGAATGGATTCTAGGATTATGGTTTGATTAGTATCCCATTTTGTTATCGATTAATCACAACCAAAGTTATGATTATTCTTCCCTATAAAACAATCACGAAAGTATTTTACCCTCTCTATCGGGATGTGTGTAAAAGCGTTGATTGGATTATCTATGCTAGCATCTCTACTCAACAAAAGATATCCAACTCCCAAAAGCACAAAAGATTATAAATTCTCACAAATATTCACATACTTCTCAATCTTGCAAATATTCATGTCAAGTACTCAAATAGCTAGTATTGAAACTCATCTCTCGATTTATGAATCAATACATCAAAACAAGTTAAACCAATGGCCTTTTGATAAAACCGAGAAATAAAACAAAGTACTCGAATAGGTTTTGAAAATAATAACATCAATTGCAATTAACCATCAAAGAAAAGTATCCATTAACCTAATCCCAAACCCGAGAATCACAAGATGTTTAGCCGGACATGGGAAATAAACAATTCATAGATAAATTATTCATGTTCATATCTAACTAATCGAAAATAAATGATACTATGGAATGAGAAAACCAGGGATGTCAATGATCCCTCGATCTATCTTCAATCCTCAAGCGTGTGGTTGCGACCTCGATCAATCTCTCGAATCCTCCGGTAGAAGGTCGCTCTTTTCTCTGTTTTCTAGGGCAAACATCGTCTCTTTGTTTGGGGCCGCCTCGTCTCTATTTATACTCCCATTGAGTCAAAACCTAAGTTAAAAATCGTCAAAACCTGACTTTCCCGCACATACGCATGGGCCGTGCGCTTCACACATGACCGGGTCGTGCGTCAGGCCGTAGGATCGCTTGACTCTCGAAATAACGCGACGACCAGAAAACAGGCGTAGACGCACGGGCCGTAAGCGCCATACAAACTTCCGAATTTGCTTATTGGGTCTTCATATGAGTTGTAGCCCTATCTCTTCGCTTTCGTAGCAACTTGAATCAACTTAATATCAATTTTGTAGAGATAGTTATTGCCAAAATACTAAACCCTACCGGTGGTGGAAATTCCAAACGTGTTTGGGCGTTTCTTGAGATGAATCCCCTCGTTGTTTGATCATCCATGCTTCTTTTGACATACGACTCATTACTATGACTCTAGACTGAATATAGTTGGCCCACAATATGGCTTTGACCACTCAAAGAACTCAAAAACAACATAAAACTATAGTCTAGAAATCCCAAATCCATGGTATAAAACCAATCGAACATCGACTTCTTCTCGATTTGGCTTCCAATTCGGTGTATGCTATCAAATCTTGGTGATTCTACATCGCAATGCTCATATTTGCCACAGAAATACACAAAATATCGTCAAATTCTGCAAAATAAGCAAAGCGTAACATCTTTTCCACATATTGAGAATACGACCCATATTACTAAGGTAATGCATATTTATCAACTCATTATAGCGAAAATCACGCCCAAAATACATGTAAAACTCACACTAAAAACACATCCACATTGCATTTCAACCACCCAACTTCCGGTAATTCCCACTTGATCGCCCCATCTTTTGCATGCATTTTCTAGTCACCAATTTCGGACTCTTGGGCACATTCCCATTGAAACAAAATTGCACTCACGCATTTAATATCCGAGGAGCTTTCTTGCTTCTTTGATTCCATCTTGTGTCATTTCTATTTTTCCAAATGATCCAAATCACCATAGGAAACAATCCCAAATGCTCAAGCAGGTATCGAACTCCAAGCTACACTTAGCCACTCTCCAAACAAAACAACAGTGTCCATCTTATACCCGCACTGGGAAAAAATCCCAAAGAAGATCGAGCCAATAAATAAGATGTAAGCACATGCATACCTCGATTCATTTTCCAAATTACAAATGGAATAAATAGGAGAAACAACCACCCTTCTTGAAATTAATTTTTCCTTGGTTGGTAAACAATCATTAACAAAGACGCCAAACCAAAATTTTAACTTTGGACGGAATCTTGATAGACCACAACATCTCCCATGCAAAATTTTGTGAAACATTCGATAGGAAATAGTTATAGAGGTAGAACACAAAATTTTGTAACCAAATTTTTAAAAGTATACATACCTTTTTATCACCCAACCACATCCATCTGTCTTCCAATATACTCTCACTTAGAGGAATACTTAAAATCGATTCCTATCTCTGTCATTAATCAAATCAAACGATATCTTCCTCTCATTTTCGATTTCGCCACTTTTCATCAAACCACTAACAGGGATATTAACATACTCACGGGTAGATTAGAAGTCACAAAACCATTGGATTCATCCGGGAAGCCAAGGATCAGTTAGCACTTTTGTTGATGTACCATCTCCCACCTGTTTTCTATAGTACCCAAACACCACATCCTTTGCTGCAAATACACTACGCCAAACAAAGCTAGTATTATGTCCCAATTGAGAATCGAAAAATTAGAATCCGGAAAATACCTAGCTTTAAACATACAAGTCACCAACGAATTTGGCTCGAAATGAGTTTCCACACGTGCTTACCCAAGAGAGCTAAGTTGAACTCATGTAGGCCCACCCTATTTTTTGGTAACACACAACTCGCCATGATAACTAATGGATACCTTTAACTTCAGCCCCATTTTACCCCACCGGAAGGAATTCATTAACACTTTCAATTCATTGCGAAGTTGATGGATCTCATAGTAAAAAAATGCTCATAGCATAAATTGTCTGGGCGATTGTCTTGATGAAGATTTCTTTCCTCGCTTTCGATAAAATTTTAGCTTTCCAACCTTGCAATGAGCGATACCTTTTCCTTAATAAAAAAGAAAATTTTCTTCTTGTTTCTTCCAACCAAAGATGGTAACCCAGGTAATGAGCATGATTCAAAGTTTAGCACACGTGAAGTAGAGCGAAATATCATTTCGACACTCCTCAATGGTATTAGAACCTGAATGATATTGATGACTTGAAAGATAATTAATCGCCTTGATGCTTTAGAGTAGATATCCAACCCATTAATCGATTATTACACTCTTCCACCTCCGCTCTAAAATATAGGAAGTTATCATCGCAAAAAAGAGATACGAATACTTGGGGCTCATCGAACAATCTTACATCCATGAATTAGTCCCCTCCGTTCGAAGTTATCTACAAGATCGAAAGTCCTCGGCACATAAAATGAACAAATACGGTGATAGCGGATCCCCTTTCTTAGCCCATGACTTGGAATAATATAGTCGACTCAAAACTTCAGGTGTAACCTTGTATCTAACCGTAGATACACAAAACATCATCGATTCACCCATTTTTAAAGGAATCCCAATTTAATCATCATACATTTCAAGAAGTCCCACTCAATACGATCGTGACGCTTTACTCGTGTCAATTTTAAGAGTTATTGTACCATACTTTCCTTGCCGTTTCCTCTTGGTAATGATTTATCACAAATGCTACCATGATATTATCTCAAATCGAGTCTCACGAGGAACAAAAGCACGTGAATCGAAATAATATGTGGTAAAAGAACTTTCAAGCGATTAGCCAACATCTTGGAAATCACATTATAAATGACATTACAAAGAGCAATAAGCCGCAAATCGAGATAATTTCCGGACTATTTTTCTTTGGAATCAAAACTATATTTGTGTCATTCAACCCGGCCCGAGGAAAAAGAACAGGGAATCAAGAAATTGAACACAGGACTCTACGATCTTTGGACTCGTTATATCCCAAAACTTCGGAAAAATCCCGGATACATTCCGTCGGGGCCTGGAGACTTGTTTGGGAATATAGAGAAAAGAGCCTCCTTAACCTCGAAGCCGAAAAAGGCTCCAATAAAGTTCTATTATGTGCATCCGAAACTTTTAGAGCCACACAATCAAAAATGAAATCCCTTGACAACCTTGATTGAATACAAACATGTAAAATATTGAACAATATGGTTGCCCAATCCCGTAGTCCAATCTAACCATGTATTATTTGAGTTACGTAATCGGAGATAGGATTGGACCTCTTCCGCGTAGAAGCCACTTGATGGAAATATTTTGTATTCCGTCTCCCCCTTTTAGCCAAACAACTTAAAGACGTTGTTTCAAGAATCCTCTTATCGCGCCAATATTGAATTATACGACACTGAGCTTTTCGATATTCTCTTTGACACCATGAATCTCGACTTCCCTAAACAACCTCAATATCCTTTTAGCATCGCAATTTGTGCATCGAACCTTTTCCTCAATTTAGAGCCCCACTTTGATAGTTGAATCCTAAAAGCTTTAACTCTATTTGTAACACAAACATTCGAATTTTCAAACCACCCGCTTTGAATCACCTCTTTACATTCCTTTTCTCTCGATCCAAGCATTTTCAAATCAATCTTTTGACTTGCTTCACTCTAAGTTGCAATGGCAACTCAGAAAAATAGGGGAACGATCGACATAGTTGCATCCAAATTCCAAATTTTGACATTAGGAAACAAAGACAACCAATCTTGGGAAGCTAAGCTCGATCCAATCTTTCCTCTACCCAAATAAACCGTATCTCTCCTCTCTCTCAAGTGAAAGGATACCCACAAATTCCCAAATCTCTAAGATAAAAGTCATCAACAACTTTTGAAAATCCCTCCATTAGCCATTGGGGATGTTCGTGACTCTCTCTTTCCGAAGAAGAGAGAAGATCATTAAAATCCTCAATAAATACCCATGGCAAAAAAATCCGAGCATGTAACTCTCTCGAGAAAATCCCAAGATTGTCTTCTCCTATGGCATTTCGGATAACCATAGAAACCCGTTAGTCTCCAAACCTCCATATCTTTCAAATGAACAATCGCATCAATATGATTGTCGAGTAACTAAGGCCTTGTTTGTTTATGTTTCCAACAACCTATTTCCAATTTTCAACTATTCATAAAAGCGGAATTATGTTTGTTTATAATTTTTCCAATGGAAACCATCATTTTCATATTCCATATTTCACATAAAACTAAATCGCAAACCTATAATTTCAATTCCCAACTCTATACACTATCTCATCAATCACTACTATCATCTTTTCATCCAATTATACATATGGGACCCACCATTACCAACTTTATCCACTTAAAATATTATTATTTTTTAATTATTTATACCTAATGGGACCTACCACCCTACAATCTTATAAATATAATATTATATATCCAATTAAAATATTCAATCACTATCAAATTTTGATTATTATATACATAAAATAATACTTGAAAACTACTAAACCAAACACAATCTCATTTCCAAACCTACATAAAACTCATTTTCATTCACTCATGTTTTTTTGAACCAACAACACTTAAAGTATTCAAAATAATTGAAGCAATGGGCTCCGGATCTAATCGACTGATAAGGAATGGGTTTCCACACGGTGTCATTTGAGATCCCACTCCTTTTTGCTATTAAATCTTGCCACGTCATCAAAGATGCACTTCTTTCCTCAACTCATCGTTTTGTAACAACCGCCTGCCCCATGCATGCACGTAGCCTTTTTCTGCGAACCATTTCCAATCGCTACACTCACCCCACTATCTCCATATTTTCCACCTTTTCCTCTTAACCCCTCCAAATTCCTAGGCCCACGTTCACCGACTAACCCATCTCGACCATCGTCACTTTTCTCCGATTCTGGGTAGCTTTCGGCACCGAATATCGCAGCCAACGGGAATCGATATTGGACACCGCTTTGCGATGGGGAGCTTTGACCATGTACCATAAGCCCTCACCGACGATACCAATGGAGAACTAAAAGACGTTCGCAAATTTTGTCGAATGACCCAACAAACCACAAAGAGAAGCAAAAAGTTGGTAGCCGTTCGTACTTAAAGTTTACCCAAACCCACTCGCCTCCGATTTCTTTAGTTTCATACGACGTTTAAGAAGACTTCGCACGTCAAAAGCAACCCAAATACACATATATTGCTTCCATACACCATCAAAATTGTCTTGACGGAATCCAAATAAGTACCAATATAATTGCCAATATCTCTTCCAATACGTCCGACGTAAAACCAAGCGGCATATCATATATTTGTACAATTGTACCCATAATTCTATATGAAAAAGATCCACTTTTGTTGGTTGCTCCCCAACATTAAGTCTTTTTTGTAATCAATAGAAGATTATCAAATGTCCATGGACCGCTTGCTTGAACTCTTGAGATGTCCAGTTCATAAAAAATTGGAACAAGAATAAGTTAGGGCTCAATAATCTTTTAAAAATATCCCTTTCACAGGCCTCAAAATAGATGCAAGAGTATTTTTCATAGATTGAAAGTTAACATGATGATTCGCAAGAAATCATCCGACAAGGCACCACCTGTAAGTCTTGTGCCACGTGGTTCAACCTCGCTATCTTCAACCACTATGCCTCCTTCTTCCTCTTCTTCTATTTGCAGGTTACCACATAGTTCCTCAATGGATTGTGTGTGTTCAACCATGGAAAAATGAGAAAATCGAACAGTATGAAAATGAGGAGACAGATAAACGTAAATGATTATGGAATTTACAAGAGAATTGTAATATGATGACACAACAAACTGACCCTACTTATCACCAGATAAGACAAAAACAACCCTTGTCTCCAGATAAGACAATGTAATAAAGAAACACTTATAATCACAAGAAAAAAAAAACATGTCTCTACCTTAGTTTAGTTCTCTTGTTGGATTAAAAACTAATTATATGGTTTGACATGTTTTTACCTAAAGCATATAGCTTAACAACAACACAAGAAGGTAAAAATTAGTATAACCTTAATATTGTGGTTTTCTAAGAATATTCGGGGATAATTAAAAACTTTATTTTACTTGAACTTTTCCTCATATGTTATAATATAAAATTATATATTGATTTTTACACAATTGCCAAAAGAATGGCTCGCCCATAGGCCCAACTCACCTAGCTAGATCGGTCCATTAGAAGTGGGCTAGTGAGCCAAGATAGGCCTAGAGTTTGAAATAAATATTCAGCCCTGTCCGGGCCATTTCGAGGGCAAATTGTCTATATAATGTAAAATTGAAATCAAATTGTCAAAATAGGGTGGAAATAAGGGGGTTGTTATTTTACTCATTGGCGCAGCAGTAAATGCGATCAATATTCGGTTTGAATTGTTGGCGCATTCACTCATCGCGCCAACCACATTAGTGGAATGCGCAAAACCCAATTTTTAAAATTTTTTTGTTTTAAATATGATGGCGCACACGTGGAGTGCGCCAACCTTATAAAAAAATAACAAACACAGCCGGATTTATCGATTCTTTGCCCAAAATTCAAAAAGTTGTTTTAAATTGATGGGTTGTCCGGAAAAGGGGGTGGTGCACTCCTATGTGCGCCAATAGTACAAAATTCACAAAATTAAAAAAAAAAAAAAAACGTGACTCAATCACCCACATTATTGTACCCTTTCCTCTCTATAAAACCCTCCCCAAAGACACAAACACACACACACAAACACATACGTCTTTGTCCAAAAGAACCCCCATCCCCATATTTACACCAAAGACACAAACACAAATCGCAAGCAACAAGGGCGGCCGACGCGAAAATTTGGCGGAGTTCCGGTGGCGGCAAAGAATTCCGGTGACGGCGGCAAGAGCAATTTCCGTGACAATGAATTTTTCAAGTATGTTTTAAATATTTTATGTTAATTTTTATTTCATAATATGTTTTATGTTAATTTCATCATAATATGTTGTGCGTTAAGTTTATAGAACATGTTGTAATTATTACTTTTTTGTATGTGTTAATATTTTGTAGACATTGTACTTCAATTTTTTTATGTAAATTACTTCGTATTTTAGAAATAAATATTGATATTTGTATTATTTATTCATAAATATTTGATATTGAATTGTATAAATAATACCGTATATAATATAAATCCATAAATAAGATATTAATTATATATATGTAATATACTAATTATTATTAAATATATACGTATGTCAATTGTATAATATTAATTGTATGTATAATATTAATATATATATATATATATATGTATAAATAATCATAGGAAAAATATATATACTAATATATAATATTAATTGTATAATAATTGTATATATAACATTAATATTATATATATAATAACAGTATGTATATGTATAACCGTTTATATATTAATATATATATAATTAATATTAATTTTATATATATAATATTAATAATATTATATATAAAATAAACGTATATATATAATCGTATATATATATATATAACCGTAAAAATATATAACCATATAAATTTAATATTAGTATATATAATTAGTATATTTGTTATATTATTTTATATTGTGAATTTTATTATCGTTATTTAATCGTATTATCATTACAATATATAAGTAATGTCAAACATGATCACCATAATCGTATATTTTGGAGGATAAATTATGCAAACTGGGAGCGATGTGAGATACCATAATGTAATTGGTGCTAGGAGGATTTCTCGAGAACGAATTTCGTGAAATTAACTAAAATAATATTAATTTCGATGATGGGGGTTGATATAAATCAATGAAAGTTGAAGGCTTCGGCTAAATATTGTTATAACAATATGCGTGGAATTGTTTCTATTTCAAATGATGAAGATTTATGGTCTTTTTTAGATCCATCGGTTGTGATTGAGTTTTTTTTTTTTTCTCGAGTTAGATCCCGTAATTGAGAATATTGACATAGATACCTCAAAAGAGAACATGACTATTATCAAGTATGTTGAGTTCCTTAGAGGAGATAGGGTTCACGACTATCTGCAGTTCCACAATGTATCGAAACCATTTCGTAGGAAGAAATGCATATGAGATATTGGTGGACCTAGTAATGAAAATGCTGATGTAGGAGATATTTTTCGAGGAGACGAACATCCAAATTCTCGAACTTAATAAAAGTGTATCGATGAGGATATCGATAGTGATGGACGGATGTCATTGCGTGGGGTGTGTATAACAATCAAAATGAGGCTCAATAACCCACTCGTTTGATGACAAATAATCGTAACATTTCTTGGTGGTAACTATGGGATTCATTCTAGAATTCCATTTTTTGAATCAAGCTTCCAAGATGTATGCGGTGACTCTATTAGTATTTCTTTGTCTGTACAAGTCTATGACTTTGAGACTGGTGTGCTGTGTAAAGGAATGGTTTTTAAAGATAAAAAACATAAGCAAAATGCGAGTTAAAGATTACCATGTGCGTTGGGTGAAACGAGTATTCAAGGTTGTTGAAAACACACAAACTTTGTGAAAAGTTGTATGCAAACATAACCGGAACTTCGTAATGTCCATCTTATCTTCCGGTCAGCAATTTGGTGGTTGAGAGCGAGTTTCAACAAAAACTTTCGATGTGGAAGATCACCAAATATGGACCTCTTCATTGTTGTTTAATAAATATTGTTTTGTGGATCATCCCAATTTAGATAGAAATTTTATCACTCTCGGTCTAACGAGGATAGTATAGTGTGATCCATCTTATGGTATTAAGTATATCCAACAAAATATTAAAGACAAATATGATTATAATATTTCATATGATAAAACATGATATTTGATGAAACGTGCCCGTGAAAATGGGTATGGTACTTGAGAGACCTCCTGTTATTATTTGCCAAAGTATATGGAGCGCAGTAGAAATATAACCCTGGTCCGGTGGTTGAGTGGCAGACATTGAACCTACCGAGAGTGAAGTGAAGATATTGTTGTTCGTATTTTGGGCTTTCAAGCCATTTGCCGATGGTTTTGTACATTGTCTTCCAGTGATTAGTGTAGGCGGAACACACCTCTACACTAAATACAAGCACAAGTTATTTATTTTTATCACATTGGATGGAAACCAATGAGTTTTCCATTAGCTTATGTGATCGTGGATGAACAGACATTAACATCTTGCCATTGGTTCTTGCTATTAATATCCAAACATATTTACGAGGGCGAGAAGGTGTATGTCTTATTTGTTGTCATCCTGGAATAATAGGGTTGATTGAACGCATGCCGAATTCTAACCCTTATGGGTATCATTGTTATTGTTTAAGTCATTTGTTTCTAATTTCGATAGTCATTTAAAGAATGTGAGGTTGAAGGATTTGTGTTGGCAAGCCAGGGCAAAACCGAGAATTAGAGCGTTTGAGAAGACAATGGAGGATATTAAAAAAATTTAATGAATGTGTTCACGCTTACTTGGATGCTATAGACATGAGCAAGTGGACTTTATCGCATGATGAGAGGACACGTTGTGGAATGACGACTATAAATATTTCAGAGTGCATGAACTCGATTCTAAAGGGTAATGCTCAAAACGATTGCGAGAATTTGTGCCCTTTTGCGTTTCACTTTTACGCGTAATGTAAATAGTTTATACGATAGAATGAATGATGCAAGCGCAACATTGGAGAAGAACGATTGTGGCGGATGACATCTTGCAAAAATACCAAAAACAGCAAAGGTTGGCATTAAATCATATTGTACATATGTACTCTTACCAAACTCAAACTCTACGGATGTCAAAGACCTTTGCCACACTAGGATCTAGACGTGTCAAAACCTTCAAAGTCAACCTTTCGCACAATAATTCTATTTTTAGTCAATCCAAGTACTTAGTATAATAATTTATTAGTCCCTGTGGATTCGACCTTGCTAACCCTATTCTATAAACCGCATCGTACACTTGAGGTGAAGCTAAAAATAAGGCGAACAAGTTTTTGGCGCCGTTGACGGGTACTAATCAATTTTTAGTACTAATATTGCGATAGACAAAATTATTTTTAATTTAGATATTTTTTTCTTTCTTTTTATTATTTGTTGTTTTAATTCCACTCCTACATTATTTAATTTGTTTCTTTGAGTTGGTTCGGGTAATGTACGAACACCCGCTCACGATAGAGGAAGACAATTATTTCATTCTTTGGAATATCTATAATTCTTGGAATAATCCTATTCCTACGTACTATTATCCGGAGGCAAATCCATCTATGGAGCATGTGAATATTGAAATCATGGTTGATATGCTTTGAATTACGCAATTGCAAGTCTCGTGAGCTTTTTGAGCCTTTTCGCTTTCATTATATGTAGTCTTATTGTTGATTGAGTGTGTCATTCATGTTGATATGAATTCTAGAACTCGCTTTGGTATCTCTGTCAAGTATGAAAATGATTTAAGGCCATTTTTGTTAAGCCTTTCAAGCCTTTTGCCTAACTAATGACATTGAATATTCCTAGTTAGCCAATTTGAGCACTGTTGCCTAATTTTTGATAGCCATTTCAAGCCTTAATGGATATATCTATTACCCTAGACTTGAGCGTATAACATTGAGTAAGGGGATTGAATAAGGTTGAATGAGATGATGTCAAGAATTTAGATAATTGTGATAGTGTTGGTTGAGGGGAATAAAAGAAGAAAAGAAAAGGAAGAAAAAAAAGGAAGAAAAAAAAAGGATGAATAGTCATGAAGGAGTCGTAAAAAATTGAAAAAGAAATCGACTTTATAAATGAGTTGCTTTGAATGAACTTGTAGGTGGGATTTGTGATATGAGGCGAAAGAAAAAAAAAAAGGGAGAAAGAAAATACAAAAAGTTGATAAGAACGAGAGGTGATTGGGGTAGCATATTGGGTTTACATGAGAATAATTGAATGAAAGATGTGCTTACCAATCTATACGCTTGAGTTTGAGTCACTTTATCCATATTTCCCTACCCTAACCAAAGAGCATTCATTACAACCAAAAGAAAAGTCCTTTTTGATTTATGAATTACATACATTCGAGTGGCGGAGATGTGAGACCATTTGCAAGTCTATGGTAATTCTTCAATATTGTTATGATTTGACCGAAAACACGCCCCTTATTATTCTTGAGAGGAGGGTATACACTTGTTCCGTGAGAGTCGTGATTGAAACATTTGCCATGGTTTTAATAGACATGTGTTCTGTGTTAGATATTCGAAGATTGGTTGATTTGTTGCTTAGCGTCTATGGATAAATGACATGAATTGTGATGTGTTGTTCTTGATTTGCTTTTCATTCCTTCCATTTGTGTTTTATCTTGTTTATAAAGTGTTGACTGGATCCACAACAGTTTAAGTTTTGGGGTTTGTTTAGTGTGAGTTTTGCATGTATTTTAGGGCATATTTATGGCTATAATTGTTTTATAAACATGCAATAACTCATATGAAATGGTATATATTCGCTCTTTGTAGAAAAGGTTTTACGCTATGCTCATTTTGTAGGAATTTAACGATATTTGGAGTGATTTTGTGACAAATACGAGCATTTCGACCTAGAATCATCAAACAAATCGGCGATTACACCCAATTGGAAGCCAATTATATTGAGTCTAGAGTCATAGTAATGAGTCGTGTGTCAAAATAAGCATGGATGATCAAACAACAAGCGGATTTATCTCAAGGAACGCCCAAACGTATCGGAATTTCTGACCTTTGGCAGGGTTTAGTATTTTGGTCATAACTCTACAAAATTGATATTGAGCTGATTCAAGTGGCTACGGAAAGCCAAGAGAAAGGGCTACAAGGATTATGGAGACCCAATAAGTAAATTCGGATGTTTGGGTGACGCACGGGCTGGTCGTGCGTGATGCGCACGCGCCCGTGCGCCCTTCAAAGAAAAAGACAATTTCTGCGCAACACCTAGCACGGGCTAGGCGTGCGCTAGCGCACGGCGCGTGCGTCTATGCGGGAAAATAGAGTTTGACAGATTCTCAACTAGGTTTTGACCCAAACGGAGTATAAATAGAGACGAGGCGACCATAAATGAAAGGAACACTGATTTTTGCCCTAGAACACGAGAAAAAAGCGGTTTTCCACCGAAGAATTAGAGAGATCGTTCAAGACCGCAACCACACCTTCGAGGATTGAAGATAGATCGAGAGATCATCAACATCCCGAGTTCACTCATTCCATAGTATCATTTACTTTCGATTAGTTAGATATGAATTTGAATATTTTGTCTATGCATTATTTATTTTCGATGTCCGGCTAAACATTTTGTGATTCCAGGTTTGGTAGTAGGTTAATGAATACTTTTATTTGAGGATTAATTGCAATTGAAGTTAATTTTTTCAACCCTATTCGAGTACTTGGTTTTAATTCTTGTTTTATGAAAAAAGCCTTTAGTTTAACTTGTTTGATGTATTGATTCATAATTCAAAAGGATGAGTTTCAATAGTACTAGATCTGTGAGTACTTGACATGAATATTTGCAAGATTGAGAAGTCTGTGAATATTTGTGAGGATATTTAATCTTTTGTGCTTTTAGGAGTTGGATATCTCATGTTGAATAGAGATGCTAGCATAGATATTTCAATCAATGCTTTTACATACATCTCGAGAGAGAGGGTAAATTACTTATGTGATTGTTCTATAGGGAAGAATACATATAACTTTGGTTTGATTAATCTTATAATAAAAGGGGATATTAAGCGAAACCATAACCAGGAATCCATTCTTATACTTGATCTTTTAATCAACTCTTTGTTTTGTTTCTTTTAGGATAAATTTCTTGTCATAGTATTAATAAAACCAATCCATCAACTTTCGATTGTCTAGATAAAAATAAGGCTATTACAATCAAGACTTAGTATAATAAATTATTAGTCCCTGTGGATTCGACCTTATTAACCCTATTCTATAAAGCACTGCTGTACACTTTGCGGTGAAGCTAAAAATAAAGCGAACAAGTTTTTTAAAGGGAGAAAGAAAATAAGAAAAGTTGATAAGAACGAGAGGTGATTGGGGGTAGTATATTGGGTTTACATGAGAATAATTGAATGAAAGGTGTGCTTACCAGTCTATACGCTTGAGTTTGAGTCACTTTATCCATATTTCCCTACCCTAACCAAAGAGCCTTCATTACAACCAAAAGAAAAGTCCTTTTTGATTTATGAATTGCATACATTCGAGTGGCGGAGATGTGAGACGATTTGCAAGCCTATGGTAATTCTTCAACATTGTTATGATTTGAGCGAAAACACGTCCCTTATTATTCTTGAGAGGAGAGTATACACTTGATCCGTGAGAGTCGTGATTCGAAACATTTGCCATGGTTTTAATTGACATGTGTTCTGTGTTAGATATTCGAAGATTGGTTGATTTGTTGCTTGACGTCTAATGGATAAATGACATGAATTGTGATGTGTTGTTCTTGATTTGCTTTTCATTCCTCCCATTTGTGTTTTATCTTGTTTATAAAGTGTTGACCGGGACTGTCAACAGTTTAAGTTTGGGGGTTTGTTTAGTGTGAGTTTTGCATGTATTTTAGGGCATATTTATGGCTATAATTGTTTATAAACATGCAATAACTCATATGAAATGGTATATATTCGCTCTTTGTAGAAAAGGTATTACGCTTTGCTCATTTTGTAGGAATTTAACGATATTTAGAGTGATTTTGTGACAAATACGAGCATTTCGACCTAGAATCATCGAACAAATCGGCGATTACACCCAATTGGAAGGCAGTTATATTGAGTCTAGAGTCATAGTAATGAGTCGTGTGTCAAAAGAAGCATGGATGATCAAACAACAAGCGGATTTATCTCAAGGAACGCCCAAACGCATCACGGAATTTCAAAGCCTTTGGCGAGTTTAGTATTTTGGTCATAACTCTCTCTACAAAATTGATATTGAGTTGATTCAAGTGGCTACGGAAAGCTAATGGCTACATCTGATGAAGACCCCATAAGTTAATGTGGACGTTTGGGTGACGCACGGGCTGGTCGTGCGTGATACGCACGACACGTGCGCCCTTCAAAGAAAAAGACAATTTCTGCGGCACCTAGCACGGGCGCACGGCCCATGCGTATGCGGGAAAATAGAGTTTGACATGATTCTCAACTAGGTTTTGACCCAAACGGAGTACAAATAGAGACGAGGCGGCCACAAATGAAAGGAACACTGATTTTTGCCTAGAACACGAGAGAAAGAGCGAGTTTTCCAGGAATTGAGAGATCGATCAAGACCGCAACCACACCTTTAAGGATTGAAGATAGATCGAGAGATCATCAACATCCCGAGTTCACTAATTCCATAGTATCATTTACTTTCGATTAGTTAGATATGAATTTGAATAATTTGTCTATGGATTATTAATTTTCGATGTTTGGCTAAACATCTTGTGATTCTGGATTTGTGAGTAGGTTAATGAATACTTTTATTTGAGGATTAATTGCAATTGAAGTTATTATTTTTCAACTCTATTCGAGTACTTGGTTTTAATTCTTGTTTTATCAAAAGGCCTTTGGTTTAACTTGTTTGATGTATTGATTCATAATTCGAAAAGATGAGTTTCAATACTAGATCGTGATTACTTGACATGAATATTTGCAAGATTGAGAAGTCTGTGAATATTTGTGAGGATATTTAATCTTTTGTTCTTTTAGGAGTTGGATATCTCATGTTGAGTTGGGATGCTATCATAGATATTCCAATCAATGCTTTTACATGCATCTCGAGAGAGAGGGTAAATTACTTATGTGATTGTGCTATTGGGAAGAATACGTATAACTTTAGTTTGAATAATCGATAATAATTAAAAGGGGATAGTTACCGAAATCATAATACGAGGAATCCATTCATATACTTGATCTTTTAATCAACTCTTTGCTTTGTTTCTTTTAGGATAAATTTCTTGTCATAGTATTAATAAAACCAATCCATCAACTTTCTGGAATGAACAAAGTTTATCATATTTGGACCGCATACTCCTAAATGTGAAAGTGAGGTGAGTAGAATCATTCATTTGAGAATATTGCCAATAGACTTCCTAATGCATTTAATGATGCTAGCAAAGTCACAATGTCTCATATTCCGATCGCGAATGTTCGGCTAGGATTATTGTTCTGAAGAGCATAACAAAATGAATGATAATGTTCCACGACAAAAATGTGGTAGGCCTATTGGCTCAAAAGATCTTGTTTTTCGAAAAAGAAAGGGAAAATTTATGCTAGTAAGCATGCTCCGGATGAATCAGTAGAGCCTAATATCTCGGAAAATATTCAAAAAAAAATTACGATGGCACCGATAATCCTTTGAGCTATTGTAATGAGATATGGGATTGAAATGAAATAATTATTAATGATAATTTTGCATTATCGGTTGCTCAAGAAATCATTGTTGTTGATTATGATAGTGAACCACATTCTATAATAGAATGTCGTCAAAGGTCCTGATGGCATGTATGGGAGGAAGCGATAAAATCTGAATTAGCTTCCTTAGAGAAACGAAATGTATTTGGAAAAATTACTCGAACTCCAGACAATGTAAAATCCATTGGGTACAAGTGGGTATTTGTTCGGAAGAGAAACGAGAAAAATGATGTTGTGAGATATAAAGCTCGACTCATGGCTCAAGGATTCTCCCAAAGACCTGGAATTGACTATGATGAAACATATTCACCTGTGATGGATACTATCACATTTCGTTTTCTCATTAGTATGGTTGTCCAAGAGAATCTGGATATGCGCTTAATGGACGTGGTAACGACATATCTATACGGTTCACTTGATTCAGATATTTATATGAAAATCCATGTGGATATAAAATACCAAAATCGATACTCCCCGTGAACTTTACTCGATCAAACTGCAAAGATCATTGTATGGATTAAACCAATCTGGTCGTATGTGGTACCATAGGCTGAATGAATACCTTTTTAGGGAAGGTTATAAAAACGATCATATTTGTCCATGCGTTTTTATTAAAAGATCGATTCGGATTTGCAATCATTGTTGTATATGTCGATGACATGAATTTAATTGGCACCCCCTGAAGAATTATCTAATCTTCTTGAATATCTTAAGAAGGAGTTTGAGGTGAAAGATCTTGGAAAAACCAAACTCTGTCTTGGTCTTGACCTAGATCATAAAGATAATGGAATAATTATCCACCAATCTGCTTATACCAAAAGATTGCTCAAGCGATTCAATATGGATAATACTCATTCTTTGAGTACCCCTATGGTCGTATGAAACTTAGATCCCAATAAAGATCCATTTCGACCAAAGGAGTCCGATGAAGAGATTTTAGGTCCTGAAGTACCTTATCTCAATGTTATTGGATCATTAATGTATTTAGCACAATGCACTAGACCGGATATCGCTTTTGCTATCAATCTACTTACGCGATCTGACTTTGAGCCAACTCGAAGACACGAAATGGTATTAAACATATTTTTCGATACCTCGGTGGTACTATAGATTTGGGGTTATTCTACTCCAAAGAATCTAATAAATCCGGATTAGTTGGTTATGCTGATGCAGGATATAGATCTGATCCGCACAAAGCTCGACCTCAATCTGGTTACGTATTTTTCTATAATGGTACAACTATATCATGGCGATCTACCAAACAAACATTAGTGGCTACTTCTTCTAATCACTCTGAGATAATTGCGCTTCATGAAGTCGGGCGAAGAATGTGTTTGGTTAAGATCTGTTATATCTAATATTCGAAATAATTGTCAATTGAAGCCGGTTACAGATATCGCTACTATTATTTATGAGGATAATGTGCAGTATAACTCAAGTAAAAGGGGGTTATATAAAAGGTGATAGAACCAAGCATATTTCACAAAAGTTTTTCCGTGCACATGAACTCCAGAAAAATGGAGAAGTAGATGTTCAACTGATTCGCTCCTATCACAATCTTGCTTTGATTCTTCGACAAAATCATTGCCTACGTCTACATTGGAGAAAGCGGTTTTACGGCATCGAGAATGAGAAGAGTCAATATGAAGCAAGATTAATAGATCAAGTTATACAACTAATATCCTACATTTCAAGGGAGCGAATATATTGTGCGTTGTACTTTTTTCCTTTTGTCTCATTTTTTATCCCATTGGGTTTTTTTCCTAATTAAGGTTTTTAACGAGGGCGGTGATATACAAGGTCCGGATTTGAGAATGTATTATTTTTCCTTTTTCCCTTATCTCCGATTTTTTCCCAATGAGTTTTTTTCCGCTTGAGGTTTTTAACGAGGCATACTCATCCAATGGTGAGACATCTAAGGGGAGTGTTGCAATATGTCAAGTAATATGTCATAATATTTAGTGGATGTCTAACCACTCCACTCTAACAAATAATTTACCTTTATTACCTAAGTTATTTATAGTATTATGTGGAGTTATGTCTATAAATAGGCTACGGGTTTTGTTTGTAAGATACACACAAGATTAAGAGAAAAAAAAGATTACTTTCTCTCTAAATTATTCTCTTCTTATTATTTATGCTTTGATAGTTCTAGTTCTTTTGTGCTCTTAAATTAGTTCATTCTATAACAAAAAAGTAAATCTTTCAACCCGTCGTGTTATTTGATACTCCAAATATTGCTATTCGATCAAAAATTTATATTATCCTTTTTTATCATATAACTTGATTTTTAGTGTCATTGTACATAAATCTTCCGCGTTAGTAAATTAAAGAAATTGTTGATGCTCTTTTTCGATCAACAAGAAAAGAAATTCAAAATATATGGCTTGGAAATGAAAATTGAACACTTGAAAATAGTATTAAGTGGCTAATTTTATTGATGATGTCGAGCGAGAATATTTTTGGTCGGCGTTTTTCAATTGAATTTTACAAGTTATATAGTAACTTTTCTCTCTTGTCTTTTTCCTAATAAATGAGATCTATTTATATTAGTAAAATTAGTGGCTAAGTAATCATTACATCTAAAATAATAATGGGACACTTGTCCTTTTTTCGATGTGCATGAGGCGCATGGTTACCATGTGTTGAAAGAAACTTGTTGACTTGCCCCGACGCGTGTTGTGGCACCTGGCACCTTCGCCTTTGGTGGATTAGATCCACTTAGAGGGAGAATGTTGAGTGGAGCACTCACACAAATTGTTTTTGTTGTAGTGGATTGAGCTCGGCTCGGTCCACGCACACCTGGTTGGTCCATGCCACCACGGTGGGTCCACGTCATCTTGGAAGACCTACGTCATCTTCACTTGAATAGCCACATGGATGTATTTTTTTTCGGCTCGGCTTGGGTATCATCGAAATATCTACATTTCTCATCATAACTTATAATTTGAGTGTATATTAGGAAAAGACATAATTACAAAATTTACCCCTGAGGTTTAGGTTAATTACAAAAAAACAAAAATATTTTAAAATTAGAAAAAAAAACCTTGAGGTATGATTCCGTGTTAAATGTAAGAGAGTAGTTGCAATACTTTTACAAATGGAAGGGGATGCTTGAGATGGTTTTGCTTGTGATGGGGAAACTATAATATATAACCGAATATCACGAAGTTTTTGTAATTTAAAAAAAAACATGTGCTACCCAATCCTCAAGGGTAGATTTTGTAAATATCTGTAGGTCCCAAGGGGTGTGAGTGTAAGGTTTAGAAGGGGGTTGAAATAAACCTTACCAACTTTTCGATTTAGTCCTTGTAAATGTTGAGTTGATACTACAGTTGTGTCCTTAGTGGACAACTAATTTGGTTAATTAGTAGAGTTAGTCACTCAACAAACTCGAAATTTGTTTTATAGAATAACTCAATTTGTTAAGATTAAAGACTTAGTTCAACTGTAGTTTCTTTTATGGAAGACTTAACACCCTTAAACTTGGTTTAGTACTTAGAGATTATCAAGTGGATAGCAAATTTATCGCCAGAGTTAAATAAGTAAGATGCGAGAAATTAAAGTCTTTGAAATGTAAATGACACGATAAGTTTTTATAGAGGTTCGAAGATGGGGTAATTCTTCTATTCCCTCTTCTCCAACTCCTGGAGGAATCCACTAGGTATTGATCGATATCGCAGTGGTGATCGGATACAAGTCTTGATCACACAGTGACTTGATCCTTTCGGACTCGATCGGAGATGCCTTAGTCACGTTTGTTCTCGTCACGACTCGGCCTTTTCTTCCACAGGCGATTGCCTTGCTACTACAACCCACTTGCTCAAGCTCTTTGGATTTGATCACGAAGCCCTCCAAAAACTTGAGACTTGTTCGACCTTGAACCTTTCTACAATCCTCAGTGGAATGTAGACCCCTTGATTCTTCAATAATTTCCTCTTCAACTGATTGAAGTTATCTTTCCTTCACAGGTGAGTGTTGGATTGATTTCCTTCATAGTTTAGGCTTGAGGATTGAACTTGAATGATTTGAGAATATTTTTTGTTACAGATATTGCTTTTCTAGCTCGTATTTGTTTTTTTTTTTAAATGTCAAGGTAACCAACATTCTCTCAAATAAACTCCTCAGCCTTAGTGTTCTTTTGAAAATTTGCCCGTTGAAGAGATAGGCTTATTCTCAAAAGACACTTGTGGTCATTGGCTTGTCTTGTTGCAGTCCTTGGAATTGCCACTTCCTCGTATGAATTGTTCTTGAGCTTTTCAGAGTTCTGACATGGTGTAGTGCTTCCCATTGGTTTATTCCTTTTGCACGCTTCGGGGTGAGCACTTTAAGAAAGGTAGCATGGAGGTATTACTTGTTTAAGTAATTCTCTTGATTTACGGCAACGGATCTCTTTCGATTATCTTGACTTTCTTTGCATTTCCTTGCTTTCCCCAGGTGACTTAGAGTCGCTTCCAATCATGGATGACTCTTTGTCACTTTAACTTGAGACTTGGCTATCTTGAGTTGACTTAAGCGATACTTTACTCACCGCATCTCGGCTATACCTTGATCGAGTTCCCATATCCTCTTCGTGCCATACTCGTTGTCTCGCGTGAGTCTTCCTTCTAGTCTCTAGTTGTCTTCTTGCATGTTTAGGCATAGGCGACTTAACTCGGCTTGACCAGCCCTATTTATTACAATGCGAGTTTACAACAAAAATGGGGTGCCAACTTCCTATTCTAAGTTTTACATGGCATTCATCAAAATCTAAACAATAAATTTCCCAACAATTTCCCCTTTTTGATGATGCCAAAACTTATACATTCAAAGTGTAAATAGCAAAGATACATACGAGATAGTGCATTCCAGAGAATGTATGCGTAGAATCAATTCTTTTATTGATCATAACATTCTTGTCCTTTACACAACCTGTTTTATAAAGTGTATCGAGCAAACATCTATGTCTACGCAAAAATAGAGAATTTCTGATTTATTACGTAGAAAGACTTACATAAAATGTATTTACGTAGTAAAATACATGAAGGGGTGGATAACAACACTTCATCTCCTTCGCTTCCTCTTCTTCTTTCTTCTTCTTCACTCTGTCATCTTCTGGTGCTTTTATTTTTCTCATCTTGTTTTTTCTTTCTTCTTCTTTTCATACGCCTTCCAAGCAACTTCATCTCTTCTTATTCTTTCTTGTCTCTCCTCCCATAGATGAGTTTGTCTTTTATTTTCTTCTTCAATTCTTTTCACATACTCAACATTGTTCTTAGCCACTTGCAGATTGGCTACTGCAAAAACCAGCCCAGTGAGATCCGTCTTGTTTTGCCGGATCTATGTACTCAATGTTTTTGGGCAGAGGTCTAGGTCTGAAACCTCTCCCTCCACCACTTTGTTTCTTCCTCTACCTCTTCCTCTCGGGCATGTATTGTCTTGGGGCCTTCTTTTTCCCAGTGAGTGACTAGCGGAGTGACCGGTGGAGTGACCACAGAGCGATGCCGGTAGTCCCCGTGTCACTGCCTTCTTCACATAGTGTGAGACCCTTTTCCCAAGTACAAGTCTAGAGCTTGAGCCATGGACATGTTTGCGAAGTATCCTTCAAATGCGGCGTTTTAAATTCATCAACTGATCTTGGCTCGATCCGGCATCTACGAAATGGCATAAGTGTCTCTGCTCTTTGGAATGCCTCCATGTTGTTTCAAAATATCCATAACTCGGGCATTCATCCTTCCTTCCACTTCCTCCATCCCTGCTTCAATTGTTTTCTCTTGTCGGTTGTGACAAGACCTTGTTGGGGGTTTGTGCAATTATCAAGGTCACATCTCTCGATCCTTCCCCCCAAGACTTCCCTTTCTTTTGTTGAAACTTCCTCGGGTTTGTCTTTTCCTTCACAACTGCTCCATCCTTCTCAACTTGGATCCCTTGGTCTTTTAGGTATTCCTCTTCCCCCTTTTTGGCATCATCAAAGAGAGAGGAACCCACGGAAATAAACTAGCAAGCGGGAAGTCTGGCGATAGCCAAGTTCGCTTTGAGTCCCAGCTGCGGAGTATCTTTGCGCGAACTCGAGCGAGTAGCGTTGGATTGACTTTAAGCTAGACTTCATCTCGGCCGTGAGAAGGCTGAATTTTCGATCCATGTTTTCTTCCATACGCAGGAGCTCATTCTTATTTTGCTCACGCAGCAGCTTTATCTCAGCAGTGTGAGATTCATGCATGTGCTCAATGTGTTCTCTCAATTTTGTCTTCGCATCAGCATTCTCAGCTCGACATACCAACACTTGTTGAACAATGTTCGAAATATCTACCTTGTTCCACACGCATTCTTTCTGCTTTGTTGCCACCACTCCCGGATTCTAACTATTATGCCTCTCAAGTCGTGATAAGGTTGGCATCTCTGTTATCATCTCATGTCCATCGAGGCCTGGTGCCTCTCCATCCGTTCAATTTCAGTAAATAATGCTTTGAACACCTCCCGAACTTCAGCTGTTCCCTCTGTTGTAGCTGACGGCCAAGCAGCGTCAAAATCATAGTCAGTTGGAACGATGGTATCTCGATGGAATGACAGGATCAGTCCGTGGAAGCGCTCGAGATCTCTTTTCGACTCTTCAGGAGGTCGGGTACCTCCGGAGAGAAGGGAAATGATTCTACAAAGGGATCATCACGGGCAACTGGGATTTGTTCAATGATGAGTGGTGCTCGTGAAGTTCCTTGTGGAGTCGAACCTGCTGCAGCTTGGGGAGCCTGCGCAGTGGACTCTGTTTGATTGGTCTGGTCCTCGGCCTTATCGGAAGCGTCATCGGACGATGATGAGATTTTCATGGGTGGTTCATCAAAGTTGAAAGTTTGTGAGTAGTCTTGAGGTCGAATTACTCGTGGTTGGAACACCCTCCGTGAGTCTTTTGGATCAGTCACCGGGGATGACTCGGCTTCATCGTCTTCTTCCGATCCCGGAGAGGTTACATCGGGGGATTATCCTGGGAATCGTGAAGCGCACTTATCTCCTTTTCTCGATGGATCAATGATAGTAGGAGGGATGTTCGTACTTGATCTCTTTACCGGGAAGTCTCAACCTCCCGTTGTCCTTCATTACCTCCTGCAGTCTCAATTGCGGCGAGGCCTTGGACATCCCTTTCGATAGTGTCATTTTGTCTTAGGGTCTTCTGCGGTAGCATCCATTGGAGTCTCAACTCCATGGATTGCACTTTAGTCACCCCAGTGTTAACTCCGGGCTTTTCCTTCCTATGCCTCGATTCGCATCGCAGCGTCATTAGCCTTCGGAGCGGTTAGCGGCTCAACCGAGAGTCAATCTCAAGCATCGAGCCTCGTCGATGACAACTTGCTTTGTGTACTTTGTGTTTGTTCCTTCTCCACTTCGCCTCCTAGATTCATTGTGGAGTCACCGGCATCCTCCGACCTTTGCCGGGAGTGGAGGAGTTTCCCCTCATCGGCACACCAACCGAGTGACTTGGAATGGTGTCTCTCGTCTCGGACTCCGGCTATTCCCATTTAGTATTCAATCGTTGGGGCGGGTGGTAAGACACCTTCATTAGGGGTTGGCTCGGTGGGTCCCCACTATCCCGATTTCATCGCCCGTTCCTTAGTTCCTTCTTCCGAGTGAGTGGGAAGTGGTGGCGGCAACAACGGTGGCAATATGTTGCACCACTCCCATTGGGTCTATCTCATTTTGTGTTTTGGAGGACTCTCCTAGTCCCTCCATCATTATTTATTCATGAAGGATTACGGATTCTCGCATTGCGTCTTTGCATTTGCAATTCTTCGCAAAGAGCAACAGGTCCGAGATCCTCATCACTTTCTCGATAGGACGTCAAGGTGAGGATGTGTATGCTCTGTGGTGCCGGTGATAGGGCATATGTTGGCCTCCTCACGTGCCTCTGCGTCTGTTTGCTTTAGCCGTTCATTTTCTTTTCGAATTTCAAGTATATTTATGCAATTATCTCGTCAAGGGCTTGCAAAGATCTTTGTGTCCACCTCAAGAAATCTGAAGAGTTCTTCTTCCTCAATGAATGAACTCGGATATTCAAACCGCACTCTGGACGGGCTCGGCTTTCATTTTCTCCATTCTGACAGACGATTTTGGATGTCCGGATACAATGGAGAGTGCATGATTAAATCGTCTTCTTCATCATCCTCTTGCTGGCCCTCGTTTCCGGTATTGAAGGTAGCAGACCATTTGCCGACACCTTGAGCTTTCATTCAGGTGGAGAAACAACCCTGTCAACAGGTGACTCGGTTGTGTCGGCCATTCTTTGTTCCTCGATTGTTCGACTACGGTTGGGTCTTCAGTTGCCTTGCTTGATCGGCGATCGGCCCGAGACTTGGCGTTTCATCAATCACGGAGACTCTACATCTCCGGCTAGTCTCGGAGTATCTTCTCCGGTGAGTGATGGACTGGTGTCTTTTTCAAGCTCGGAGAGCTTGGAAAGTCTTTTTCTTCTCTTTGTTTTAACCAAAGGGATTTACGGCTCCACTTCATCCGGTTCATTGAAGGTGAATGCCTTCAGATGAGATGTCTTAGACGTAAGCCTTCCTTGTTGGGGACCTTCTTCTTAGCTTTGGAGAGGGGACAATTGTATCTTTAGTGGTGATTCCCCCTCACTCTTATCGCCTCTCTTAGCGTAGGCTCTCTTCTCGTGCGCCAAAGAGGTTTGA
Organism: Rehmannia glutinosa; assembly: GCA_016081115.2. Taxonomy (NCBI): domain Eukaryota; kingdom Viridiplantae; phylum Streptophyta; class Magnoliopsida; order Lamiales; family Orobanchaceae; genus Rehmannia; species Rehmannia glutinosa. Next base: position 547,463 of record JABTTQ020002284.1, read on the forward strand.
TCTAAACATCCTCTTGTTTACATGGAATGCCTTTCCATGTCGAAGAGGGACTCTTTTTACCTCCATCACCGCCAATCACAGGACAGTATCCTAGGGAACCTCCAAACATTCCGCCCTCCTTGAAGGATTTATTCCTACATTCGGGCGAGTCTGCTGTAGACGAACTCAGCCCGAGTTCACTTTCTTTTCTTCAATGATTGCAGCCATTACGATCAATTTCGCTTTGGGACAGTTGGTCAAAGTCGCCAAATTTTATGTCTATGCATTTGGCAACGATGTCCAACAATTTGTAAAGTAGTCCTCCTTGACCTCTTGTTAGTGTAGACTATCTTTTCAAAGATAGTCGGTCTTGGCTACTTCCTTCCAAGCGGCAGAGCAAGTCAACATCGGCTTCATTGATTTACGGTGCTCCTTCCGCGGTAATGGCGGTGTCATGCCAAATCCTTGGCGGTGATGATGAACTCCTTCCCGTGAAAGAGGATTTGATCCCATCATCGTGAATCTCGGCGTTCACGTAGAATCGTGCGACCTCTTCCACATAGGTCATCGGAAACTCCATCGTCGAGAAATGGTTTTAGCCAAGACGTGTCGAGTTTTTCAGCGATCTTCTTTATGAGGGCGTCATCGGACCTGTTTGACCATTCCCTCGAAATCCATAGTAGACCCGGTGTGGATTTACTTTCCCATCTTGCCATTTTTCAAGTATTTCACCGAATGAAACTTAGAAAGTGATTTGAAGATTGATAGGGTTTTTGAGAGAGTTTTTGCCTTTGCGTCCGAGAGAGAAGTGAACAGTTTTTGGTAATGTGTGAGAGAAAGCGGATGAAAATGGTTTAAGTATGGTTCATGAAAGGGCGTGCGGGTGGTTTTTGAAATGTGATCGAAATCAACGGCTTAGATTTTGCACGCCGATTAGCATTTAATGTCTCGTATTTAATGCGCAAAGATTTATATCCAATCATAAGCTTGGTGTGCGGCTTTTGCCTGTACACATCATAATTATCTTTGACGTCATTCTTAAAAACATTCCCGCTTAGTAAAAACGACCGCATTTTTGTCCCTTTGCTCATAAATGACTCAAACTTATCCCTTAGCCGATTTAACTCTTCTTCTCACAGATTCTCCTAGTGACTCATTTGTCGCTAACTCGGTACAATTGTCTTTCCGATATGATCGATTCACTTAGGCCGATTTGAGAGTTGACTCTTTTTCCTTTTCGTGTTTTATTTCTTTTGTTTGAGTCTTCTCGAGTGTCACCACCAATTAACCCTAACTCATGCTTGAGTTCTTCAAATCTTGACTCACATAATGGTTTTGTGAATATATCACCAACCTGTTTATCGGTTGAAATATATTCTAAGGTGATGTCCTTCTTTTCAACATGATCTCTTATGAAGTGATATCGACATCGATATGCTTTGTTCTTGATTGCAACACAGATTTTGAGTGATTGCAATTGCACTTGTGTTATCACACATGATTGGAATTTCCTTTTCTTCAACTTCATAGTCTCTCATTTCTTTGTCTCATCCATAGGACTTGGGCAACCTTGCCCGCAGCCTATGTATTCGCCGTTGTAGAGGTGGCTATTGAATTTTGCTTTTTGCTTAACCAGAAATTAGCTTTGTTTCCAAGCATTTGACATGTGCCACGAGGTGCTCTTTCTGTCAACTCTACATCCAAGTATAGTCGAGTTTGAATAGCCAATTAGCTTGAATCCACCTTCCTTTAGATACCATAAGCCAACTTCTTGGCTTTCTTTTCAAACATCTCAAGATTCTCTTGGGCTGCAGTCATGTGGCTTTCTTTTGGAGCGATTGAAATCTTGCACATACACCTACAAAGAAAGGTGATGTCCGCCGCTTCTTTGTGAGATAGAGCATTGATCCAATAAGTGCTCAGTATCTTGTTTGATCTCTGTGCCGCCATCCGCATCCATATCCATTTTGGTCGATGTATTCATTGGTATTTTCACGGAAGACTTCTCTTCCATACCAAATTTTTCATTAAATCTCTTGTGTATTTTGTCCGACTTATGAAGGTTCCATCCTTCATTGTTTCACTTGGAGTCCAAGGAAGAATGTCACTCTCCCATCATGCTCATTTCGAATTTGCTTTGAATGAGGTTTGAAAATTTATCACACAGACTCTTTGTTTGTGGATCCAAAAATAATGTCATCCACATATATTTGAACAAGCAATATACTATTCGCATCTTGAATTAAGAAGAGTGTTCTATCCACTTTGCCTTTTTTTAATCCGTTCTCGATCGGGAATTGTGACAAAGTATCATACCATGCTCAAGGTGCCTGTTTCAATATATATAGAGCTTTCTTGAGTTTGTATACCTTATCTCCAAGAGTCTTCGCTCAAATCCTGGAGGTTGTTCAACATAAACTTCTTCTTCCAATAACCCATTAAGGAATGCACTCTTCACATCCATCGATATACAATAAAATTCTTGTGAGTGCATAGCAAGAAACATCCTTATAGCTCCCAATCTTGCTACAAGGGCAATATCCTTTGGCTACTAATCTAGCTTTGTTTCTTACACGTAACCTTCCTCGTTCATCTTGTTTTTGAACACCCATTTAGTGCCAATAATATTTTGATGGGTGGGTCTTTGAACTAATTCCGTACTTTATTTCTTTCAAACCGATTCAGCTCTTCTTACATATCTTGAATCCAATGTGTGTCATCCAATGCTTGTGACACATCTTTAAGCTATTTGTGAGATAAAGCATGTGAACATAGCTTCTTGTTGAGTTCTGGATCTTGTTTTGATACCTTCTCTTATATCTCCAATGACTAGTTCGTGGATGGTCTCTCACCATCTTACATCGAGTTGGAGTAAGTTAGCTGGATTGATCGTCTTGCACTATGTTGCTTTGGTCAGTTCTCTCGTCATCACTTAGCTGCAGATTTTCCGGCTATTTTTGAGACTCGGACTATCTCATCTTCATCCGGGTTTATAATTCCGCTTGACTTGACAAGAGGGACTCTTACGCATGGTTGGTTGATTCAGTTTATCACCTAACTCTTCAATGTCTTCTCCATTTACATTTGGCTCATCAAACACCACATGAATGGATTCTCGTAACCATAGTCCTCTTGTTAAGTACTCTTTGTAGGCTTTGCTTTTGGTGAGTATCCCAAGAAGATACCTTCATCGACTTTAGCATCAAAAGCCTTTAAATTATCTTTGCCATTGTTATGGATGAAGCATTTACATCCAAATATTCTAAAATATGCAACATTTGGTTTTCTCCCTATCCAAATCTCATGGGGAGTCTTTGTTAGGTCTGCATTTTATCATGCATCTATTTTGAGTGTAGCATGTTGTGTTTATTGCTTCACCCCAAAATCGTTTAGGTAGCCTGCTTGACTAACATGATCCTTCGCTTCTTTGAGAGTTCTATTCCTTCTTTCTCGCAACTCCATTCTGCTTTGTGGAGTCCTTTGCTGCAGATAATTCATGACCAATGCCATTTTCAATACAATATCGAGTTATTATACCATTTACAAACTCGATTCCTCTGTCGAGATCTTATTTTGATAATGGTTTGGCTCTTCTTATTTTGAATCCTCTTCATCATTTGTGGTAGTTTCGTTGAGTTTCTTTCTTCTTACACATGAATATTGTCCATGTATATCTTGAGTAGTCATCTACTACCACCAAGGTTATTTCTTCCCACTTATGCTTTGGTTCAATTTGGACCAAATAGATCCATATGTAGAGATGCAATATTCTTGTTGAAGATGGCTATGTCTTTTCTTTGAATGATGATTTGATTTGTTTTCCCTTCGACATGCGTCACATATACTCTCTTTCTTGTATACTCGATCTGGGAAGTCCTTCTACAAGATTGCTTAAGCGCAAGCTTGTTAATCGTTTTGAAATTCAAGTGACTCACCTTTCTTTGTGCCACAACCAACTTGATTGGCTATGCTCTTTGCTAAAAGACAGGTGTTGGGTGTTGCGATTGACCAATCCACGACATACATGTTATTTTATGCGCATCCTTGCAACACAACTTCATTTGATTCAATATCCTTGATTTGGCATATACCCATGTTAAATCAAACATTATAACCTTTGTCACGAGTTGGGTGATGCATAGCAAGTTGAAGTTGAGTCTTTCAACATATGCAACATCGTGATTTCTAATCCGTTTTTTCTTGATGGATCCAATGCCTCTTATTTCTCCTAGAACTTCATTTCCTCCAAATATGACTTTTGCTCTGTGACTTCCTTGAATTTTGACAGATTTTTCTTGTTTCTGTCATGTGTGGGAAGCGACCACTATCCATGTACCAGGTTCCTTGGCACTTCTGTTGTTCCTTGATCCCGCAAACAAAGGAAGTTAAGTTTTAGGTACCCATATTTGTCCGGGTCCTAAGGGGTTAGTATTGTAAGATGATCCAACCAACCTATAGCCAATTGATTTGACTCTAAGGGGTTGCCATCTATCAGTGCCATAATCATAATTAATTTTGGCAAATTGCAGGGATTCTAGGTTCATACAACCTGTCTCTTTTGTGCGTATGCTGTGTATGTGTTTTAGCAATTGCCTTCTTTGGGTAGTTGTGATATCTCCGAGTGTAGTGCCTAGGTGCATATGTGTCTTGATGAAAGCTCTTATACTTTTGGAATGGACTTTTTTGAGTTCTAGGCCTTTGCCATTTTGACTTATATTCCATAGGTCTTTTTCGATAGTTCACATTATTCCAATCGGCTTGGCTTGGGTATTTTCTACCATTCCCTTCATATGTATTTCTTTTATAAAATTTAAGGGTTTTTGGTAGCTCTGTTTCTTCTTTACAGAGTATTTCTGTTTGGAGTTCTTTGAGGAACTAAATTTGGATTTCTTCTCATTTGTCCTCTCTCAAAGACACTTAATTTGCATTTTCCTTTTCCTATCACTACAAGAAATCCGGTCAAAGACATCGCTTAAAAGACATCGTTTTCATGAATTTCATGATGTCTTACACTATACAACATCATGTTTTAAGTGAAGCGATGTGTATGAGCGGATTGTTTCGCTATTACACATCGTGTTTAGGAGCGATGTCTTTGACCACCCCTTTTTGGTTTATAACATCATGTTTAAGATCGGTTATTCCAACAGATGTCTTTGACCACCTTATATTTGTTTATAACATCACTATTAACATCATTTAGTTAAATTAGATGTTAAAACTCAATTATTATTACTCTAAAATAAAGGGTTAATTACAAAAGTACCCTTGAGGTTTGACCTAATTACAAAATAACCCAGCTATTTTTTGAAATTACAAAATATTTGTTTATAATATCACTATTAACATCACAACTCCCGTTTCTCCCTTTCTCCTCTGTTAATCTCATCTCTGATCTCTCTATCGGCGTGTCTTTTTTTTCTCTCTCAACCCTCTCGCCTCAAGCCCGTTCACCCACACCCACTGCCGCCACCCGCCGCTATTGCAGGTGACTAGCGCGACTCTAGATTAAGACTTTTGTAAAAAAGTCAAACTTTTAAACCCTAGCGACCAAAAAATAGGTAATTCTAAATTGTGATTTTTAGTTTTCGGTCTTTGGCTTTGATGGCATATGGTGAAAATTAAATACCTTGCAAATGGATGTTGTGTTTATTGAATTGTAGATGAGTTACATTGGTATTGTTCCTTGTAATTGTTGCAATGATTTATGATTGTTATGGGTTTGCGAAATTGGGTGAACGATTGAGATTTATTTCGGGTGCAATCTTTTGAAAGCTGTTATGCCCTATAGCTACACAAAGGCGAGATAGATACAAGTTCGGATAAGACTCAACAACCTTGACTTTACTTGTGAAATTTAGATGGTACATGTCCGTGGTAGTTTTGACATTAATATTTATACTCGGTGTATGTAGTTTCTAATGAGATACCCAAACCATTTATTTGTCAATTGATTGTAATTTGGTTGTTTATTCTTCATAATAAGAGTGTAGCCACGAGATTTGAGTGAACATTGAGATTATCTACGGTGTGTAATGCACTATTGTTATAACTATTCTCATCTTATAAGTCCTTAATTTGTACTTTAATGGTATTCCTAACATGTACAATTTTCTCAAACTTCTTTGTTGCACGTCATAAAATAGCACAACAAACTTTTTTTGGCAATCATTTGGCATATTCTTTTTTAAAATACCCTTGCTTGTATTGATTACTACTTATTTTGTCTTTAAAAAGCCACTTTGTCAATTGATAGGTAGTGGCTTGAATGTGGTATAGGTTCAATTCATGTTTTCGCTTCAAGAGTTTTGGTTCGACAATGAGACTTGAAACGGGTTGCATTCCTAGCATGTTATTGAGGTTCTTCCAAAAGAGAATAACGATTGTCAAGAAGTAGAGAAAACATAGTTGGTGAAATGATTGAGAAAGTAGTGATTAAGTATATGAATTTCTGTCATTTTATTCCTTTAGTCATCGGTTGGTACAGACTTATTAAAGAGGAAGTAAGTTGGAAGCTTGGAACTTGATAGATTAATTCCAATAACCATGTAAGTCCTTTTTGCTTTTCATTTCTTTTTTGTTCATATGTATCTTGTAGCCAATTTTCTTAACAAATGAAATAAGCTAATGGAAGAGGACTAGGAAAACAAGCTTTACAAGCACTGTACGTAATAAAAAGAGTTGAGTTGCTTTTCTCACGGTTATTCTAGTCTAGAAGTACTAAGCAATGTATCATCCTTTCTAGTTTCTACTAGAAGTCTAGAACCCAAAAGCTAAGTTTGGAAGTCGCGATTTACTTTTGATGATATGAACCAAAAATAGATAACAAGTTAAACTAGAGTATTTGCATCAATTGAAATGTTTATTAACAACTCAAGGCCTAGAGTTATTTTTTATATTGTTTTTTCGCTTTTGAATTTTAGGAGTTCTTTCAACAACATATTGGTGATGTGAATGAGATTTTCAAGGACCTTGTCATATTAATTTTCGAGGTTTGATGTAAAATGTAACACAATTGATTTGTCTAGGAAGGATCGTGTTCAACCCATTTAATGAGTGAAAAACAAAACAGGGGTTACTATATCCGAGAAACTAGGTTTCCATCTTTGAAGTTCAATAACTTAAATAGGGTAACACATGAATTCTTTGTGCATGTTTGGTGAGATGTGATTTTGCGACTTAGAGAATATCTTTGAGAAACTAGGAAATTGGCCCATTGTACTTTGAAGCAATCAAGTGACTCACCTTTATGGTGCTAAAATATTTGTGTACTCATAAATTAGATATTAGAGAATACTTTAGCTATCCATCGAGATAATACTCGTATTTTGGAGAGAATTCCAATTGTGTATATTTTGAATATATGAATAAATGCGGAGGTGATTGTTTATATAAATTTTTGTTTGAAATTTCAATTTGGTCCGAATATTTAGCAATATTTTTATTTTATTAGTATTGATATGTCTTTATGTAGTGAGTAGTTCATTTGGAATAATGAATGTATATTTCATAGTAAAAATATATTTTAATGAGGATAATTTATTGCTAAATTAGCTTTTTACGATGGACTAATAACAATTAACGATAGTAAAATTTATCAATATTATAAATATAATGACAAGCATATGATGATACAATGATGAAATATGTGGTCATTAAATTACTATTTAATGAGAGGCAACAAACATACAATGATGAATTTTTTCATCATTTAAACTTATTTTTAATGACGGTATAATCTCGTCACTAAATATATTAAAACAATAATGACGGGATCTGTTTCCCGTCATTATTTACTTTTACCTAGGAGGTCAATAATGAGAGGTCCATGACGGGAATTTCCCGTCATTAAAAGTAAGTGCTCTGCTCATAATGAGAGGTCCATGGCAAAATTTACTTTTATTGAATAAATTGCAGATAAGGACTATGTTGTCAAGGTCAGTGGGCTAGAGATAAACCCTTATCCAATTTCTAGAGGCAAACTTACCACGTTTGAAATTGTTGCATCTACAAGTAAGTGCTCTGCTCATATTCTTTTACTATATCATGATGCTCTTTATCTTCTGATTCACATTGTTAGTTAGTTAAGGTTGGTGTTGAACCTTTTGCTAGCATTGGCTTTTTGCTGTTAATTAATATGCTTGTGCATCAAAGCGCATTACCATTAGCTTCCCTACGTCTTATTTTATTTTCTCCTCTACTAGCTAGTTAGTGGTGTTTAAATGGATGTATTACACCTATGCAAGGTGTATTTGAAATAAACAATATTATTATACATGTCTTGGTGATATTTCCTCTAATATTATTGAATACTTAAAATTGTTAGATAGATTTATTTCGAGTATTTTATTATGCATGTCTTTAAAATTTGAATTACTTTCTGCTTTTGAGTTATAATCTTTTAATTGTATTGTGCAGGTGATCAGAAGTAATAGTTGTTAGTTGTACATTTTGTACTCTGGATGATTCAGCTCATCTAGTTTTTGCATGAAGGCGGAGAAGTTAGCGAATTTGGAGTCTTTTGATGCCTTCTTTAAAATATTGGGAAAGCTGGATATTATTATACCATTTTGAAATTATTATATTTATGCGTGTAGTGTATGTATTGATCATGTGCTTATACTTGATGTTAATTGGTATATTGACACTTTTGAAGTTATGTAGTTTAGTATGCGTTGTTTGGACTTGTTGATACTAGTGTTATCCTTTTGGAAATTATTTTGATGTGATTGGATGAATTAGCATTAATGATATGTTGTTTCTTGCTTTCATGTTTGATGGTTGTTATATACTTGCTCTGGTGGTGTGATGGTTGATGCAAAACCATTTCAACAAAATCGATTCTGCATCGATGTTAAATCATTTATAACATCGGTTTTCCACCGATCTCAAAGAAGTCAACAACATCGGTCAAAACCTCGATGACACTTCATAAAAAAGCTAGCAAATTGCAAGTTAACAACATCGGTTAAAAACGATGTCTTTGTTGCATAACAACATCGCTTTTTGTATCCTTAAAACCGATGTTGAAAAGGTATACTTTTAACATCATCGATTACGACATCGGTTGATTTTTACATAGACATCGGCTAAAAACCGATGTCTTTGACCAGATTTCTTGTAGTGTTTCACAAAGCCGCTGAAGTTTGAAGATTTTTGAAGATTAAGGGCAAGACTTGGAGTGAAGAAGGAAATTCTAAATTAAGGGAGGATTTTGTTAGTAGTAATTTGGAATTTTCAGATTATGTCTTTGCATAAGGCGTGGGCACGTCTATTAGTTGATTTGCTATTTTTAAGTTCGTGAATCTAGAGTTTATGTAGAAGAATGGTGAATGTTCTAGATTGGTTGAGGTGCATGTAAATTGATGAGTCAATTAGTTTACTACATTAAATTAGTTAGTTTGAATGGTCTTCTATGCATCTATAAATACCCATTTGTGCTTAGAATTTTGCAAGACATCGAGTTGATAAAATTTCTCTTCCTTCTAGAATTGTCTTCTACTTTTATATTGTTCATTTTTCTAACATTGACCAGAGAAGGTCTCTAACTCTTCTTTGGTAAGAAAGGCAATGATAAACAAAATTGGTAAATTTGAAAAACTATCCACGAGATTTGAGGAGTGCGTGTAAAAACTTATTTCTCATTTTAAAATAAATTATTTATTGTAACAAAGTGAAAAAAACAGTGTACAATCTTGAGTGTTTGTAAATACAAATTTTATTTATTTATTTATTTATTTAGTTTAATAAGTTGGGAGTACTTGTTGGAGAGCAGGGGATAAATTTCAAATAAACTGAAAGTGTAACTCTAACAAGGTAAGTTCTTTGAATCTTAGTTGATTATATTGTAATAGATTTTATATACAATTACAAAAGAGTAGGTGCTTCAATAGGAGCGTTTTTCTCGATCCTCATCAACAAGATCGATCCACGATTTGGATCCGTACCTCTCTCCTTTTTCTTTTCCTCTTCCTCCGTCATGCTCTTTATCTCTCATCCTTTTCCTCTTCCTCCTCCACACATACTCTCTCTCTCTCTCTCTCTCTCTCTCTCTCTCTCTCTCTCTCTCTCTCTCTCTCTCTCTCTCTCTCTCTCTCTATCTCCTCTTTTTCTCTTTTCTCTTGCTCTCTCTCACACTCCTACCTTATTTTCCTCTTACCTCCATCCCCCAATTTTTCAGATTGTTGTTATAGCACAGATCTCTACATTTTTTGATTCGGCCATGGATTTATGGATTTTAGATTCTATATTAATAAAAAATTGTAGAAAAACATTACCTACAATCATATTCAGCAAAAAAATATGATATTTAATTTCAAAAAATAGATACTTTAACTATTTTATATTTATTTTTCTTTCTTCACTGTAATGAATTCCTAATTTGTGACTTTATGAAAAAAAAAGATGATACTTTATCTCAAAAAAATGGATAGTTTTACTCATAAAAATGTTACTCTAACTCTGTCATATTTATTTTTCTTTCTTCACTGTACTGAATTCCTAATTTGTGGCTGTATTAAAAAAAATATGATACTTTATCTCAGAAAATAGATAGTTTTACTCATAAAAGTTTTACTTAACTCTGACATATTTATTGTTTCTTCTTAATTATACTGAATTCCTATATGTGGTTGTATTAAAATCATGATACTTTATCAAAAAAATGGATATTTTTATTCATAAAAGTGGCTCTTTAATTCCGTCATATTTATTTTCCTTCGTCACTGTATTAAATTCATAATATGTGATTGTATTAAAAAAAACATGATACTTTATCTCAAAAAATGATACTCTTACTCTTAAAAGTATTACTTAACTCTGTCATATTTATTTTTACTTCTTCAATGGAATAAATTCCTAATTTGTGACTGTATTAAAAAACAAGTATGATACTTGATCTCCCAAAACAAATACTTTAATTCATATAAGTGTTACTTTAACTCTTTCATATTATCTTTTCCTTTCTTTGTAATGAATTCATAACTTTGTGACTTTATCTCACAAAGGAGATACTTTTATTCATAAAAGTGTTATTTTAGCTCCGTCATATTTATTTCTCCTTCATGTAATGAATTTCTAATCGGATTGTAATAAAAAATATGATACTTTATCTCACAAAAGCAGGATACTTTTAGTATAAAATTGTTACTTTAACTCTATCATTTTATTGTTTTATTTTCACGAGTATGGGTGAAAATAAGTTTGAAAATTATTAGAGTAGCATGATTTCTATGTACGGATTAGAAGATTTCAATGGTGGAAAGCAATGCCGACAAATGGCACACACTTCAGCGGCGATGGTGAGAGGTATAGAGAACGAGAAAAAAAAAAGGCGACAAACACTCAAAGAGAGAACCATAGCGAACAAGAAAATAGCAATATAAATCGATGGGAATTATGAAGAGCTTGGTGTTGGAGAGAAGAAGCAAGAAGTACAAAAGTGGGAAAAGAGAGAGATAAAAAAGGAAGAAAGAAGAAAAAAACCTAATTAAAACTGAAAAGAAAAAGAAAAGGAAAAAAACCCAAAAAAAATGACGGTAAAAATGGGCAAAAGAGTCGGGTAAGTAGGATCCATCTTACGAATTTAGATCCTTAAGTCGGTCTTGTATAAGTTTTTGCCATTACAAAATAGAAATATAAAAATTAATTTATTGACATTTTATTGAAATATTTTTCTTTCAATAATTGAAAAGGATTGAGGGCGACTTAGAACAAATATGTCGTCTTTTACGGTTTTACTTTCGTAGTTGATTATATTAAATGGCAAACATTTATTATTCAAAAACCCGACAACCAAACAACGCTTAAGGTATTTGATTATTTTAATTTCCCTTTCATAATGGATTCTCATATTTTGGAGTCTCACTTGATTTGTTTTGTTACTAAAAAGCGGGATTATCCTTTGATTTTTTTATCTATTTTTCTGGTGAATTTGACATTTCTTTATGCCTTTACCTAAGTTTTTAAAGTTCCTAATATGATTAATGATTGGAGAAGGAGCGTCATGAGCGCATTCGATTGCGATCACAAGTATCGAGTTAGTAAGCATGATGATGGAGTCGCGCCGCCATGGACAGAGATGTCTCTCCTTGTGACCATGCACAAATTGGACAAATTCTAGACATTATATATTTTAGATTATATGTGGATGTATTGTAGATTTCTATAACTATAAATGTTTGTCATGGTTTTTTTTGTAAAAGCAGAGATATTATATTGGCGATTATTGATAGATTATATAGTTTATGTAAATGAATTTTTGTAATTTGAATGTGCATTGTTTTTCGAGGTTTTTAATTATAAAAATAAAATAAAAAATAATATAATATTTTAAAAATAGCGGCGGATACAATCCGCCGCTATGTGCTAAGAAAACCAAAAAATCAAATTAGCGGAAAGGTCGTCGCTAATATTAGAAACAAAGTTAATTGACGCAATTTAGCGACGGATTATTCGTCGCTAATTTAGCAACGGATACGTCCGTCGCTAAATCCGTCGCTAATTAAATGCGTCCATTCTGTCGCTCGATTCAATATTGGCGACAGATTTTTAATTTTTAGCGACAAAATTTTCCGTTGCTATTTAGCGGCGGATTATAATATCCATCGCTAAGGATTTAACGACGAGCTAAATAAAGGCGGAAAACATCCGTCGCTAATCCGTCGCTAATCCGGCCGCTATTTTGCGATTTTCTTGTAGTGATAATTAAGAATATACTACCACCTAAATTTGTACTTTCTTTGAAACAAAATCGAGAACTTAAATAATCTTGAAACGCCAAATCAAATAGAATATATAATTGACGATATTTAACTCAAAAAAAAAAAAAATATAATTGACGATTTTTTAATTCATATTCAGGCCCCTAGCTTGTTCATTTATTGACGCTAGCTATTTTCCTTTTCCACAAAAATTCTAACAATAAGATCCCATCCTGCTAGCTAAAATTTTGATAGATAACTACGTTTTTTCATGACGATGACATTTTCATTTTAATGCTCTACAGAGAAAAAAAAAAAAAAAAAATATAATGACTGAAGATTTAATTCACTTAGCATCTCAGCTTCACATAATTAAGAGGACTAAGAGTCTAAGACTGGTTAATTAGTTTGAATAATGTTTTAAGTACTGTGGATTCTGCCAATAATTAACAAGATATATTTCTATTTAACTTTGATTCGGACCTCCACTTAGTTTCACCCAATCATATATTTTTTTAGATAAATGGAAATATATAAGAAGAAAGAAAAAGGTTCGATCACAAGCCGATCAGGTAGCGATGGAAAACCAATGCAAAAACATCGGAAAAAAAAACAACAAGAATAACCTAATGACGCAATTTAAATGAAGAACGTCTATTTCTAGAAGATTTTCGAATGACGTCCTTTGGTTTTGTTACGTGCTCGAATATCATCTTGATGGTCGATGTAACTGTGGAATGTTGGCCCATGATCCTCGAGCCGCAATTATGATACCCTTCATAGCTTCTAAGGAAACACATGCGTGAATGACAAACGGGGTAGTTGAGAAGTCGCTATCATGGTTGTTAAAGCTTCCAATGTGTCTTCTGAAGTTAAAGTTGTTTCATCACTCTCTGTTGGATTTGAACTTGATTCAACAACATTGGAATAAACCACAATAGGTAACGAATTATCTTGCGTCATTGGTTCGGTGTGATCATTTGTAATCATTTCACCGTACTTCTCTGAAATGAGACCCAGACTGCAATATGTTTCCTGTAGAGTATCAAACGGATTGCAAAGTAGAGATTTGAGGGCGTGAAAGGCTTGTATTTTTACCATTACTAGCTATTTTTTTATGACGGCCACAAACCCATCATTATCCATCTTAACTACAAAAGATTTCCCCGTAGGAGGTTGATCCTTAGCACTAGGGTGGTCGTCCTCGGCATAGTCCGCCCATCGTTTATTGGAAGTAACCCGAGAGGGTGAACCAACATGCAATGTAGAGACTGTTTCTTCCACTGAGTTATCCACGACCTTACTCTTATCCTTAGATAAATGAACACGGGTCTATAAGCCTTACGAACACGTGGTCTATCCCTCTTGGATGAAGGGTCATGACCATGAGACTCTTTAGGAACAGAAGGCAAAATATGACGACATGCAACAGTATTATGAACTGTAATGCAATAATTTGAGCAAAATTCTGGTAATTTCTCATAACTCAAAGAAACAAATGAACAATGACCCACACATTCAACTATAATATGATCCTGAAGAGGCTTTGCAAGGTCAATATCTACCAAAACTCGGACAAAATGGCCAAGAGATCCATTTAAAGATTTATCATCAATCTGTATAGGAGTTCCAATAGCTTTTGCAATACCCATGATGATACTAAGATGCCAATGTTCAATGCTAGCTTAATTCAAAAATACGCACCCACACACTAGTCGTGGAGGAATTAACCTTGTAGGGATTAAAATCAGGAACCCAGAACCCAGATTAATTTGCCAAGAAGTACACGATGAAGCCCGCATTCGGTCCAAAGCATTGGAAAATTCAATACAAAAATACCCATTCCCCAAGGGAATTAATTTCCAATCAGATTTAATTTACCATAGTTCAGTGAGACAAGTATGTAAAGACAACAACGGCCAAGGTTTAGTTCATTTACCAAGCATCACCCGTCCAATAAGGGAAAAAGAGAACTCCGTAATCGTTTGTAATCGTTTGTTGATACAAGTTTTTATCAATGGAAATAAAAAAATATACACCCTTTTTAACGGGTTCAGAAGCAATATGAGAATTACTAGTGACAGCAGCCGCAAAAGATCGAACTGGATTCAAAGTCGTGGACTGCAACGGATGAACATCAGCGCTATGGAACTTCATCAAAGTCGGAACCTGAAAAACTCCATGCCCGCTGTCTTGAGAAACATCCACTTGAGACATTACAGGAATTCATGGCGATCTGTAGGTGTCTGATTCTTAATGATTTTGGGTTGTGCAGTTTTGACGATGGCCAATAGATGATGGCTTGGACCAAAAATGTTTTTATGTGCAGCAGGGAGACATGAAACCTGAGCAATTGGAGAACATGGCGTCGGTGCGAAGTGCAGATCTCCGAAAAACGGGAGCCTGAGCAGCGGGAGACAGTTGGGAAGATATAAACAACTGTGAAATCTCCATCGCGTGGATAGTCAGCGATTTGGGCGATAGATTTCTTGTGAAAATCATTCTTGGGGGATAAAACCAATGGTGTGCAAAGAGGAGCAATGATAAAGCGAATGGTGTGCAAAGAGGAGCAGAAGATAACACATAGAAAGGGACGGATGGATCCATCCTTATGCCGGAGAAGGTGGTGAAATTCAGGCCCAATCATGATGGTCGGCGGCGTTAGGGTAATTATCACCCAAGCGTATATTTATATGTGGTTTTTTTCACATAAAAATTAAAGTTGTAAAAACTGGAATATATCAATGCATTTGGTAAGTGTAATTTCTAATTTCGACAAAATAAAAACTGAAAAATAAAAATAATTGAAACGAATGCATACATAAAACAGGATCATCAATCTTTTTTTTTTTGATAAGACAAAAGAGATTTATTAATAAGAGCACAAGGGGTGCTCAACCCATTTACAAAAAGACTAACTTCAAAAGTACAAAAGACTATTGTTTGTTGAAAAACTCACATAAGCTATTAGCAACTACAAAAAAATTCCCAACACTTTCAAGCCAAGAAGCCATGGACACGCCCTTCATATCCAGAGAATGTTCCTTAAACCAGTACCATAAATTGGTCTTTATTTTTGTAAGACTCCTCTCGATCGAAACATGATTTTTCCTGAATAAAACTTCATTTCTACTTAAGCCAAATATTCCATATGATGCACATCCAAATTGCTTTCCACAAATCCTTTTTCCTTTTGTTTTGATCAATCCCATGTGAAGGCGAAATGATACCACCGATTATTATGACACACATAAGTGAATCCAGCCCATTTGTAGCAAAAACCCAAACTTGATGTGAGAAATCACAGGTAAAAAATAAATGTTCCAAACTTTCATGTGAGTCTTGGCAAATGGTACACTCCAGACTTGTGATAATTCCTCTTCTGTGGAGAATTTCTTTGACCGGAACTCTATATTGCAGTAGCTTCCAAGCGAAAGCTGCTACCTGTTCGGGTGTTGGTTTGCCCCATACGGTACTGATTAAACTACTCATTCTATCGGCTTGTGTGGCGTTGTTCCGCAACAAGTTATAAACTGACTTCGTAGAGAATTTTACTCCAGACCCAACCCTCCAAATCCAAGTATCCTTCTTATCCCGCGGAACAGTGCATTTATTGATAAGGGAACGCAATTCTTGAAATAATTGTTCTTCCCAGGCAAATAGGTTCCTTCTCCATTTCACTCCCACACCCAAAAATTCTCTTCCCAATGTCCCTTATCAGCCACAGTTGCTTCTTTATCCATTGAGATATATAACATAGCATCACACACACACATCCATGTATAAATGAATGCTTATTATTAATTCACGCATGGCTAACATATTGTAACAATTTATAGAATTTAGGCTCCACAAAAAGCCGTCGAGTATCTGGAAAACTCCAACCGCCGTCGGTGTAGTAAAATTCCATAAACTTAAGATGATCATAGGGCTTGAAGAGTAAGGGGTGATTCTCATCTATCATCTCTTTGGGGCTTTAATTATGTAACCGGAATCTGGAATTGAAAATATTAGAAGGAGTATCGATCTTCATCTCCGACCTCGTTACCTGTGATGGGCAGCATTTAGCCGAATCCATTTGTCCATGCCTGCAATTTAATATGACAGAAGTATGTGTAATTTTGAAAGATATAATAATAAACCGTAACGGTATTGTTTTATAATTGACCCATGATTTTATATAAAAACAGTGGGATTTTATTAATGATCGGATGGGAGGAGGCAACTATAAGATTGGATTTTTTAAGGGCGATCGTATCGAATACAACAATAAAATCATATTAGAAACTGATCCTTTCACCCTTGTGGACTTACATATGTAATTGCAATTATATATATATATATATATATATATGTATATCTAATTTAATTGAGTCAATTAAGTGGTCTCATCTAATAAATCTATAGATATAAATGAGCTCTTAATTAACCTAATATATAAGGAACTCTCTTTAGATTAGTTATGATCCCCAAGTCAAATCGGTCGTTTACTCATCTCCTCTTCCCCCATCTTAGAGAGAGAAATAAGTGAGTACATAAAGGATTTAGCTCTGAGAGACCTAACCCAAATAAGGATTCACATGATAATTCACATGATCATTATGGGTATGAATTATTTCTATTAATTCTAACAAAAAGTAAAAAAATTAAATTAAATTAAGCTTAAGTGGAGAGTAACAATTAAAGCACGTACATGGAAAAAGTCTCCAATCATGACAACGAAAAGAATTCTTAGGGCTCAGCATCGATCCAATATTTTCCATCTTTTGTGAGCACTTCCAATCCTTTCACCTCATTACCATACAATATGGAGACAATATTTTTGTCTCGTGTGTGATATCATTCCAATCTTAGTTTCATTACTTTTAGGCCCATCATATTTCTGAACCCTAACAAGGTAATGTGCTGAATCAATATGCTCATCCATGTACTTTTCCAATCCAAGGCTCTCCAAAATCATCCTCCTCACTATCTTGTCCAATTAGAACATTGACCGAAGAGAAGGTCTCCAAACTCTTCTTTGGTAACAAGATTATTATAAACAAAAATGGTATATTTGAAAATGAACCACGAGATTGAGAGAAGTGTATGTAAAAGTTATTTCTAATTTTAAAATAAGTGATTTATTGTAACAATAGTGAAAAATAGTGAACAATCTTGGCGTGTATTTGCAAATAGAATTTTTTTTTATTTTTCTAATAAGTTGGGAATCTTGGTTGGAGGGGACGAGATAAATTTCAAAAGAACTAAAAGATACCAAGTTCGAACACGACCAACACCTTTACAAAGGGGTGAGTGATAACACTTGAGCTACAAGTTAGTGGTGTTTGCAAATAAAAATTTAAAGTTTATTAAATTAATAGAGAGTGTTTGGTCAATAAGTTCTAAAAGTGCTTTACACATTCCAAAATCAAGCGAGAAGCGAGAACAAAAAATCTGGAACACATCCCCCTTTTTAGATGTTAAAGTGTATAAATTAGAAGCAAAAATTGACATTTAAGATAAAATAAAATAAAAATAGTCAAAAGCGATAATCATTAACGTTTGCAAACATACATTTTTGTAGGAAGTGACTTAATTATTCTTGCGAAAGCGTCACATAGTTGATCGAAATAGAAGTGACATTATTTGCAAACACTTGAAAATGATTTTTGGTCGAAAGTTGAGAAACACTTTTTTTAGTTCCTGCAAACACTCGATATTTTACGCATGTAATACGAAAGATGGATTGCCTTCGGACCACATGAGATTGGTGAAGCTTCGATCTTTCCAGGGGAAAGAGCATCGCGATCCCCAAGCTTTCGTAGAGTGGAATCGCGAGGGATTGTCAATGTAGCCTTGGTAGGGGTTGTTGGAGCTGTTTCATTTCTTGTTACGCAAGCGGAGATTAAAAAGAAGTTGTAATCCATCGATCATTGATTTAGAAGATTAAGAGGTATATCATCGAATATCGCCTCAAAATAACCATATTCTTCCGGGCTTTCATGACTTGGATTTTACATTAGAAATTGGAGTACCAATTTGTTAGAAATTGGAGAGCATATATTACAAATACCTCACACACACACAAGAGAATAGAGGGGAAAACTTATATTATTTTATTATCACTTTCTTCACGAGCTTGCAAAAATCCAGCAAGTTCATCAACGCGGTCATGGTGTCAGGTCTTTGGACTCTTCAATGGCAACAACAACATAATTAAATTTTGGATCCAAAGATCTCAAAATTTTGCCAACAATTCGATCATCCTTCATATCATCTCCATATCTCTTCATTTGATTGGTAATAGCCAAAACTCTTGAAATGTAATCCGAAATAGACTCGAGAATCCTTCATATGTAGAGATTCAAACTCACCTCTTAATGTTTGAAGGCGAACCTTTTTACTTTGTCAACTCCTTTAAAAGAGGCTTGAAGAATTCCCCATGCTTGCTTGGAGGTAGTTCGTAGCAACTTTCTCGAACATCTTCTCATCAAACTTTGATGGATGAGTGTGAGCGCTTTTGGTCTTTTTCTTGGCGTTTGCATCATCTCCTTCAAGACCTTTCTCCACAGGGTCCCATACTTCATAGGCTCCAAGCAAGGCTTTCATTCTAATACACCAATTATCATAATTTTCTTTGGTGAGTGATGGAACTACAAATGGTGTCCCGTTTGACATTTTTCTTCAAACTTTGGTCTTCAAACACAAGTGGCTCTTGATACCATTCACCACATAGCCGGAGGTTGGTCAATGTATACTTCCTCCTCCAAAAACCCATTCAAGAAAGCGGACTTCACGTCTGGCGGTGAATTTTCCAATGATTTTTGGGCTGCAAGGAAATGATCAACCGAATAGTTTCAAGGTGAGCAACGGGCGTAAATACCTCATCATAGTCAATGCCAGACTTTCTTCTTGTACCCTTTGCCACTAATCGGCTTTGTATTTTCTATCTCGCCTTTTGCATTTCTTTTTATTTTGTACACCCACTTCACACCGATCGTGTTTTTACCTTTAGGTAGTGATGCTAGCTCCCACGTATCATTTTTCTCGATCGCTTTTATTTCTTCATTCATAGCATTTCCCCATTTTTCATCACACGAGCATCATCATAACTCACAGGCTCGGAATCAGTAAACAAACAAAATTGAGTAAAATCACTCAAATTTCTTACTTCTTGGTGTCATCGTATATTTCACGAGGCCTCTAAATTTTCGAGGACCTTCACTCGAACTTGGATCATCAACTTGAGCACTTTGTGGTGGTTGATAGCGTGAGTTTTGCATGTATTTTGAGGAGTATTTCGAGCTATAATGATGAGTAAACATGCATATACTCGCGTTAAATGTTACATATTCACTACTTGTGGAAAAGATATTACACTTTGCTTATTTTGTAGGAATTTCATGATATTTGAAGCTAATTGAATACGAATACGAGGAAAGCAAAGTGGAAACATGGAGAATTGAGTGGATATATGAAAAGTGAAGCCTAAAAGAGCGAAAGTTGAGCGTTTACGGAAAACACGGGGGCACACGGGTAGGGCGTGCCTCAAGACACCACCGTGCACCTCGTATAAGGAATATTAGAGTTGCAGCATGGCGCACGGGTAGCCCATGCATGGGCGCACCACCCATGCGCGCCTGCAGAGGGTCGATTATTTCAGGAGTGGCGCACGGGTAGGCCATGCTCGACGCACCACCCGTGCGCCCTACAGAGTTGGGTTATTCGGCGAGGGGGTGGGCATGGGTAACCCGTGCGTGGCGCACCACCCGTCGTCTGTGGCTGGAATCCCATGTCAAACATTAAGCCCTAAACATGATGGGAAGTATAAAAAGGCTTTTGGGCGCACACAAGGACATTCTTGCATTTTGGGATCTACAACACAAGACAAGAGTCAACTCTTGGAAGGAGACATCAAGGAGACAATCGGGTTGCATCGGAGCTTGAAGAACGGAGATATATCGAGAGATTGTCGGCGTTCTAAGTTTTCTTGCTTCTCTTTTAGTTTCAATCTTTTATTTTCATTTGTAATGACTTTGAACACTTTGTGTATAAGTTGTTTAATCATGTGTAGCTAAACTCTTGAGATTTAGGGTTTTGGAAGTAGATTAATTGAACTCTTATTGAATGTTTTAATCTTAGTTGAAGTTATTGTCTTGAAGCCTATTTGAGTACTTTGAGCTTATTCTTGTTTTATCACTTGATCAATGATTTAACTTGTTTGATATATTGATTCATAATTGGAGAGATGAGTTTCAATATTAGATCTTGAGTACTTGACATGAATATTTGCATGAATCGAGAGGTTTGTAAATATTTGTGAGGATATTTGATCTTTTGTGCTTTCGGGAGTTGAATGCTTTATGTTGAGTAGAGATGCTAGCATAAGTATTTCAATCTACGTTTTATATGCATCTCGAGAGGGAGGATAAAATAGATTTGTGATCGTCTTATAGGAATATTGATAATAACGTGGCTTGATTAAACCAGGACAACAAGAGGATTATTAATCGAAACCTTAACTCGTAAATCCATTATATCATCTTGATACTTCTTTCATTTGTGCTATCTTTTTCTTGTGTTTTAGTAATTTAAATTGCCTTAATCTCAAAACAACAATCATCAAATTTCGATCGTCAGATAAAAATAAGACTATCTTGGATCAATACTTATCATATAAATTTATTAGTCTCCGTGGATACGACCTTGCTACCCTATTCGATAACGTACACGCGTACACTTGCGGTGAAGCTAAAAATAAGGCGAACAAGTTTTTGGCGCCGTTTAGAGGACTAATACAATTTATGGTGCTAATATTGCGATAGATAGAATTATTCTTAATTTAGACATATTTTTTTATTATTTATTTTGTTTTGGTGTGACTTTAATTCCACATTATTTGACATGTTTCTTTTAGTTTGGTCCAGGTAGTGTATGAACACGCGCTCAGGCGGTGGGACTTAATACCGCTCTCATAAGGAAGTTGAGGCTTTCGCGAGGAGAATCGATCTACCACTACTAGGCGGTGAAAGACAACACAATCCGATAATGGGGATTTGAATGAGTTACCAATACCGCCAAACAATGGTGGAAACGAGTTACCGATCTACGGTTCAACGACAAGCCATTCGTGATTACTTTCGACCACAATCGAATCGTAATTACGGTGGTATTGCCCATATTCCTATCAATGCCAACAACTTGAGCTCAAACCGCACTAATCAATATGGTACCTTGAGAATTAGTTAGGGGTTTGCAAAGCGAAGATCCCAACTCTCACCTTGCGCATTTTATCCAAATATGCAATACGATCAAAATGAACGGAGTCTCGAGATGACGCCATAAGATTGCGCCTATTCCCATTCTCTTTACGGAATAAGGCGAGAAATTGGTTGCGTGCTTTGACGAGGAAGTGTGAGCACATGGGACGATTTGAGCCAAAAGTTTTTGTTTAAATTCTTTCCACCAAGCAAAACTTTGCAGCTCAAAAGTGAGATCACTCAATTCCGACAATTTGATTCCGAGCCTTTGTACGAGGCTTGGGAAAGATTTAGGGATTTGTTAAGAAGATGTCCACAACACGGCTTTGGGAGGATCATGATTATGTTTCTTTTACAATGGTTTAATGGGGCAAACGAGGGCCTTTGTCGATGCCGCGGGGGAGGAGCATTGTTGGCAAGGTTTCCACAAGATGCCTTAAATCTTCTTGAGGAAATGGCCATGAACGATTACCAATGGCCATCCGAAAGATCCAATGTACAATGAGTAGCGAAATCTCGATTCGGACCCTATCAAAACATTGTCGGCACAAGTAGCGGCTTTGACAACTCAATTGAGTGTATTTCGAAGGGCGAGAAGCAAGCACGAGCACGGGTAGTGAAGCTCTTCTATATCCTATGGAAGAGGTAAATTATGTGAATAAGGAATTTCGGCAATTTCCGGAATAATTCAAACCCAACGCACTACCACCCAGGGTTGAGAAATCATGAAAAGTTTTCCTATGCAAATACAAAGAATGTGTTACAACCTACGCCAGGATTTAATGCTTCAAGTGGAGGCGATAATGGAGGAGGCAAATCGTCGTTGGAAGATACACTCACCTCCTTCATAAATCAATCTAATGCTTTCATGAATGACACGAGAGCCGCCTCGATAAGCAAGACCTTAGGATGGATAAGTTAGAACAACAAGTGACAAGCTCAATAAAGAATGCGGAAACTCAAATGGGTCAATTGGTACGCAATTGTGGGAGTCAACATCAAAAGGGTCAATTTCCAAGCAACACGGAGGTCAACCCGAGGGAACATTGCAATGCTATCCATGTGTGGGGTGGAAAAGAGAATGAAGAGTCCGAAAATGCTTGATATTGGTGTGGCGTCGAGAATCACGCATGACTCGTGTATCAATGCACGACCAGGTCGTGTGTTGCCGAGCATACCATTCAAATTCAGGAAATGACAAAACGACGCTCAAGGCAATATGAAAGTTAAAGGAGGAACCGAACAACAAATAGATAAACAAAAAAGAGCCAAGAAACGTGAATCGTATCCTAACTCTAATTTCTTTGAAATATAATATTCCTCTTCCTTTCCCGATTGTTTCACAAGACTAATCAATAATCAATTTGCTAAATTTGTGGGCATGTTTAAAAAATTGCACATTAATGTTCCTTTTGCGAGAAGTAGTGAAACATATGCCAAATTATGCAAAGTTTTTAGGGGAAACGATGTCCAACAAGAACAAATGGGCGGAGAATGGGATTGTCAACTGACGGAAGAATGTAGCGCACTCATACAAAGGAAAATACACTTAAAAGCTGAAAGATCCGGGGAGTTTCATTATTCCTTGTACAATAGGCGATATTTTCTTTGACAATGTACTTTGTGATCTAGGATCTAGTATCAATTTGATTTCTTTGTCCGTTCTCGAAAGCTTGGACTCGTAGAAGTAAGACCATCCCTTTGTCACCCTACAACTCGCGGATAGATCACTCGTACATCCAACGGGGATACTAGAAGATGTGCTCATAAAAGTCGATAAATTCATATTCCCGTGGATTTTCTAGTCTTTGGATATGAATGAGGATTGTGACACCCCTCTTATACTTGGGCGTCCATTTTTGGCAACCGCGGAAGCACTAATAGATGTGAAGAAAGGGGAGCTTACATTACAAGTTGATGATGAGCGTATTTCATTTTCCATTTTTGAATGTGAAAAGACATGATGATTTTAATGGTTGTAAAACAACAACAATTGCTAATTCTGTACTCAAGCTAATAGCTTGAATAATTGTGTGCATTCTAAAGATAATATGCGGGGATTATCAATGAAGAAGAAGGAAAGGCACAAAAAGCCGATGTTGAACCAAGAGCGTGCACATACCATTCGCACGATGAAGAGGAGAACACATGGATAGTTGACAAACATAGAAAACCTCCTTTAGTAATGATCAAGGGAGGTGTAAATCCAAGTGAGCGGGATTGGCATGGAAAAGCGCACGATGAGGTGACAAGCCTCATTTCGCAAAGATCATAATCGTAATTAAAGGCGTCAAGCTAAAGGCGTTAAATATAGCGCTTGTTGGGAGGCAACCCAACGGTTTTTCGTGTGAATTCTATTTTTGTGTGTGTGTGTAGTTTCAAAAATTTGTGTGATTTGAGTGCTTTGATATGCGAGTTTTTATTAATGAGTGTGATTTGTGTGTTTTTGTTGCATTTTTGTGTGTTTTTATTTAAAAAAATAAAATAAAATAATATACCTTAATTGTTGTACATGTGCGCACGGGTAGCCCGTGCGTTGGCACACCACCCGTGCGCCTGCAGAGAGTAGAGGAATTTGGGGTGGCGCACGGGTAGCAGGTGCTTCGACGCACCACCCGTGTGCCCTGCGAGAAGAGGCTTAAATATGACAATTTTTAAATTGTCTTCTTCTCCCAAAACTCCCACAAATCGCGCGCCAACTACCCCTGACTTCATTGCCTTGAAATTTCTTGCAAATTCTACTCAAATTTGTCCTTTTAATCCCCCCATCACAATTGCACTTCACTTTACATTGAATTCGAATTTGCTTGAAGAATTGTGAGCAAAAGCACCTAGGGTTCAAGTCATCTACTTGAGTTTAACTTAGAGAATTCGGTAAGAACACCGTTTCTCCTTGTGAATTCGTTGTTAATTATGTATTAGGGATCATTATAGGTGCTTATTCTGATATTTTTGCTATGAATTATGTGAATTATTCTTTGAGGCAAATTATCAAACACCTTGTGGGCTTGTGTAATTGAGGAGATTTAGGATGAATTGTTGATGAATAAGGCATGGCCAATGATTGTTTAAGCTAATATTTGTCTAGAATGGCCATAATTTTTGCTTGTTTGGGGTAGTTGATCGATCAAAGTAACGTGGGCATGTGAATTTGCATCACCCAATATGTTAGCTTTAATCCCCTATTTTATTGTTGCCATTGATGATATTGGGATGCTAATGAAATGCGTTCAGGTACAAACTCTTCATGGCCGAGCAAAGAAACCCCGGGGTGGAAGGAGGCGTGCACGGGGGCGACACAACACGAAGTGTCACGCCGGAGGTCGACCAAAACAGATCCAGAGGCATATGGGGTCAACTTGACAAATGCCGATGATCTTGAGCGATGGAATCGCTTGATCGATCGCCAAATAGCTCCATCTCGCTACGCCGATGATGATTGTACCCAAACTTTAGGGATACATGAGGGCGTGTGGCGTCTTTTCGCCAAGGTAGGATGGACGAACTTCATGAGCCGAAAGTGGCCGACATTTAAAAGTATACACTGGAGTTCTTGAGTACCGTGGAAGTACTCAAACAAGGCGGGACCTTTGAACAGTATATGATAAAGTTTGAGTTGGGGAATGTCCGTAGACAATGTCTATGACTCAATTGAACACCATTTTCGAGGTCCCAACAAACGCTCGTACCCGCCCGATGCCTCATTATGATCAATACGACTTACGGAGAATGCTTGTGGAAACACCACAAACGGGGCCGATGTTGTATGCCACGCGAACCGCCAAAGCCTCATGGATCCGGAATCCGTTTTCCGGTATATTCAACGCGTGATTTGCATCCTCCGTGTTCGCCCGAGAAAACATTGAAGGTATGACGACTAAGGAACTTTATCTCCTCGGTGTATGGTTACAAACACCCCCTATAACACCGCATTTGTCAATTTTGCGAACAAATCGAACAATTAGCTAGGCGGGAAGGGTACGATTTCTATAGGGGCCTCATTACCCCTATTGCCCGGCATTTCAATGTTGATTTCGAGGCTTGGAGCCTATCCCGGCAAGACTCGGGTTAATTTGGCATCGTTGCACCATATGAAGTTCATAGCAAATGAAGATAACAAATTGGTGCTTCTACAAAAGAAAGGTGCTCCATTCCCGTTGCCTAACCCGCCATACACCATGGTCGAGACATTGACGGACACCACCAACTTCCTAATGAACTCGACGAGACAACCGAATTACCGAGGCTATAGAGGCAAGAAAGCGTCGCGAGTTGAAGGTTTCTTGGATGAGGAGGATATGGTGGGGGAGGAGGATGCGTTTCATGGCCGAGACATGGGGATGGAACCTCCTCACCCCCAAATTGGGTATGATATACCCGAGTCCTCACAAGGAGGCGATTACCCCGACATTCTCAAAGCGGAGATCGTCTCGGTCCTTCTCACGATGGAGGACCCCAGCGTGGCACCGATTTTCAAGATATGTTTTATGCGTTTGGGGAGAACTTGAGGCGGCAAGAAGAAGAGTTGAGGCGGCA
Source organism: Rehmannia glutinosa (assembly GCA_016081115.2). Classification (NCBI taxonomy): domain Eukaryota; kingdom Viridiplantae; phylum Streptophyta; class Magnoliopsida; order Lamiales; family Orobanchaceae; genus Rehmannia; species Rehmannia glutinosa. The sequence continues at coordinate 573,921 of JABTTQ020002284.1, forward strand.
AGGAGAGGATTTGAGGCAACATAGGGTGATTTTCTCGCGTTCGGCGAGCGATCGAGCGGCGTTCGAGGAGGCGTGGCAAGTGCTCCAACACTACAAATGTGGCATATTTCTCAAGGCCACTTCCCACCACCGCCGCCCTTGTGATGATTTAGGTATATCCCCACTTTTTTATTGAAATTCTATTTTTCCCCTTATGACACTATAATTTCATTCAAGTCGGGAGAGAGATAGCATTTTAATACATGAAAAGTGTGGATACAAAAAAAAAAAAAAAAATTAAAAATTTCATGCATTTTTTGTTTTCATATAGTTGCATTAGAGCATTCTAGGTTGCATTTGCATTAGAGCACGTTTATAGCTTTAGCACGTCTATTGCTTTAGCAAAGTGGTTAGAGAGTGTGTTGACCAAGCATGTTGCAACTTGTTGTTTGTGTGTTGATTGAGAATTCATATTGTTGGGATTGGATGTTGGTTATGAATTGATTGAGCCTTGAATAGATAACTTTGAGCATGTTAATAAGAAAAAACTTGGCGTGATGCTTTGAATTACATTTTGACAAAGCCTGTGAGCTTTGAGCCTTTACTACTTATATCGTGTGCGATCTTGTTGTGATTGAGGGTATCATTCGTGTTGTCGAATTTTAGAACTTGCTTGGGTATCTCTGTCGGGGCCACTTGTGTATGTGAATTATGAATGTGATTAAAGGCCATCTTTGCTAGCCTTTCAAGCCCTTTGCCTACCTAAAAATGTTAAAAATTCTAGTTAGCCAAATTGAGCCTATAGCCTATTTCTTTGATAACCACAAAAAAATTTAACCCTTGATCTTAATATATATCCATCACTTTAAACTCGAGCGTATAACGTTGAGAAAAGGGAATGAATGAGGTTGAATGAGTGGAAATTGAAAAATAGGATAATTGGGCATACTTGGTTAAATGGAATAAAAAGAGGAAAGAAAGAAGTTGGAAAAAAAAATAGAAGTGTTGAAAATGCACAAATGAAAAAGATTGAAAAGTTGATAAACTTGGGGGCGAAAGATTGTGAATGGAGGCGATTCTCAAAAAAAGAAAAAAAAGGAAATGGAGATAAATGAAGTTGATAAAAATGAAGGATGATTGGAGTAGCATATGGGATTGTAATTAAAATGATTGATATGCTCATCGGTCTATACACTCAGTTTGAGTCACTTTATCCAAAATTTCCTACCTAAACCAAAGAGCCTTCCTTATAACTAAATGAGAAAGTCCTTTATGATTCACAAATTGCATACACTCTCGTGGCGAGAGATATGAGACGAATTGCAAGCCTATGGTAATTTTGCGACATCGAATTGATTTGAGCGTAAACACGTCCTATATCCTCGTGAGATGAGAGTATACACTTAACTTTGAGAGTTGGATTGAGCATTTCACTTTGTTTTAATTGAGTCGTGTTCTTTGATTAGATATTTGAGGCTTGATTGAGTTGTATTCGGCATTCATGACGAACAATATGGATTTTCTTGTGGATTCTCTGTGTGCGTTGTTTTCTTTATCTCCTGTTGTGCTTTATCGTGTTCTAAATATTGTTGATCGGGACGGTCAACGAGTTTAGTTTGGGGGATTTTGATAGACGTGAGTTTTGCATGTATTTTGAGGAGTATTTCGAGCTATAATGATGAGTAAACATGCATATACTCGCGTTAAATGTTACATATTCACTCCTTGTGGAAAATATATTACACTTTGCTTATTTTGTAGGAATTTCATGATATTTGAAGCTAATTGAATACGAATACGAGGAAAGCAAAGTGGAAACATGGAGAATTGAGTGGATATATGAAAAATGAAGCCTAAAAAGAGCGAAAGTTGAGCGTTTACGGAAAAGACAGGGGGCACACGGGGGGCGTGCCTCAAGACACCACCGTGCACCTCTGTATAAGGAATATTGGGAGCTGCGACATGGCGCACGGGTAGCCCATGCATGGGCGCACAACCCGTGCGCCTGCGAGGTCGATTATTTCACCGGGAGTGGCGCACGGGTAGCGTGCTCGACGCACCACCCGTGCGCCCTACGAGAGAGTTGGGTTATTCAGCAGGTGGCGCACGGGTAACCCGTGCGTCTGACTGGAATCCTATAATCTATGACATTAACCCCTAAACATGATGGGAAGTATAAAAAGGCTTTTGGGGGCGCACACAAGGACATTACGGCATTTTGGGATCTACAACACAAGACAAGAGTCAACTCTTGGAAGGAGACATCAAGGAGACAATCGGGTTGCATCGGAGCTTGAAGAACGGAGATATATCGAGAGATTGTCGGCGTTCCTAAGTTTTCTTGCTTCTCTTTTAGTTTCAATCTTTTATTTTCATTTGTAATGACTTTGAACACTTTGTGTATAAGTTGTTTAATCATGTGTAGCTAAACTCTTGAGATTTAGGGTTTTGGAAGTAGATTAATTGAACTCTTATTGAATGTTTTAATCTTAGTTGAAGTTATTGCTTGAAGCCTTATTTGAGTACTTTGAGCTTATTCTTGTTTTATCACTTGATCAATGATTTAACTTGTTTGATATATTGATTCATAATTGGAGAGATGAGTTTCAATATTAGATCTTGAGTACTTGACATGAATATTTGCATGAATCGAGAGGTTTGTAAATATTTGTGAGGATATTTGATCTTTTGTGCTTTCGGGAGTTGAATGCTTTATGTTGAGTAGAGATGCTAGCATAAGTATTTCAATCTACGTTTTATATGCATCTCGAGTGGGAGGATAAAATAGCTTTGTGATCGTCTTATAGGAATATTGATAATAACGTGTCTTGATTAAAGGACAACAAGAGGATTATTAATCGAAACCATAACTCGGAAATCCATTATATCATCTTGATACTTCTTTCATTTGTGCTATCTTTTTCTTGTGTTTTAGTAATTTAAATTGCCTTAATCTCAAAACAACAATCATCAAATTTCGATCGTCTAGATAAAAATAAGACTATCTTGGATCAATACTTAGCATATAAATTTATTAGTCTCTGTGGATACGACCTTGCTACCCTATTCGATAATGTACACCGTACACCGTACACTTGCGGTGAAGCTAAAAATAAAGTGACAGTGGTGGAATTGATGGTTGTGTAATAGGTTGAGTCGGGCCTTCTTCTTCATCATCATCAAAGAATGGACTATATTGTTCATTTTTGTTTTGATTATTCCATTCCCAAACACCTTCTTCATCGAACTCGACATCTCGGCTTATCACAATTTTTCCATTGTTCGGATCGTACAACTTGTAGCCTTTGGAACTTTGATCATAGCCTACGAAGATATATTTTGCACTCTTATCATCAAGTTTGGCTCTTTTCTCATCAGGAACATGTGTGTAGGCTATGCTTCCAAAAACCCGCAAGTGTGAAACAATTGGTTTATAGCCATTCCAGGCTTCTTGAGGTGTTTTTCCATGCACACTTTTAGTGTAACATCTGTTCATCAAGTAGATTGCACAAGAAACAGCTTCGGCCCAAAACTCCTTCGGCATATTTTTGCTTTTCAACATACTTCTTGCCATGTTAAGAATAGTCCGGTTCTTTCGCTCGGCTACTCCGTTCTGTTGTGGTGAATATGGAGTTGTCATGGGACGATGAATACCATTTTTCTCACAGAAATTTTTGAACTCATTTGAAGTGAATTCACCACCTCTGTCGGATCAAGAGCTTTTATTTGGTAACCACTTTGTTTTTCTACCATCGCTTTGAACTTTTGAAGGTTTCAAACACCTCGATTTTTCCTTCAAAAAGTACACCCAAGTTTTCCGAGAATAGTCATCAATAAAAAGCACGAAGTAATTGTTCTTACCAAGTGATGATGGTTTGATAGGTCCACAAACATCCGAGTGTATCAACTCCGGTGGATGTTGAGCTCTAGACATAGACTCCTTGGAAAACTCTTTCTAGCTTGCTTCCCATAAAGACATCCTTCACAAAGTTGATTTGGATGATTTATGGAAGGCAATCCTTTCACCATTCTTTGTTTGCTCATCATTTTGAGGCCATCAAAGTTCAAGTGTCCAAGCCTCAAATGCCATAGCCAAGATGCATCTTTGAAACAAGTCTTTAAGCACATAGGGACGTCATTTTGAATATTTAGCAAAAACATTCTATTCTTCGTCATAGGTACCTTGGCTTGCCAAAGAATCGCCATTTTCATCTATCATGGTCAAACTTCTATTTTTCAAGTGTATATCATAATTTTTCTCCAACAATTGTCCCAAACTCAATATGTTACTCTTCATTTAGGAACATAAAAGACATTAGAAATAAATTGATGGCTTTCATCTTTTGACCGAATCAAAATTGTACATTTCCCTTTGACTTGAACTTTTGAAGAATCTCCAAAAGTTATATCACCATCCGATTCATCCAGTTCCACGAACAAATCTTTCTTTCCACAAATGTGGCTACTTGCACCTAGAGTCAAGATACCATTGATTCTCCTTCTCATCTTGATTATTTTTGCAAGCAAGAAGCAATGTGGGATATACATCTTCTTTATCATTGCTCTCCACAAGATTACTTGTCTCCTCTACGTTACTTCTACATTCCCAAGCATAATGACCAAAGCGATGACAATTATAACACTCAATTTTACGATTTGTCATACCTTGGTTGATTTGGCCTATATCCTCCACCTCTCGGACCTCTACCTCCCACGACCTCTTTCTTGATTGAAGTTTTGGCTCGTGGCATTATTGTTTGAGGTGTATCGTCACCTCGTCCACCTCTTCCATGACCTCGACCTCTACCTTGGCCTTGTCTGCACGAAATCCTACACGTCCTCGACCTCTTTGGGACGTGCCTAGGTTCGTCTCTTTCTCTTTCAAAGACAGACTTTGCTTTCAAAGCATGTTCCACTGATTCTTGAACCGGTTTTTTCAATCTTTCTTCATGAGCTTGCAAAGATCCAGCAAGTTCATCAACGATCATGGTGTCCAGGTCTTTGGACTCTTCAATGGCAACAACAACATAATTAAATTTTGGATTCAAAGATCTCAAAATTTTGCCAACAATCGAGCATCCTTCATATCATCTCCATATCTCTTCATTTGATTGGTAATAGCCAAAACTTTTGAAATGTAATCCGAAATAGACTAGAAATCCTTCATATGTAGAGATTCAAACTCACCTCTTAATGTTTGAAGACGAACCTTTTTACTTTGTCAACTCCTTTAAAAGAGGCTTGAAGAATTTCCCATGCTTGCTTGGAGGTAGTTGCCGTAGCAACTTTCTCGAACATCTTCTCATCCAAACTTTGATGGATGAGTGTGAGCGCCTTTTGGTCTTTTTTTCTTGGCGTTTGCATCATCTCATTCAAGACCTTTCTCCACAGGGTCCCATACTTCATAGGCTCCAAGCAAGGCTTTCATTCTAATACACCAATTATCATAATTTTCTTTCGTGGGTGATGGAACTACAAATGGTGTCCCGTTTGACATTTTTCTTCAAGCTTTGGTCTTCAAACACAAGTGGCTCGATACCAATTTGTTAGAAATTGGAGAGCATATATTACAAATAACTCACACACACAAGAGAATAGAGGGAAAAACTTATATTATTTTATTATCACTTTCTTCACTACTTCAAATGACTCCATAACAAGGGTATTTATAGGTGATACCCAAGATGAACATACACTCAAGCATACATCAATATTTAATTTCCATACATTCACCTATCCCCATTCATGCACAAAACCAAAAGTCACATACATGAATTTCACTTATTCATGCATAGAATATACTAGAACTATTTTACTTCAATGTATCTAGCTAATAATTCAACATTTTCACGGATTCCCACGTTGGAGTTTGTGGTTTCAAGTTGGAGAAATCTATGATAGGGAGCTTATTCATGGTTTGAACCCATTTTTTGTTCAAGTTTTTGTAGTTGTTAGAAAAGAAAGATTCTTTGTGATGGCCTTTTGTTTTTTGGTTTCAATTTTCAAAAAGCTTTGAGGTATTTATAGGTACAATTTTTTGGTAGTGCTCTACGAGGCATTGTTAATATTTCATTGAATTAGTTCGTAAACATCGATATTTCCCTATTAGACGAGTACAATATGATGTCATAATTGTATACGTATAATAGCATTTGTTTAATGTATTTGAACATTAGATGAAACATGAATGGAATAGAAGATCATGACAAAGCATTTAATCACATGAACGAGAATCGATCATAAAATCAATTAAAAATCTCTTTGTTTTTTTTTTTTTTTAAAATATATTTGAGTCCCACATCGTCAATTTGTTGGGTTGTTATCGTGTATAAATATGGATAGTCATTCTCTCATATTGAGCTAGCTTTTGGGAATGAGTTCTACCCAAATTTATTTATGATGGTATTAGAGTACCCATGTTTGTATTCGAGGCGATGATGGGAATTAGACCCCCGACCCATTTGGCATGCTCGGCATGAGAGCGGATGTTAGAGTTTATTTTTATGTCCTACATCACCAATTTGCTCGGTGATATCGTGTATAAATGTGAGTCGGAGACTCTTTCCCCTTGAACTCGGCTTTTGGAGATAAGTTATACCTAAATTCATTTATCACAAAGAAACTGAAAAACTTGGAGTTCGAACTTTATTCAACATACTTGCAAATTACTAATTTTTTTTTTAATAAATTGGGGGAGTGGGTTTACATATTACAAAACAGAAATTTAAAAATAAAATTTTTGACATTTGTTTTTTCCATAATTGAGAAATGATTGAGGGCGACTTGCGAACAAATGTACATGTCGTCTTTTCAATTAATTTATAATTTTGATCATATAATGGCCAACATTTATTTTTCTAACTGACAACCAAACAATGGTTAAAGAATTTGATTATTATAATTTTACTTGTGCTCAATCATGTATCTAATCTTTAGTAAAATACACTATCATTTAAATTCGTGCCTGCTAAAACAAATTCGTGAACTTAAATAATACCTAAACGCCAACTAGAATATTTATTTCACGATTTTTTTGAATTTATATTTCAGGCCCCTTGCTAACTTTTTGACGTTATCGTCATTTTTTAACATTAAAAGAACTAATAAGTCGAAACTAACCTATGTGGGCTTCCTCAATGATTTAGTCCTCTGAATGAAAATGTTTTCATTGAGTCCTACGAATGAAAATGTTTTTCATAAGGGATATTGTTGGGAAATTTATTGTTTAGATTTTGATAAATGTCATGTAAAACTTAGAATAGGAAGTTGGCACCCCATTTTTTGTTGTAAAGCGCATTGTAATAAATAGGGTGGTCAAGCTTAGTTAAGTCGGCCTATGCCTAAACATGCAAGAAGACAATGGAGACTAGAAGGAAGACTCATTGCGAGCAATTTGAGCATGGCAAAGAAGAGAAGACGGAACTCGATTGAAGGTATAGGCGAGATGCGATTGAGTAAAGTATCGTCAAGTCAACTCAAGATAGCCAAGTCTCAAGTTAAAGTGATGGAAGAGTCATCCAATGATTGGAAGGCGACTCTAAGTCACCTGGGAAAGCAAGGAAATGCGGTCAAGTCGAGATAATCGAAAGAGATCCGTGTACGTAAATCAAGAGAATTACTTAAACAAGTAATACCTCCATGCTACCTTTCTTGAAGTGCTCGAGTCCCGAGGAAGCGTGCAAAAGGAATAAACCAATGGGAAGCACTACACCATATCGTAACTACAAAAGTCAAGAACAATTCATACGAGGAAGTGGCAATTCCAAGGATCGCAACAAGACAAGCCAGCGACCACAAGTGTCTTTTGAGAATAAGCCTATCTCTTCAACGGGCAAATTTTCAAAAGAACACTATAAAAGGCCGAGGAGTTTATTTGAGAGAATGTTGGTTACCTTGACATTTAAAAAAAAAAAAAGAATACGAGCTAGAAAAGTAATATACGTAACAAAAAAATATTCTCAAATCATTCAAGTTCAATCCTCAAGCCTAAACTACGAAGAAAATCAATCCAATACTCACATGTTAAGGAAAGATAATTTCAATCAGTTGAAGAGGAAATTATTGAAGAATCAAGGGTCTACATTCCACGGAGGATTGTAGGAAGGTTCAAGGTCGAACCGGTCTCAAGTTTTGGAGGGCTTAGTGATCAAATCCAAAGAGCTTGAGCAAGTGGGTTGTAGTAGCAAAGGCTGTGCCACTGTGAAGAAGGCGAGTCGTCACGAGAAGCCGGTGCGTGACAAGGCATCTCGGATCGAGTCCCAAAGGATCAAGTCATTTGTGTGATCAAGACTTGTATCCGGGTATTACCACACTGTATCTTGATCAATACCTAGTGGATTCCTCCAGGAGTTGAAGAAGAGAGGAGTAGAAGAATTACCCCATCTTGAACCTCTATAAAAACTTATCGTGTCATTTACATTTCAAGCACTTTAATTTCGCATCTTACTTATTTAACTCTTGATAAATTTGCTATCCACTTGATAATCTCTAAGTACTAAACCAAGTTTAAGGGTGTTAAGTCTTCCAATGAAAACAAACTACAGTTGAACTAAGTCTTTAATCTTAACAACTCGAGTTATTCTATCATCAAAGACAATCGAGTTTGTTGAGTGACTAACTCTACTCATTAACCAAATTAGCTGTCCACCAAGGACACAAGCGGTAGTATCAACTCGAACATTTAAAATGACTAAATCGAAAAGTTGGTAAGGTTTATTCAACCCCCCTTCTAAACCTTACACTCACACCCCTTGGGACCTACAAGTGGTATCGAGTGGTTGGTTCATTGAGCCTTCCGTGACCAGTTCTTGAACTAGATCTCCAAATTTTTCAAAGTTTGTTTTAGTACTTAAGTTTTTCAAAACTCTTTTTATCATTAAGAGTTATTATCATGGAAGCAAATTTGACACGCATCCCTATGTTCACAATTGAAGAATTTGATGATTGGAAAATTCTCATGCGAGGCTCATCTATCAAAGCATTACATGATGAGATGTGGATAGTGATAGAGGATGGGCCACGCAAATTTTAAAAGTGAACACTGGTGTAAGGAGAGCTGCGGTGAAGGTGAAGATGATGTTGCTCTAGACCAGCTATGGTTGAAAACCCAAGAGTGAATGGACAAAATGATGAGAAAATGATATAACCTGGACAATGTGGCAAGGACATTCTTTACAAAACCTTGGACAAAGCCATGTTCAATAAAGTCAAATCATGCAAAACGGCTAAAGAAATGGGACAAGCTAACATTGATTTGTGAAGGCACAGAGCAAATAAAGGAAAATAAATTATCGGTGGTTGTACGAAATTTGAGAATTTCAAAATAATCGCGAGGAGAGACCTTGGATCAACTGGATGCTCGGTTCACGTAAATTACCAACGAGCTATTCGCACTTGGAAAAGAATATACACGAAGGAAATGTGTATGAAGATTCTAAGAAGTCTCCCAACCGAGTGGGATATGAAAGTCATGGCCATGAGACACTCCATGGACCTATCCAAGACATCCAACCATGAGCTATTCTCGGATCTCAAAGCCTACGAATTTGAGTGAGAAGAAAAGACCGAGGAAGAGACAATTTGTACCCAAAATAGCTGCTCTAATTGTTAAGGATGGCAAGAGAGCAGAGGTCAAAGAAGTCATTGACCAAGAGGAAATAATACGATGGTTAAAAGGTTTAACAAGTTCTTCAATAAGAACTACAAGATAGGCAAGGGCAAATCCTCTAGAAGACACTCGGCTCCTCCAAGTCAAGGGAAGATAGGCCAACCAAGAGAACAGAGCATCAAAAGGTTGAATATCAAAGGGCCGACAATGCAAGAATGGAAAGAGCGATCAAAAGGTTGAAAATCTATCTTTGGAACAAGAGGCAACCAGGTCACTATGCCATTGATTGCCCATATCCCGTAGTCAACAAATACGGGAATGAAGAAGAAAGAAAGGTCTTGAGAGAAAGAAGACAAGAAAAGAAAAAGGCAATGTTGGTCGCAGAGATCAAAAAATGCCAAGTCAAGAGACACTGGTGATTTAGAGTAGTGAAGTCGACTACTCAAGTGACTCGAAGAAGAAGCCTTGATCGTTTGATGGCCAAGGAACAAGACCAACCTGACCAAAAGAAGATGAGGTACACTCTAACTCATCACACTCGATTCTAGTGATAGTAATCGTGACACACACACTTCATCACCCACCGATCTTTATGATTCATTAGGCAAAATGATGAAAGATTTTGAACACATTAAATCCTCACACACACTACTAAATGAGGAAAATGACCTACTCAAAAGCTAAAACTCACAAATTGGTGACTAAGGAGCCGAGTACTCTAAGTCAAATAGTGATGAGAATGAAAGTTTAAAGATGAAAATGCTAAGCTAATAGCGAGAAATAGCCGCTATAGAAAAGAGGGAAAATGACCTCAAAAATGTTATATGGCTCATTCACTAAGGCATCTAAATCATTGGATGATCTTATTATGAGTCAAAGAGAATGTGGAGACAAGACAGGCTTAGGTTTTAATTCCTCTGTGCTATGTCAAGCTCCAAAAGTGATTTTGGAAAAAGGATCTTCTAGCAATGAAGTATCTCAAAAATCCAAAACTCCAAGTGGTGCACACACATTTATCCCAAAGCACAATTACAAACAAAGCGGCCTTAGTCAAATATCTCAAACTTCCCACAAGACTTTTAAACAAAGTCGGATTTTTTTTTCTTCATCCCCAAACTTGGATAGCTTCATACCAGTCTCCATAGGTGTGTTCATAGGATTGCAATTAATCATATTGAACTTCTTAAATATTTCTTTTGCATAGCCAGTTTTAGAAAGAAATATACCTTCCTCCATTTGTTTCACCTCTAGGCCCAAGTAATATAACATGAGGCCTAAATCGGTCATCTCAAATTCAAAAAAACATCACTTTCTTGAACTCGTCAAATAAGCTCGGATTACTATCGATAAAAATTAGATCATCAATATAAAGACAAACGAGCAAAACATCGTCATTATGATAACCTTTGACGTAAAGAGCATATTCATTAAGACAATGAACAAACCCATTCTCTTGGAAATATTTGTCGATGCGGCTATTCCACGCTCGTGGGGCTTGCTTTAAACCGTATAAAGCTTTTTTCAATCTCAAGACTTTGTCTTCTTATCCATTTATGACATACTCCAAAGGCTGCTCAACATAAACCTATTCTTCAAGATAGACGTTTAAGAAAGCTGATTCAACGTCGACTTGATAGATTTTCCATTTCATTTGAGCCGCCAAAGAGATGACTAAACGAATAGTTACCATGCGGGCAACCGATGCAAAAACTTCATCATAGTCAACTCCATGTTTTTGCTTGTAGCCCTTAACTACAAGTCTCGCTTTGTATTTCTCTACTTCCTCTTTAGCATTCTTTTTCACCTTGTACATCCATTTAATGCAAATAGTTTCATGACCCTTGGAAAGAGTGGTTAATTCAAGTATGGTTTTTCTCAATCCAATTAATCTCCTCATCCACGGATTTTCTCCATCGTTTGTCATGTCTTGCTTCATCAAAGGTTAGATGCTCACTATCTACAAAAAGCCAATACAATTCATCGTTGTCAAGAGAAAAGTCATGAGATCTTTCATATATGTCATCAAGACCTCTTTTTTAGTGTCCTTTCACTTGAACTTTCTCCATGAGTAGGGGATGGAATTGGAGAAGGTAGTGGTGTAGAATTTTCGACTCCAAATCATCTTGTTCTCCAAAATAAAGAAGAAAATCATAAGACTTTTCTTCTTGGCTTCCCAATTCCACATGGATTTTTCATCGAACTCAACATCACGACTTATCACGACTTGCAAATGTTGATTGAACAACATGTAACCTTTTGAATGATAATCATACCCTACAAACACGTCTTGGCACTTCGATCATCAAGTTTGGATCTCTCTTGGTGGGGATTTGAACATAAGCAATGCTTCCAAATACTCGCAAATGACCCGACGTTCGGTTTCTTTCCGTTCCATGCTTCTTGAGGTGTTTGATTTTACCTTGAACCTTGGTGAACGATTTGACAAATACACCGCACATGATACAACTTCAGCCCACAAATCCTTCGACATACTTTTGGTTTTGAGCATACATCTGGCTGTATTAAGAATGGCTGTATTCTTCCTCTCGGTGACATCGTTCTGTTGTGGCGATCTATGAACTATCATAGAATTCCATGAGTTGCACAAAACTCATTGAATTCCCTTGAAGTAAATTCGTCTCCTCTATCGGATCTCAAAGCTTCGATTTCATAGCCACTTTCTTTTTCAACAAGTGTCTTGAAATTTTTGAAAGTAGCAAAGGTTTTCGATTTTTGCTTTGGAATGTAAACACAAGTCTTTTGATGAAATCATCAATAAAGAGGATAAAATATTTACTCTTACCAAGTGATTGTGAATTAATTGGCCCACACATCGTAAGTCAAGCGGCTACGATAATCTAGAGGGGTGAATAGATTATCTCCATTTTTTCCATTTTGCCCTCTTTTTGAATCAATTACGCCAAAGACAATAATAAAGGTGCGGAATGTAAACAACACGCGTCGATTTATAGAGGTTCAACCCACCTAGGGCTTAATCCTCTACCACTCCAAAGTATCTCAGGGATGGATTTGAAAAGAAAAGAGATTTTATTAATTTCCAAAATTAATACAACACCTTACAACATCACCTTGAAGAGCACCACACTCTTCTACAACACCACCTTTGAGATTACCACAATCTCTCTTGAATATTACCACAATCTCCAGCGGCACCTTGTGAAGATTACCACAATCTTCAACCTTGAATAACACAAAATTCTTCAAAACCTCAAGAGCACCACACTCTTGAAACACCTATCACCTAGATCACCCAAGTGTATTCTTTCCACAAGAATACTCACAAGGATGTCTTATGTTGAATGATGACAAAAATAAAGATTACAACTCAATAATGAATATTACAATTCGAGTGAAAGTGTAATCAAGAAATAAAGCCTAGACCTCAAGATGTGAAAGTGAAATACTTAGGCTATAAATACAACAAGAGTGTTGAATATGAAAGCTTGGAAATTTGCGATTTCTTGTTGTGAATTTGCTTGTGTTGTTATATCTTGTGTCTTCAATTCATCCTCTATTTATAGGAGAGTCTTCACCAACATAGGCTCCTTCTTCTTCACTTTTGTCTACAAAAAGAGGATCACAAGATGTAGAAATATTATACAAAATTGAAAAGCAAATCTTGCTTTGTCAAGGAGTTCAATGGTACAAATTTTGTTTGTCAAAAGATTACCGTAGCGACCGGTTGCCTGTATAAGACTTGAACGTTTTGAAAAAGATAGTGCGATCCAGTGCACGGTCGGAGAGGGGTCGACCAGTCGACTGGGGGGTGCGACCGGTCGCCCTAGGGTGCGACCGGTCGGCCCCCTGCTTGACCAGTCCCCCTCTTCGTTTTTATGAGTTGAGAATGTTATGTTTCATGTTTTCTTTTCTTCAGTCACGGTCGACGTTTTGGGCGACCGATCGACCTCCAAATTGAAATGTTGTCCGATTTGTTTCACAAATAAACTTTAAGAAATACTCCAAAAAATTAGTAAAAACATTTTAAATCATCAAAAGTGTTGTCCATTTTTATCCAAAAATAAATTCTAAGAAATACTCCAAAAATTAGAAAAAATATTTCAAATCATTTAGGAGTATTTGGACAACATTTATTAATATTGTTTTGGTATAAAAACTCATTTAAACATAATAATCAAAATCTTGATAAAAACATTTATCTAACAAACTCCCCATTTTTGATGATTACAAACCAAAATAATTTTAGCTAGTTGATTTTAAAATGAAACAAATTTTCCGGTCTAAAATATCAATCCATTATAAGCAAGATTCATCATAAGTACAAACACACGAGGATAGGAGCAAAGATTTTTCAAAATCATTTTTGCACAAGCTCCCCTATCAATATTCATATCAAGAACAAGTATACAAGCAACAACTAAAAGCTTAAAGCTTAGCTTTTACAACTTAAGCTTAAATATCATGAGCTTATAAGCTCCCCTGTCACGAAAGCATCATTAGTCAAGTATAAAAGTCCATAATACATCACATGGACCAAGTATAATCCATAGCTTGTAGCTTTTCTTGCAAGCTTATTTGCAAGCCTATTTCCGCTTCTTTGAGCGTTTATGTGTTTTTCCTATTTCTCCCCTTTGGAATCATCAAAAAAAATGTTAGCACAATAAAAACATCATATAATTATATCAAAGTGTGCAACTTACTCGATTTATCGGCATATTGATCATTGAAGCATAAATTCCAAATAATAAGGAGAAGTCAATCATGTGATTTGCAAAAGCTTATTTGATTGATAAAACATGATCTCTATAAACTTAGAAGACTTTTCAAATCGAGAGAATCGTGTAGGTGATGAATTCTTCATTGAAATATTTTGTCGAACACTTGGTGTGCGTCGAATAAAACAAGAGAAATATAACGCCTTTGTAATTCGTTTAAGCCAAAAAAATTCATCACCATTTGCAATACAACAATATTCATCCATCAACAATCATCATATACAACATATTAATACAAGAATTTCAACAAGATATCAAAGATACAAGCACATTCTCAAGGGTTCAACCCAATTGAGATTAAAAGGAGAAATTCTTACCATCTAATCGGTAAAGATGAACAATGATGATGATAATCGAGCCTCACGAAGTCCAAAATATAAAATGTATGCAATAAAACAAATTTGAAGTGAAATTTGTGTGCAAAGTGCGAAGGGGCGGAAAAATGAACCCAAACGACCAAAATGGCAAATGCCGAGAACATAAACATTTTTAACCAAATTTTTGCTATGGTCGACCGAGTTGGAGGCATGGGCGACCGGTCGACGTCATGGGCGACGGTCGACCATGCCCTAGTCGAACAGCTTTTTCATCCTGTTTTCCAAAATCGAGGTTTGAACCAAAAATCCGATTTTTCACCCCTAAGTTTTAAAACGTGCAAAATGCAAATGTAGACCTCATTCAATATACATTATGTCAAAGTCAAGCTCGAAATGAGGTAAAATACTCGGCGATTAACAAATATCCGCGAGTTATCTTTAAGACGGAATTAAACACATCTCAAGTTTTCATTTTAGAAACGCAATCTCTTAGAAAAATATATCGAATCTCAATATGTTTAGTTTGAATATGACGAACCATATTTTGAGAAATTGTAATCATAGGACTTGTTATCCCGAAAAATAATAATGTTTTAAAATTTTGGATAAACAAGTCATAAGAAGAAGTGCGTTACAAATATTTGAAAATTTCTTTTAACGGCACTTTAAAGAGATTCGTTGGGATTGTTTTAAGTCGAGCATATAGACGTAAGGCATATAGAATATCGAGTCTAAGGAGTAATAAACGAATGAACATACCTCGAATTCGTTTGTCAATGCCTACTTCAACTTTTTGTCAATTTTCGCATTTGTAGCCATATAGGTTAAAATAGTTCTTTCTTCTTCAATGCCTCACTTCTTCTTTTGAGTGTGGAATATAATCACCTTCTTGGAATTCCAATGATGAAATTTGAGCTTCCTCATCATGATCATCTTAGGTTCACCTTGCATTGACTTGGAAAAATATCTTGCACAAATATTCATTAGTAGCACCAAAAATATTATCAACATAAATTTGCACAAGTAAACAACCTTGCCCTTTTTCAAAACAAGAAGTGTAGTATCAACTTTACCTTTTGTAAAATTATTTTGCAAAAATAGCTAAGTCTATCAAACCATATAACGGGTACTTGTATCAACCGTACAAGGCCTTTAAAAACAAAATTGGCCTAAAATTTTAAACTTCGATAGACTTCTATTTGAATAAAACCATTTAGAAAATTGGATTTAACATCCATTTGGTAAAGCTTGAAATTTTCTCAAAACAAGAATGGGCAAGTAAAATGCAAATAACTTCTAAATGTGCTATGAGAGCAAATATTACATCAAAATCATTACCTTCTTCTTGACAATATCATTGAGCTACTAACCTTGTCTTGTTCATCAAGCTTGTTGCAAAATATCATAAATTTCTGCAAAATCTTAACAAGATATTTTGCACACGAGCATAGTAATATTGAATAATAGATACATTATTTTAAGGACCACATACTATGCATCATCAAGAGTCTAATAAATCATTCAAGGTCAAATAAGCTTAAGAAAGCTACATAAGGTCTCTTTTGAAATTTGACAATAAGAGAGCACATAGTTGAGACCTCATTTACAAGAATCATATGAACAAGAGGTTAGACATAAGTATCCAAGAATAGTGGTATTTATAAGTGCAATAAAATGCATAACTTAGTAGATCAATTGTTTTATCAAAACAAAATATAATCCTTTACAAATCTTGGATAAAACAAGCTATGTTAAATAATGACTTCTCAAAAATCAAAACATCCTCTTAATAAGCACATAGGCATATGACACAACATGTATCGAGTCTATGAGATGAATAACAATAAAGAGCGTGCCTCGATAGTTCATGTTCCTCTTGATATATTACAAGTAGATAACCATATGAAAATTCTACACAATTCTTCAACCAAATTTAGCACAAACACAATAATACATGTGTAGGCTAAGCAATAAGAGATATCTTAAGCATGCATGTGCTATATAACTACATAGGAGATAATAAACCACATAAGTCTAATTAAATGCACAAGAGTTTTAGAAACATCATCCAAGGTCTTCTTTTTCAAAAATATTTTGAAACTCACAAATATATTGAAGACCTAAATTTTAAAAATATGAAAACTCATATTGCAATAAAGACACAAATAAAAACATGCAAAGAATAAGATGCATATTTAAATAGGGAGATACGGTTTACCAATTTCGCCATTTCCATGGGTTGTGTCATTCCCATTGTTGATGATATCTTCCCATTTGAAAATCTTCATGTTGATGGTGGTTTCTCCAATTGCTCCATTTCCAAGCATTGTTGTCTTCCCATTGTTGATAGTGTCTTTCTCTTGGAAATTTATTTTGATGTTGTCTTCTCCTTTGATCAAATGAAATGGTCATTTGATGTCTTCTTGGCGGTATGTATTTTCCTCGATTATTATTCCGTCGGGTACCTAATATGACATTATTTTGTGGTACCCTCAATTGTTTGGGTCCTTTGGAATTAACTTTGATACTTTTAGGTCTTCAATAATAATTAGAGCTATTTCTAGCCCGACAAGTATTAACCGTGTGACCCGTTTTACCACAATAAAAACACGTAGTAATTTTGGGAGCATAATGACCAACATGCATAGGGACTTGATTTCTTTTCACATAATTAACAACACTAGGCTTATGATCAAGTCCTTGTTTCAATTTATCACGACTATGAACATCAATAATATCGGTCATTTTATCGGTACTCGAGTTGGATTTTGATAAATCATTTTTCATGCAATTAATATCCTCAACAAGAGTATTATTTTCATTCTCAAGGTTTCTAACCTTGTCAAGTGTGGTGGTGTGATCACATGAAAGTGATTCATAAGAGGAAAATAAATTATCCTTATCAATTTTCAAAATATTGAATTCCTTTTTCAAATTTTTGTATTTAACAAGTAAGCTTTGGAATTCATTTTGAAGTTCATCAAAATCATTTTGCAAATCACTATAATCATTTTGTAATTCATTATCATAAGAAGTGGAGGGTTTTGAACTTACCTCGTTTTCTTCTTTGAAGCCCATAAGACATCGTTCGTTTTCATCGACGTCGGAAGTTGTAGGAAGCTCATCCCATGTTGGGTTTGTATCCATTTGAGAATTAGATGCTTTTGAGTGGCTCCTTTCATTTGCATATACTTCTTCTAATTTTCTCCATACTTCATGTGTCGATTTAATTCCTACAATATGATCATATTCCAAAATGGTAAGTGAACAATACAAAATATTAAGAGCTTTACCATTTAAGGAGATGATTTTCTTCTCTTCATCATTGAGCTCTTTGAGGCCTTTGGAGGTGTGTGGTGTGTCCATCATCGGAATGGATTCTTCATTTACGACCGTATTTCAAATATCGAACCCGCAACTTTGTAGATAACATTCCATTCTTTCTTTCCAAAATATATAATTTTTGGAATCAAATAGTGGTGGCTTGGTGGTGGAGGCGTAAGTAAGGTAAACTTCATTCGTAGCCGGTGATCGTTCCTCTTTACTCGCAATGTGGAACGAGCTTGGCAAAGAGTTTGGCTTTGATACCACTTGTAAGTCCAAGCGGCTACGATAATCTAGAGGGGGTGAATAGATTATCTCAATCTTTTCCATTTCACCTTTTTTTTTCGAATCAATTACACCAAGACAATAATAAAGGTGCGGAATGTAAACAACACGCATCCATTTATAGAGGTTCAACCCACCTAGGGCCTAATCCTCTACCACCCCAATATCTCCAGGGATGGATTTCAAAAAGAAAAATATTTTATTAATTTCCAAAATTAATACAACACCTTACAACATCACCTTGAAGAGCACCACACTTTTCTACAACACCACCTTTGAGATTACCACAATCTCTCTTGAAGATTACCACAATCTCCAACGGCACCTTGTGAAGATTACCACGAGTCTTCAACCTTGAAGAACACCAAATTCTTCAAAACCTCAAGAGCACCACACTCTTGAAACACCTATCACCTAGATCACCCAAGTGTATTATTTCCACAAGAATACTCACAAGGATGTCTTGTGTTGAATGATGACAAAAATCAAGATTACAACACAATAATGAATATTACAATTCGAGTGAAAGTGTAATCAAGAAATAAAGCCTAGACCTCAAGATGTGAAAGTAAAATACTTAGGCTATAAATACAACAAGAGTGTTGAATATGAAAGCTTGGAAATTTGCTTGATTTCTTGTTGTGAATTTGCTTGTGTTGTTATATCTTGTGTCTTCAATTCATCCTCTATTTATAGGAGAGTCTTCACCAACATAGGCTCCTTCTTCTTCACTTTTGTCTACAAAAAGAGGATCACAAGATGTAGAAATATTGTACAAAATTGAAAAGCAAATCTTCTTTGTCAAGGAGTTCAACGGTACAAATTTTGTTGTCAAAGGATTACAGTAGCGACGGTTGCCCTGTATAAGATTTCAAACGTTTTGAAAAAGATAGTGAGATCAGTGCACGGGTCGGAGGGGGTCGACGGTTGGCCCCCGCTTGACCGGTCCCCTCTTCGTTTTTACGAGTTGAATGTTCTGTTTCATGTTTTCTTTTCTTCAGTGCACGGTCGACGTTTTGGGCGACTAGTCGACCTCCAAATTGAAATGTTGTCCGATGTTTTTCAAAAATAAACTTCAAGAAATACTCCAAAAAATTAGTAAAAACATTTTAAATCACTTAGGAGTATTTGGACAACATTTATAAACAATGTTTTGATGTAAAAACCAATTAACATAAAATCATCAAAAGTATTGTCCATTTTTATCGAAAAATAAATTCTAAGAAATACTCCAAAAATTAGCAAAAATATTTCAAATCATTTAGGAGTATTTGGACAACATTTATTAATATTGTTTTGGTATAAAAACTCATTTAAACATAATCATCAAAATCTTGATAAAAATATTTATTTAACACACACATCCGTATGCATAAGTTCAAGCGGTTTGGTGGTTCTCCATGTTGCTTCTTTTAGAAAACTCTTTCTTGTATATTTGCCGATAAGACATGCTTCACACAAATGATTGGGATGATTAATTGAAGACATCCCCTCTCACCATATTATTTTCTCTCATCGCTTTAAGAGCTCCAAAATTCAAATGTCCATCTCATATGCCATTGTCATGCTACATTTTGCACATTAGCCTTCAAGCACTTTGCATCAATTGATTTCATGTTCAATTTGAACATCCTGTTCTTTAACATAACCACTTTAGCAAGAAAATTAGCATTCGGTCTCGTAGCTAAAGACAATTATCTTTATGGGAATTTCATACCCATTTTCAAGAAATTGGCTCAAACTCAAAACATTACTTTTCAATTTAGGCACATAACGTGAGATCAATTTATGGCTTCCATCTTTGTTAGAAATGAGAATTGTACTTTTCCCTTCAATATGGATATTTGAGGAGTCTCCGAAAAACACATTACCTCTCACCTTCTCATTTAACTCTACAAACTTCTCTATATATCGCACATGTGGTTGCTAGCACCATTATCCAAGTACCACAAACTGTTGTTGTCATTCTCGTTATCTTTGATTGTTAACAACAACGTCGACTCTGCCGCTTCTTGCTTATCGTCAACAAGATTGATATTTTCTTTAGCATCGAAATTATTATTGCGGCACTCCTAGGCAAATGGCAAAGTCTATGAGAAGCGAACATTCAATTTTAGACTTGTCGTACCTCCACTCGTTTGATCTTGGATAATAGTCTCGTCCTCTTCCTCTTGTTCTTCCACGGCCTCTTTGTGATGGTTGGCTTCTTTTTTCATTGTTGGAGTTGTCTCCACTGTTCTTCCAGACCTATTTTGGTTAATTGCACGACCTCTTCCTCGTTCATATCCTCGTCCACGTCCACATCCTTTGAAATTATTTTTCTTTTC
The DNA here is from genome assembly GCA_016081115.2 of Rehmannia glutinosa. Lineage (NCBI taxonomy): Eukaryota > Viridiplantae > Streptophyta > Magnoliopsida > Lamiales > Orobanchaceae > Rehmannia > Rehmannia glutinosa. Next base: position 594,514 of record JABTTQ020002284.1, read on the forward strand.
TGCATCGTTTCTTAAAGTAACTTTAACTTTGAGAACTTTCTCTAATTGTGAGGCCCCGATTTTTTCAACATATTCTACGATGATGTATAGTGACAAAATCTTGGCTAAGTGTCACAATATCTATTATAGATGAGATATGATAATCAATTATTTATTTCTTCCAACGATGGTTACTCTTTACCTATTTCGAGCATACCCATTATATTCTTCCTCAAGTAGTAATTTGTGATCGACTATAGACGACTTTAGAAATATTAGACCCTCGATAATTTAGGGTACATTTCAATCCTTATTCAAATATTTCACCTCATTCTATAATTAATTCCCAACCAACTTCCAATTTTTTTTTAAATACACCTTTGTTATTTCACATCCTTAATTTTAAACTTCTAAATAATTATTTATGAATACCTATACATTTTATTTTCCTCAAATTTTATAAAAGAAAGGAAAATAAAAATTTTACCATCCTATGTCTTATTTCAAAAAATGGGAAAATTAACTCAACTTTTCTATTATTATTGTTTTATTATTAATATTTTGTATCTTCCAACAAGGTTAAATTTTGGACAAAAATAAAAAATAAGAATTTGACATCCCTTCCCCAAAAATCGGCCACAAGTGGAAGATTGGGGAAAGTTGTTCCAATATTTTTTTGCCTACAATATTTTAAAAATACCCTACAAAACCCACTACTTCACTAATTATCAATCAAGAAAAAAAAATTATTCCTCCTTTAACAAAAAGAAAAAACAAATATTTTTCCATCCTACACCCCATGTATATTCGGCCATAGGGGACAAATTAGGGGGAGAATCACTTTTTTTTTCCCAACAACTATTAAGAAAACAAAATAACCAAAACAAAATTAATAATAATAAAGTCCTCCTATAAAGACAACCTTTCCCCACTAAGGAGTAGGGAATCAATCCAATTTTTTTTTTTGTCCCTACTACAACTCCTTTGATTCCCCATCACATTAAAAAAAATGACAAGATAACAAAAAATAGTTTTTTCTACTCCCCAATTTCGGGCATAGCTTGTTTATTGGGGGAAATCAATTTATTTTTAATCTCTCAACAAGCTTAAACCCATTATTAAAAAATAATTGGAAAATGCCTACTATTTTCGGCCATATGGTAAGGTTGGGAATCAAAATTTCATTTCATCTTAACATCTATTCAAACTATCCCAACACTCCTCACTTCTAACACTTAAACACCAAGCACACAAATCTTCTCCCATTTCATTCAATAGGGCGAAAAACATCAAGCAAGAGGTGAGAAAATTTTATTCCTTCAATTTTATCTTCCAAAAATTTCAAAACTTACACCTCCATTTTTCTAACTTGTTGAAATACTCTTAGAGGATTATTTTTGAAGAATTAAGGAGGCTAGACTTGACTCCAAGCGTGAAGAAGAAATTCAAGACTACACACATTTAAGGTGAGAAAATTATTGTTTAGTATTTTTCCTCTTGACAACATGAAGAATTAATTTTTGACTCAAGGACATGAATTTATGGAGCTTAGGGTTGACCTACACCATCTCAAGTGAATTTAGAAGCTTGAAGGAAAAATTTCATTTTTAGAGACTACTTAAAGACATTAAGGTAAGTAGTAGCCAATTAATCCTATTAAATCCCTTTAAAATTTGAGACTTTAATTTTAACACCAAAATATAGTTTGGATACCATATAGAGGCCGACCTTAAAAAGTTTGAGTCAATAAGTTGATACCAAAGAAGAAAACTCCATTTTAGATCAACCCGGAAAAAAAACTACTACGAGGTGGGTGAAAAATCTTTCGAAAATAGGCAAATAATTTTGATAAAATGCATGAAAATGTTTTAAATTACTATATATGTATTACATGTATTTTTTTGATATGTGTCAAGTTCAAGAAGTTTCACAAAAATGAGCATGATTTTGATTTCTTGCACAAGAGGGACATATTTGCATATATATCTTACTTTCTTGTTCAACACTTGATTAATGTGTAAATAAATGTGTTATATGCTCAAAATAATATCCTATACTTGATATATTCTGAAAAATATGGCCTTGTACTCGAATTTGAACAAACATGCCATTTATGCAATTTTTGCAAAGATGAGGACTAAACCGTAATTTCGAAAACTATCCAAGGACCAATCTGTAAATTTCAAAATTTTGGACTGTATTAATTGTAAAATTTAATATTTTAAGTTAATAATAACAGTTTAAAGATTTTGTGATAAGAAAACCCATCCTTGGAATTTTAGGGACTCAAATGTGGAAACTTGAAAGTTTAAGGGCCAAAACTGAATTTTTAAAAACTGTTCAGGGACCCCTCTGAAAATTTTGAAATTTGGACTTACTCAAACTGAAAAAAATTTATTTTGAGAAATTTTAAAAGATTAAAGTGGTTTGGGTTGAGAACACCGACTTTTGAAACTTTAAGTACTAAAGTGTAAAAATTTCAATCTCTAAGAACTAAAATGAAATTTTCAGAAACTAAATGTCCTTGATACCGGGAAAATTTCATAATCTAAATTTTATAACATTTTGAACTCATGGTTCGAGTTTCATAACAAACGAACACCAAATAAACCCTTAAGGACAAAAAACTGAATTTTGGACTAGAAATAGAATTTATGAAAATTAAGGGACCTAAACCAACCCTATTTTAAAACTGTTTTTGTCCCAAGATACTACTGTTATACATGATATTTTGAAATTACAATCACATCAAAATCCCTCCCGGTTTGTGAGATCCAAAAATTTTAAGTTCGAGCCCAAAAATGATAATTTTGACAAAAGAAGGGACCAAACTGAAATTTTCTTAAAACATGACTCAAACCCTTTGAAAAACAGAATCTTCAAATAATTTGGAGAATTTAAAAACTAACCTTACATGTTTTTGAGGGCGAGACCATGACTTATTCCATTTCAACCTCGATAAGTACCATTTTTCCCAAAATGGGTCTACTTATAATTTTTTTCCTTTTATCAAAGATCCCAAAATAAATTATATTTTTCTTCTACAGTCCTAAAATCGATGTAGTTATATTTAAATTGTACTTCAAAAATTTCTTGAAAATCTCGAACCATACGCACTACGCGTGGCAACTTCCTTGCCTTAAGACAAATTAAACTTAATGTGTTGATATCTTGTGCTACTTTTATATGTACCTCCATGTCTTTTTTCGACTGCCTTGTTGACATGATATGAACTTCGTGAATCTAATTGCGTTTGAGTCAACTTGGTGCGTCGAGCTCACAGTTGAAGTGGACTAGTCGTGTTTTGGAACCGAGCAACACGGCCGCGATTCCTTATAGGCCCCATCATCCTAATCCCACAATGCGGACGGAGTGTCCATGGAAAGTGGATCGTAGTATGGGTAAAATCATGATTATGACACTCGGCCCTTGCTAGCCATAATCGTTGGAGTTGTCTCGCCTTAGGGTAGTAATAAGGTAGATATGGCTATATGCCAAACGTGCTTGGGAGTCATAAGGTACAACGAGAGGAATCGTTTATCCGATCCACACGATTCCAATATTACGTGCTTGGGTTGGCGTCACACTCCGTGCGCGCGATTATAAACAATGTTTTGATGTAAAAACCAATTAACATAAAATCATCAAAAGTATTGTCCATTTTTATCGAAAAATAAATTCTAAGAAATACTCCAAAAATTAGCAAAAATATTTCAAATCATTTAGGAGTATTCGGACAACATTTATTAATATTGTTTTGGTATAAAAACTCATTTAAACATAATCATCAAAATCTTGATAAAAATATTTATTTAACACACACATTCGTATGCATAAGTTCAAGCGGTTTGGTGGTTCTCCACGTTGCTTCTTTTAGAAAACTCTTTCTTGTATATTTGCCGATAAGACATGATTCACACAAATGATTGGGATGATTAATTGAAGACATCCCCTCTCACCATATTATTTTCTCTCATCGCTTTAAGAGCTCCAAAATTCAAATGTCCATCTCATATGCCATTGTCATGCTACATTTTGCACATTAGCCTTCAAGCACTTTGCATCAATTGATTTCATGTTCAATTTGAACATCTTGTTCTTTAACATAACCACTTTAGCAAGAAAATTAGCATTCGATCTCGTAGCTAAAGACAATTATCTTTATGGGAATTTCATGCCCATTTTCAAGAAATTGGCCCAAAGTCAAAACATTACTTTTCAATTTAGGCACATAACGCAGATCAATTTATGGCTTCCCTCTTTGTTAGAAATGAGAATTGTACTTTTCCCTTCAATATGGATATTTGAGGAGTCTCCGAAAAACACATTACCTCTCACCTTCGCATTTAACTCTACAAACTTCTCTATATTTGCACATGTGGTTGCTAGCACCATTATCCAAGTACCACAAGCGTTGTTGTCATTCTCGTTATCTTTGATTGTTAACAACAACGCGTCGACTCTTCCGCTTCTTGCTTATAGTCAACAAGATTGATATTTTCTTTAGCATTGAAATTATTATTGCGGCACTCCTAGGCAAATGGCAAAGTCTATGACAATCTGTAACATTCAATTTTAGACTTGTCGTACCTACACTCGTTTGATCTTGGATAATAGTCTCGTCCTCTTCCTCTTGTTCTTCCACGGCCTCTTTGTGATGGTTAGCTTCTTTTTCATTGTTGGAGTTGTCTCCACTGTTCTTCCGACCTATTTTGGTTAATTGCACGACCTCTTCCTCATTCACATCCTCGTCCACGTCCACATCCTTTGAAATTATTTTTCTTTTCGCATCGTTTCTTAAAGTAACTTTAACTTTGAGAACTTTCTCTAATTGTGAGGCCCGATTTTTTCAACATATTCTACGATGATGTATAGTGATAAAATCTTGGCTAAGTGTCACAATATCTATTATAGATGAGATATGATAATCAATTATTTATTTCTTCCAACGATGGTTACTCTTTACCTATTTCGAGCATACCCGTTATATTCTTCCTCAAGTATTAATTTGTGATCGACTATAGACGACTTTAGAAATATTAGACCTCGATAATTTAGGGTATATTTCAATCCTTATTCAAATATTTCACCTCATTCTATAATTAATTCCCAACCAACTTCCAATTTTTTTTTTAAATACACCTTTGTTATTTCACATCCTTAATTTTAAAGTTCTAAATAATTATTTATGAATACCTATACATTTTATTTTCCTCAAATTTTATAAAAGAAAAAAATAAAAATGTTACCATCCTATGTCTTATTTCAAAAAATGGGGAAATTAACTCAACTTTTCTATTATTATTATTATTATTATTATTATTATTATTATTATTATTATTATTATTATTTTGTATCTTCCAACAAGGTTATTTTATTATTATTATTTTGTATCTTCCAACAAGGTTAAATTTTGCATACCCGTTATTTATGAAATTTAAGGGACCTAAACCAACCCTATTTTAAAACTGTTTTTGTCCCAAGATACTACTTTGTTATACATGATATTTTGAAATTACAATCACATCAAAATCCCTCCCGGTTTGTGAGATCCAAAAATTTTAAGTTCGGGCCCAAAAATGATAATTTTGACAAAAGAAGGGACCAAACTGAAATTTTCTTAAAACATGACTCAAACCCTTTGAAAAACAGAATCTTCAAATAATTTGGAGAATTTAAAAACTGACCTTACATGTTTTTGAGGGCGAGACCATGACTTATTCCATTTCAACCTCGATAAGTACCATTTTTCCCAAAATGGGTCTACTTATAATTTTTTTCCTTTTATCAAAGATCCCAAAATAAATTATATTTTTCTTCTCTCTGATCCTAAAATCGTTGTAGTTATATTTAAATTGTACTTCAAAAATTTCTTGAAAATCTCGAACCATACGCACTACGCGTGGCAACTTCCTTGCCTTAAGACAAATTAAACTTAACTTGTTGATATCTTGTGATACTTTTATATGTACCGCCATGTCTTTTTTTGCCTTGTTGACATGATATGAACCGTGAATCTAATTGCGTTTGAGTCAACTTGGTGCGTCGAGCTCACAGTTGAAGTGGACTAGTCGTGTTTTGGAACCGAGCAACACGGGTGCGATTCCTTACCGACCCCATCATCCTAATCCCACAACTGCGGACGGAGTGTCCATGGAAAGTGGGTCGTAGTATGGGTGAAATCATGATTATGACACTCTGGGCCTTGCTAGCCATAATCGTTGGAGTTGTCTCGCCCGGGTAGTAATAAGGTAGATATGGCTATATGCCAAACGTGTTTGGGGAGTCATAAGGTACAACAGAGGAATCGTTGTCTGATCCACACGATTCTAATATTACGTGCTTGGGTTGGCGTCACACTCCGTGCGCAACCATTACTTGCTTAGGTTGGCATCACACTTTATGCGCAACCATTACTTGCTTTGGTTGGCGTTACACTCCGTACGCATCCATTATTTACTTGGGTTGGTGTTACACTCCGTACACAACCACTACTTGAACTACTTGCAACGCATTTATAATGTTTGAATGATCATGATCTATTTTCATCAAATTATATAAAGCGTATTATTTTTAATACCATGTTGCTTGTGAGTGGCATGTGACACACGCATCACGAACCATGCATTCTTCATATAACTATTTTCCTACATCTATATAAGCCACACTTACACACAATCACCCATCGGCTGTGATTATTTGTCTCACCCCTATCTTTTTCAATGGCCAGTTGTTGATCCACTATATTATGAAGACGCCAACGACGGAGAAGACCAAACGACGGAGTAATTCTTAGACTTAGTCCATCGATCTAGCCTAAAAATTCATTTATGCTCTTTTAACGAATAATTTATTTCGTTTGATGTAATAGAGGGCGTAGGACCCATTCGCATGGACGATTGGTTTGTATTAGTATTTCCACTATGACAATTAATTCTGTTTCAAGAAGGTATGATGAACAATGTCCATTTGGGAATTTATATTGCTCAAATACTTGGTGGATTATATTCTTAGAATGGAGAACTGGCGTAAGTTAACCATTGTGTCGTGACTCCAATTTTGGGGCGTGACAGTTATGGTATTAGAGGTCGATTTGTAAGGAGAAAACTTGCACCGAGTGACCAGGATATGTTCCTACTCGCCTTGGATTGGGTACCACTACTAGACGATCTAAGTTGAATCTTGGATGACTATTTGAACTCTTTTGGGTTGTCATAGTGTTAGAATATCCGGATATTCCTCGGTTTGGACGTTAGGTGATTTAGAAAATCCAGGATTTGAAGATTATAATGTTTGATATGATGAGACTTGAAGGATATGAGGTTATCTCTTGATAAGTATATGATTTGGACGTGATATTTTATGGGATCTAGTTACCTAATGATATTACTTTGGGAAAATGATAGTAAGGGAATCACTAAGTATAATCATTGATGGTAGTACCCTTGTGTTATTCATTCCCAAATACTTGTACAAGCTTAAGTATGGAAATTGACTTGTGGTTTAGGTATCAAGGATAAGTTACGTTAAGGATGTGACTATTATAGGATATCGACTAGATGTTACCACTAAGTATTCTCTAAGTTATGATGGCTATTTTTCACTAAGATCGGATAATGACTTTATGAGATTATTCACACTACTTTTGTGATTTAGATACTCGTCCAATATTTGAATTAGTTGGTTGATTTGGTCGACTATGACTTAATTTCAGTCACTAAGTATAGATTAATTATAAGGAGAAGACACTGAATCTGTGTATTGACTAATGTGGTCTTAACAGCGTGACCATCACAAATGATTTTCCCCTCCCGACGATCGATGAACAATTCGACCAACTCCAGGGAGTCATAGTGTACCCAAAATTCGATCTACAACAAAGATACTATCAGTAGAAGATTAAAAGAGAATGCATACCTAAGACAACCTCCCAAGCTAGGTATGGTCACTCCGAGTTGGTAGTGATGCCATTCAGATTGACAAATGCCCCACAACATTCGTGTACCTGATGCACCGAGTCTTTTGACCTTACTGGGATTAATTCATAGTGATTTCCAATGATGACATACTCATGTACTACAAGTCGAGGGAGGATCACGAACATCATTTGAGAATCTTGATTGGAAGCACTACGAGAATACAAGTTATATGTCAAGTTTAACAAGTGCAAATTATAGCTTAAGGAAGTCACATTTCTGGGACATATAGTGCCTGGTTATGGGATCGCAGTAGACCCGTCAAAGGTACAAACTGTTGTTGAGTGAAAACGACCAGAAATAGTGACCAATATCAGAAGTTTTGGGATTGGTAGGATATCACCGAATATTTATCAAAGATTTCGCCAAAATTGATGGACCACTCTCGAACAATTGACTTAGAAGAAAGTCAAGTTCGAACGGAATGACGAGTATGAGACTAGTTTTTAAGAACTAAAAAAATGACTCGTGACCGTTTCCGCCTTGCCCCTCACAAGCGGAACAGAAATGGTTTGTCGTTTATAGTGATGCGTCAAGAGAGGGGTTGGGTGCAGTACTTATGCAAAAAAGAAAGTAATTGTTTATGCCTCATGGAAGCTCAAGCCCTACGAGGCCACTGTTCGGCGCACGATCTGGGATTCGCAGCAATAGTTTTCGCATTGAAGAGTGGCGACACTACTTTTACAAATCAATGTTCACTGTTTTCACAGATCATAAGAGTTTGATATAATTTTCTCTCAGAAGGATCTCAATGTGAGACAAAGAAGGTGGATGGAGCTAATCAAAGACTATCATTTTGATATCCAGTACCACCCTAGTAGGGCAAATTTAGTGTCAAACGCCTTAAGAAGAAAGGCCAGCATCGCCAGACTGATGATTAAGGAATGAAAATCCCTAGAAGAGTTGAGTGTATGGGATCCGATGAGAACGAACACTCAATATTTGGGCTGATATCAGTGAGACACGAGTTTCGCGCGAGACTTAAGCAAAGACGGGAGGGAGGAAAGCTGAGCCCGAGATACATTCGGTCGTATAAGATACTTAAGAGAGTCGAGAAGCTAGCTATCAGATTAGAACTTCCGCTTGTTATAGTTGGTATGCATGACGTGTTCCACGTCTTCAAATTAAGGAAATACCAACCCGACGGAGCACATTATCACGAAGAAATTCCACCTATAATGGAAAATTTGTCCTACAGAGAAACCGTCACGGATCATCGATAGACAAGTACGCCAATTGAGAAGAAGAGAGATCCTAATGGTCAAGGTAGTGTGGCAAGAACATGATCGAGATGAAGATGCCACGTGGAAAATGGAAGACGATATCGAAGACAATACCCGAAACTATTTTAAGAGGAATTTGGGGACCAAATTCTTTTAAGGAGGGGAGAATGTGAGGCCACGATTTTTTCAACATATTCTACGATGATGCATAGTGACAAAATCTTGGCTAAGTGTCACAATATCTATTATAGATGACATATGATACTCAATTATTTATTTCTACCACGGCGGTTACTCTTTCCCTATTTCGACCATAGGTTATATTCTTCCTCAAGTATTAATTCGATCAACTATAGGCGACTTTATAAATATTAGACCTCGATAATTTAGGGGTACATTCCAATCCTTATACAAATATTTCACCTTATTCTATAATTCATTCCCAAACAACTTCTAATTTATTTTTTTCAAATACATCTTTGCTATTTCACATCTTAATTTTAAAATCGATAAATAATTATGTATGAATACCTATACATTTTATTTTCCTCAAATTTTATAAAAGAAAAGAAAACAAAAATTTTACCATCCTATGTCTTTACTATTATTATTATTATTTTATTATTTTGTATCTTCCAACAAGGTTAAATTATAGACAAAAACAAATTAAAAATTTGACATTCCCTTCCCCAAAAATCGGCCACAAGTGGAAGAGTGGGGAAAGTTATTTCAAATTTTTTTTTTACCCAAAACATTTTAAAAATACCCTACAAAACCTACTACTTCACTAGTTATCAATCAAGACAAAAAAAAAGTTATTCCTCCTTTAACAAAAAGAAAAGAAAAACAAAAAAAAAATATTTTTCCATCCTACACCCCATGTACATTCGGCCATATGGGACAAATTAGGGGAGGATTCACTTTTTTTTTCCCAACAACTATTAAGAAAACAAAACAACAAAAAATAATAATAAAGTTCTCCTACAAAGACAACATTTCACCCACTAAGGAGTAGGGGGAATCAATCCAAATTTTCTTTTTATCCCTACAACAACTCATATGATTCCCCATCACCTCAAAAAAATTCCAAGACAACAAAAATAGTTTTTCTACTCCCCAATTTCGGTCGTAGCTTGGTTATTAGGGGAAAACAATTTTATTTTTAATCTCCCAACAAACGTAAGCCCATTATTAAAAAAGTTGAAAAATGCCTACAATTTTCAGCCACATGGTAAGGTAGGGAATCAAAATTTTATTTTATCTTAACATCTATTTAAACTATCTCAACACTCCTCATTTCTAATATTTAAACACCAAACACACAAAATCTTCTCCCATTTTCTCCAATAGGGCGAAAAACATCAAGCAAGTGGTGAGAAAATTTTCTTCCTTCAATTTTATCTTCGAATAATTTCAAAACTTACACCTCCATTTTTCTAACTTGATGAATAATTAAGGAGACCTAGACTTGACTCCAAGTTTGAAGAAGAAATTCAAGATTACACACATTTAAGGTGAAAAATTGTGGTTTAGAATTTTTCCTCTTGGCAACATAAAAAATTAATTTTTGACTCAATGATATGAATTTATGGAGCTTAGGGGCTGACTTACACCATCTCAAGTGAAGTTAGAAGCTTGAAGGAAAAATTCTATTTTTAGAGACCACTTGAAGACATTAAAAGATAAGTAGTAGCCATTTAATCCTTTTAAATCCCTTTAAAATTTGAGACTATAATTTTAATACCAAAATATGGTTTAGATACCATATAGGGGCTGACCGTAATGATTTTGAGTCAAAAATTTGATACCAAGACGAAGACTCCATTTTAGATCAACCCGAAAAAAACTACTACGAGGTGGGTGAAAAATCTTTTGAAAATAAGCAAATAATTTTGATAAAATGTATGTAGTACATGAAATATATTTTAAATTACTATATATATTACATTTATTTTTTTGATTTGTATCAAGTTCAAGAAGTTTCACAAAAACGAGCATGATTTTGGTTTCTTGCACAATAGGGACATATTTGCATATATATATATATATATATATATATTAATTTCTTCTTCAACTCTTGGTTAATGTGTAAATGAATGTGTTATATGCTCAAAATCATATTCTATACTTTATATACATTCTGGAAAATATGACCTTGTACTCGAATTTGATCAAATATGCATTTATGCAATTTTTGCAAAGTTGAGGACTAAACCGTAATCTCGAAAACTATCCAAGGACCAATCTGTAAATTTCAAAATTTTGGACTGTATTAATTGTAAAAAATTCATATTTTAAGTTAATAAAAATAGTTTGAAGGTTTTTAGATAAGAAAACCCATCCTTGGAATTTTAGGGACTTAAATGTGAAAACTTGAAAGTTTATGGGCCAAAAATTGAATTTTTAAAAACTGTTCAGGGACTCCTCTAAAAATTTCTAAATTTTGACTTACTCAAACTAAAAAATTTATATTTTGAGAAATTTTAAAAGGTTAAAGTGGTGCGAGTTGAGAAAACCGACTTTTGAAACTTTAAATACTAAAGTATAAAAATTCCAATCTCTAAGGACTAAAATGAAATTTTCAGAAACTAAATGTCTCAGATACCTGAAAAATTTCATAGCCTAAATTTATTAATATTTTGAACTCATGGTTCGAGTTTCATAATAAACGAATACCAAATAAATCCTTAACGGCAAAAAATCGAATTTTGTACTAAAAATAGAATTTGTGAAAATTAAGGGACCTAAACCAACCCTATTTTAAAGCTATTTTTGTTCCAACATATTACTTTTATACAAGATATTTTAAAATTATAATCAGATCAAAAGCCATACCGGTTTATGAGATCCAAAAATTTTAAATTTGGGTCCGAAAAATAAAATTTTGATAAAAGAAGGGACCTAACTGAAATTTTCTTAAAACTCGACCCAAAACCTTTGAAAAACTGCATCTTTGAATAATTTGGAGAATTCCGAAACTAACCTTACATTTTTTTGAGGGCAAGACCATGACTTATTCAATTTCAAACTCGATAAGTACAATTTTCCCCAAAACGGGTCTACTTATAAATTTTTTTTCTTTATCAAGGACCCCAAAATAAATTATATTTTTATTCTACAGTCCTAAAATTGATGAAGTTATATTTAAATTGTACTTCAAAATTTTCTTCAAAATACCGAAACATACGCTCACGCATGGCGACTTCCTCGCCTTAAGACATTACACTTAACGTGTTGATATCTTGTGCTACTTTTATATGTATCGCCATGTCTTTATTTGACTGTCTTGTTGACATGATATGAACTCCGTGAATCTAATTACGCTTGAGTCAACTTGGTGCGTCGAGCTCATAGTCGGAGTGGACTAGTCGTGTTTTGGAACCGAGCAGTGCGACTGCGATTCCTTAGCGGCCCCACCGTCCTAATCCCACCACTGGGGACTGAGTGTCCAAGGGAAGTGAGTCGTAGTATGCGTATAATTATGAATATGACACTCTCGGCCTTGCTAGCCATAATCGTTGGAGTTGTATCTCCCGGGTAATAATAAGGTAGATATGCCTATGTGCCAAACGTCTTTGTGAAGTCATAAGGTAGAACAGAGGAATTGTTATATGATCCACACGGTTCCAATGTTACGTTGTTGGGTTGGCGTCACACTCTGTGAACAAAAATTACTTGCTTGGGTTGGCGTCACAATCCGTGCGCAACCATTATTTTCTTGGGTTGGCGTTACACTCCGTACGCAACCATTATTTGCTTGGGTTGGTGTTACACTCTGTACACAACCACTACTTGAACTACTTGCAACGAATTCATAGTGTCTGAATGATCATGTACTATTTTCATCAAATTATATAAAACTATATTATTTTTAATATCATGTTGCTTGTGAGTCGCATGTGATGCACGGATCACGAACCATGCATTTTTCATATATATGTTTTTCTACATCTATATAAGCCACACTTACACAAGATCACCCATCCACTGAGAATTTTTGTCTCATCTCCACCTTTTTCAATGGTCAGTTGTTGATCCACCATATTATGAAGACGTCAACAAAGAAGACCAAGCGACGGAGTAATTCCTAGACTTAGTCCATCGATCTAGCCTTAAAATTCGTTTATGCTCTGTTAACGGACAATTTATTTCATTGTAATAGAGGGGCGTATGACCCCTTCGCATGGATGATTGGTTTGTATTAGTATATCTCGCCTTTGCAACAATCAATTATGTTTCGAGAAGTTATGATGAACAATGTCCATTTGGGAATTTATATTGCTCAAATACTTGGTGGCTTATATTTTTAGAATAGAGAAGCGCGTAAGTTAACCGTTGTGTCGTGACTCGGCTTTTGGGGCGTGACACTAATGGCTCCTTGTGTCTCCTTTTGTTCTTTTCTTCATGAGCTTGTAGAGAACCCTCTTATTCTTCAATGCTCATAGAATCTTGATCTTTCGTCTCCTCAATGACACACACAATATAATAAAACTTGAGTCAAGAAACGGAGAATTTTCTCCACTACGCGTACATCTTCGATATTATCTCCTACCCCTTTAATTGATTCATATGACTTTCTCCCTTGAACAATATTCCAAAATCGCTTTGCATTCATTCATCTTCAAAGCTTCAAAATCACCCATTAGTGATTGAACTCTCGCCTTCTTTACTTTATCAACACCTTGTAGAGATTTTGTCAAAATCTCCCAAGCTTTCTTTGATGTAGTAGCGTCGGCTACCTTCTCGAACATCGAATCATCCAAACATTGATGGATGAGGGTGAGGGCTTGTTGATCCTTCTTCTTTATCTTTGACAAACATCGAATCTTCCCATCACTGCTGGCCACCACCCATCACCGCCACCACTACCACCGTTGGTGGCCCACCCCTCTCCTGTCTTTTAGTTTCTTTTCTCTTTCTCTTTTCTCCTACCTCTCTTTCTCCCATCTCTCTTCTTTCTATTTTTTCGGCTACCAACTGCCGCCACCCGACCACTACCACCCGCCATACTTCACCGCACTCCGTCCTCCACCGCGGCAGTTGAACCCCACGTCGCGATGGAAAAATGTGGGTGAAAAACATTAAATTCATTTTTTTAATGGGTGATAAAAGTCCTATTTTTTTTTTAATAAATGGGTTTGTTTAAGCTTTAATAACGTTGATGGCTGGATTTTCTCAACAATAAACTTAACCCTAAAAAATCTTGTTGAAAAATGTTATAAATGGTTATAAAGTGTCTTTTTATTGAATAACCGAGCGACGTTCTAAGGTCGGTCTGCGGCTTGGCAGAGTTTGAACTTACAAGTTTAATAAGAGTTTTCTCTTGTCATTTTCCTCATAAATGAGTACCATTTATACTATTACATTTAATAGCCTAGCAATCATTACATCTATAATATTAGTGAGACACTTGTCTCCCTCTTGTTGTGCACGAGTTGCATCACCGCCATGTGGTGAAAAGTGCTTGTTGACTTGTCCCATTATTGTTTTGTCGGTGGCGGCTTGGTTTGCCCTTTGGAATTACAACTCGGTTATCGTTAACTTCATCGGGGGCTTTTCGTCCTTTGGAATGACTTTGGTTGGGCTTTGGCGCTCGATATTCTCTGCCTGGTTACGGTGGTGGCAGTTGGCTTTGGTGTTCTTGGTTCGGTGGGTCAGTCGGCTTTGATGTTCTACTCGGTTCTAGTATCATCAATGGCCCCCAAGTTCAAGGCCAAGGAGGAGATATGCTGAGGTGGGCTGGAACTTGAAGAGTGGAGATTAACAAGATGTGATTAGCTCAGAGTTAGGCCAAGATTAGCAAGATGCGATGAGCTTGGAGCTAGGCCAAGATTAACAAGATGCGATGAGCTTGGAGCTAGGCCGAGATTAATAAGATGCGATGAGCTCGGAACTAGGCTGAGGTTAATATGATGTGATGAGCTCGGAGCAAGGCGAGATTAATAAGATGTAATGAGCTTGGAGCTAGGCCGAGATTAACAAGATACGATGAGCTTGGAGCTAGGCCGAGTTTAACAAGATGCGATGAGCATGGAGCTTGGCCGAGATTAACAAGATGTGATGAGCTTGGAGCTAGGCCGAGATTAATAAGATGCGATGATTGTGGAGTAATGATGTCGGATCTATGCCGAGATTCATAAGATACAATTTGGTAAGTAATGTGCTCGGAGCTAGGCCAAGATTAATAAGATGCGAAGAGCTTGGAGCTAGGCCGAGATTAATAAGATGCGATGAGCACGGAGCTAGGCCGAGATTAACGATGCGATGAGCTCGGATCATGGCAAGGCCAAGATTAATAAGATGCGATGAGCACGGAGCTAGGCCGAGATTAACAAGATGCGATGAGCTCAGAGCTAGGCCGAGATTAATAAGATGCGATGATTATGGAGTAATAAGCTCGGAGCTAGGCCGAGATTCATAATATACAATTTGGTAAGCAGGGACGAAGCTACACTAGGGTCATGGGGCATGGGGGTCACTGGGCCTCCCTGAAATATTGAAAAAATTAGGGGTATTTTGGTAATTAATTTTATAACCTTAAAAAAATAAAAAATTACAGAAAATAAGAAAGAAATATGTTCTTAAATATCTTACAGTATAAAACAAAGCTTTCAATTTCTTCATTTGCATTCTTTCTTTCCTTTTTCCATTCGTGAACCTTGAAATTTTTTTGAGTCTTGAACTCTTGAAAAGCTTTTTTGACTTTCTCAAAATTTTGTACATCATCTTTTGCTTCACTATAAACTTGAACTCGAATTTTGGTCTCTTGTGTCTCTATTTATCTCTTTTGAGAGGTAATCGAAAGGATGACTAATATTCATCACTATCGATTTGAGATATTTTATTATATGATTGTATAATTTCATCATTATCAAAATTAGTAATTATCTAAACTTTTATTTATAGAGTTCATATATTATAGTTTGTATTTATATTAATGTTAATTGGGCCCCGCCACGAGTCTTGTCGCTCAAGTGGTATGGTTTACCATTTACAAGGGTGTTGATAAGGGTTTGAATCCCGAGCGTTCAGTTTCTTTGATTCCTCCCTTTCACTCCTCTTAACTTAATAAAATATATTAGTTGGGCCCCCATACATAAAACTTTTGGCTTTGTCACTATTGGTAATTAATGTGCTAGGAGCTAGGTCAAGATTAATAAGACAGTTTGTTAAGTGATGTGCTCGGAGCTAGACTAGATTATCAAACATCTTGTTCACTAACCTCACGGTAGTACGTTTTGCACAACATTCACAAGTGGAGGAGGCGGTGCCTGGATTTGGGGTGGGAGCTCCTAATGCTTGTCTCACCGATTGGGCCATCCTTTGAACAAGCTCTGGATTGGTGAAAAGTTGTTGAATGGGTAGCAATGTCGCGCCGCAATTTTGGTAGAGGGTGGATTCTCGGCCATCCTAGCTGGAACTTCCTTCAAAAATGTAAGTACCAAACAGTCTCTCCTTCTAGCGCCAATTTGTTGATGCTTAGATTCGCTCCACAATAAACTTAACACAAAATATTGACCGAAAAATATAAAAAATGGCTATAAACTGCCTTTTTATTGAATAACCGAAGTGAGGTGCTCGGGTCGATCTTTTGAGATACGAACCGAGTAGAACACCAAAGCCGACGAGACCACCGGGCGAAGCGAGAACACCAAAGACGACCATACCACGAACCAGAAGCGGTCGAGCCGACAGGAGACCAACCAAAAGAATTTCAAAGGGTTAAAAGCCCCCATGGAATCTGATAGGTGTGAGTTTTGTATGTATTTTGGGGCATATTTTGACTAAAATTTTGTTTAGACATGCAATAACTCATATAAAATGGTTTATATTCACTCTTTGTGAGAAAGATATTATGCTTTACTCGTTTTGTAGGAATTTAATGATATTTGAAGCAATTTGGTGACAAATACGAGCATCGTGAAGTAGAAATACCAAGAATCGAGTGCACATACTAGACTAGAAGCCAAAAACCAGAAGAAGTCGGACAAAATAGGCAAAAAAGCACGCACGGGCGGGGTGTGCGTGGACACATAACCCGTGCGCACCTGAAGGATTTGAAAATGCCATACGGCATCGAGCATGGGAACCCGTGCGTGGTTGGTAAAAAGCAGGGAAAATGCCTATGGGATGGCGGACGGGTAACCCGTACGTGAGGCGCACGACCCGTGCGTCTGTGCTGGAATGTCACAAACTGACAACACTTTGCCCTAGACTTTTGAAAAGGTAAAAAAGGACTTTTGGGGGCGCACACCAGGGGATATTCTGACATTCTTGGACCTAGAACATAAGACAAAACTCTACTCTTGCAAGGAGGAATCAAGGGAAGAATCGAGTCGCATCGGAGCTTGAGGATTGAAGATATATCGAGAGATTATCGACTATCCTAAGTTTCTTTTGCTTCTTTTGTATCTTAATCTTTCATTTGAGCTTAGTATGACACTGAACAATTTTTCTATGAGTTGTTTGAACATCATGTATAGCTAATCTTTTTGTGATTTCCGGGTTTTTTAAGTAGATTAATTGAACTCTTGTTGGATGTTTTAATCTTAGTTGAAGTTATTGTCTTGAAGCCTATTTGAGTACTTTATTCTTATTATTGTTTTATCACTTGGCCAATGATTTAACATGTTTGGTATATTGATTCATAATTCAAGAGATGAGTATCAATATTAGATCTTGGGTACTTGACATAAATATTTGCATAATCGAGAGGTTTGTGAATATTTGTGAGGACATTTGATCTTTGTGCTTTTGGGAGTTGTGTATCTATTGTTGAGTAGAGATGCTAGCATAGATATTTCAATCTAGACTTTATATACATCTCGAGAGGGAAGATAAAATACCTTTGTGATCGTCTTATATGAATGTTGATAATAACCCGGCTTTTATTAAAATCGGACAACAAGAGAGATATTAATCGAAACATAACTCGAGAAATCTATTTTATTCCATTGATACTTCCATTATTATTATTATTATTTTCATCTTGTGTTTTTGTAGTATATCTTGTCTTAATCTCAAAACAATCATCCAATTTTGATCGTCTAAATAAAAATAAGGCTATTTTGGTTCAATACTTATTGCCTAATTAATATGTCTCCGTGGATACGACCTTGCTTACCCTATTTCTATAAACTTCACCGTACACTTGCGGTGAAGCTAAAAATAAGGCGAACAAGTTTTTGGCGCGTTCTTTGGGGACTAATACAATTTTTGGTGCTAATATTGCGATAGATAGAATAATTTTTAATGTTTCTTTCTTTATATTTTGTTTGATTTTACTCCTACATTATTTGACTTGTTTCTTTTAGTTTGGTCCAGGTAGTGCATGAACACTCACTCTAGGCCAGAAGAATTAATACCGCTCATACAGGAAATTGAGGCTTTCGCAAGAAGAATCAAAGTGCAACTACTAGACAAGTGAAAGACAACAAAATCCGATTATGGGGGATTTGGAAGAAGAAAACAGGGGTAACAATGGGATCAATGGGATTAACGAGTTACCAATATCGGTCCAACAGCAAGCCATCCGTGATTACTTTCGACCACAAATGAATTGTAATTATGGTGGTATTGCTCATATTCCGATAAATGCCAACAACTTTGAGCTTAAGCTGGCAGTGATAAACATGGTGCAACAAAATCAGTTTGGTGGTTTCACAACCGAGGATCCCAATTCTCACCTTGCACATTTTATCCAAATTTGCAACACAATAAAAATGAATGGAGTCTCGGATAATGCCATAAGATTGCGCCTATTCCCTTTCTCTTTGAGGGATAAGGCAAGGAGTTGGTTGGGTACTTTGACGCAAGGGAGTGTGAGCACATGGGACGAGTTGAGCCAAAAGTTTTTGTTTAAATTCTTTCCACCGAGCAAAACATTGTAGCTCAAAAGTGAAATTACATAATTCCAACAGTTTGACTCCGAGCCCTTAGTACGAGGCTTGGGAACGATTCCAGGATTTGTTAAGAAGATGTCCACAACACGGTTTTCCGGAGGATCAACAAGCGTGTTTCTTTTACAATGGTTTGATGGGGCAAACGATGTCTTTTGTTGATGCCGCGAGTGGGGAGCATTATTAGCGAGGTTTCCGCAAGACGCCCTTAATCTTCTTGAAGAAATGGCCATGAATAGTTATCAATGGCCATCCAAGAGGTCCAATGTACAACGAGTAGCTAAAATTTGATTCGGACCCAATTAAGGCATTGACGGATCGGATGGTGGCATTCACAAATCATTTAAGTGTTCTTACGAAAGGGGCCGAAGCAAGCACAAGCATGAGTAGAGAAGTTCCTCTATATCCAATGGAGGAGGTCAATTATGTGAATAAGTGGAATTTCAACAATTTTCGAAACAATTCAACTCCAACACACTACCACCCGAGCTTGAGAAACCATGAAAAAATTTCATATGCTAATACCAAGAATGTGACGCAACCAACACCGGGATTTAATGCATTGAATGGGGGTACTAATGCGGAAGGCAAATCATCTTTGGAAGATGCCCTCACCTCGTTCATAAATCAATCAAGTTCATTCATGAGTGAAACAAGGAACCACTTTACAAGGCACGACTCAAGGATGGACAAGATGGAACTACAAGTGACAAAATTGGCCAATACGATGAGCTCACAAATGAAAAACCTTGAGACTCAAATGGGCCAATTAGCTACTATTGTTGGTCGGCAACATCAAAAGGGTGAATTTCCGAGTAACACTGAAGTTAATCCGAAAGAGCAGTGTAAAGCCATTTGTCTAAGGAGTGGTACGGAATATAAGGGCCAAAAGAAAGGGAAAAATCTAAAAATTCGGAATCACGCACGACCCGTGCATTGGCGCACGACCAGGTGGTGCGTGATCCCAAAAGTGGAACATCTCAGTCAAGAGACGCTGAATCGATGATGAATGATAATGTTGAGATCGAGGGGGAAACCGAGAAACAAAAAGATGAACGAACAGGGGCTGAGAAGCTTAAATCTTCCTCTAACTCTAATATGTCTAAACTGCCTATCTCTCTTCCTTTCCCTCAAAGATTTCAAAAGAAAAAGCTTGATGATCAATTTGCAAAATTCCTTGATATATTTAAGAAATTGCACATTAACATTCCTTTTGCAGATGCATTAGAGCAAATGTCAAATTATGCGAAATTTCTTAAGGATGTTATGTCAATGAAGAGGAAGATGACAAGCTTTGAAACAGTGAATTTGATGGAAGGATGTAGCGCGATAATCCAAAGGAAACTACCACAAAAACTAAAAGATTCGGGGAGTTGCACTATCCCTTGTGCAATTGGTGGTAACTTCTTTAATAAAGCATTGTGTGATCTAGGAGCAAGCATTAAGTTGATGCCTTTGTCCATTTTGAGAGAACTTGGACTAGGAGAAGTGAAGCCAACCACGGTTACTTTACTGACTTGCGGATCGATCACTCACATATCCTAAGGGAATTATAGAAGACGTGCTAGTAAAAGTTGACAAATTCATATTTCTGTGGATTTCTTAGTTCTAGACATGTAAAAAGATCGTGACGTCCCTCGATGCTTGGACATTCATTCCCTGCTACCGGGAAAGCCTTAATTGACGTACAAAAGGAGAGCTCACATTACGGGTTAATGATGAGCATGTTTTATTTTCTATTTATAAGGCTATGCAATTACATGATAATGTAGAGAATTGTAATTTCTTAGACATAGTTAGTTCATGCATTGAGGATTATGTTGATCATACATTGTCGAGGGGTGATTTAGAGTTTGGTTTAACCCTTTCATGTTTGACGTCGAGTGTAATACTTGATTTCGATAATCAAGACATGTCGACTATGTTTATGCTTTAGATAATATGCAGGAACTACCAGAAAAGCGTGAGAAGGTTAAAACGCCAAGACGGATTTAAGGGAACCAAGTCTCTGACCACGCACGCACGGGCAGCCCGTGCGTGGTGCCGAAGAGGACTCTAAAAAGCAGGGAGCACGAACAGCCCATGCGCTAGAGCACGACGGCCGTGCATGACACCGAGACAACAAATTCAACTCAAGAACTCAAGCCACTACCCAAGCACCTCAAATACGAATTCCTTGGGGCGAATAACGCGGTCGGTAATCGTATCATCTCTTCTAACTTCAACTCAACATGATAAATTGCTTAGGGTGTTGAGAAAACATAAGTCTGCATTAGGATGGTCCATAAGCGATTTAAAAGGCATAAGTCCATCAATTGTCATGCATAAAATTCGGATCGAAGATGTTTATAAACTTTAGGCAAAATTAAAGCGATTAAACCCTATTATGCAAGAAGTTGTTAAGAAAGAATTTTTAAATGGTTAGATCTTTGGGATCATATATGTTATATCGATAGTTCTTGCGTAAGTCGGTACAAGTGGTACCAAAGAAAGGGGTAACCGTTGTGAAAAATGAGAATGAAGAATTGATTGCTACTAGGATTGTTACTGGGTGGCGTATTTGTATTGATTATAGAAAGCTTAATGATGCCACTCGTAAAGATCATTTTCCCCTCCCCTTTATTGATATGATGTTAGATCGTTTGGCGGGATTTGAGTATTATTGTTTTTACGGATGGTTATTTCAGGTACAACCAAATCATGATTGCAGGAAGACCAAGAAAAACGACATTTACATGTCCTTATGGCACATTTGCATTTCGCCGAATGCCGTTGGACTATGTAATGCACCGCAACTTTTCAACGATGTATGATGGCTATTTTTCATGATCTTATCGAGAAAGTTATGGAGGTGTTTATGGATGATTTCTCTGTATTTGGTGATTCTTTTGATCATTGCCTTCACAATCTTTCTTTAGTGTTACAGAGATGCGAAGAGACCAATCTTGTTCTAAATTGGGAAAAGTGCCATTTTATGGTACGCGATTTACTTAATGGGCCGAGTTTCTTCCGTAGGTTTAGAAGTGGATAGAGCAAAGATTGTGCCTATTGAGAAACTACCACCTCCAACAAATGAAAAAGCCATCAGGAGTTTCTTGGGGCATCTTTGGATTCTATAGAAGGTTTATTCGTAACTTTACAAAAATCACTAAACCTTTGAGTCAATTGCTATAAAAAGATACTACTTTCAATTTTTCCGATAATTGTTTGCAGGCATTTGAAATCTTGAAGAAAGCGTTGGTGACTACACCTATTCTTGTAGCTCCGGATTGGAGTCAGCCGTTCGAATTGATGTGTGATGCAAGTGATTTTGCAGTAGGGGCTATTATCGATCAGAAAAGGGAAAAGATATTTAGATCCATCTACTACGCAAGTAGAACATTGGATAGTGCTCGAGAATTATACCAACACCGAGAAAGAGATGTTGGCAATTGTTTTCGCATTTGATAAATTTTGATCCTACTTGATTGGAACGAAAACAATAGTCCACACCGACCATGCGGCTATCAAATATCTTTTTGATAAGAAAGATCACGAAACCAAGACGATAAGGTGGATTCTCCTATTGCGGAGTTCGATGTGGAAATCGAGACCGAAAGGGATGTAAGAATGTGTGGTAGATCACTTATCTAGAATTGAACATCAAGAGGAGGAGAAAAAGAGGTACATAATTGATGAAGGAGGAATTTACGGATGAGCGGTTACTAATGGCGAGGCAAAGTTCTGTGGTATGCGATTTTGTTAACTATTTGGCCATGGGAGTTTTGCCTCCAAATTTATCATCATATCGAGAAAAAGAAGTTCCTCCACGATGTCAAGTTCTATATGTGGGACGACCCCCAACTCTTTAAGAGGTGCGTGATTAAAATAATCGGGACGATGTGTACCTCAAGAAGAGTGGGAGGGAGTTCTACAACAATGTCAATCCTCACTTTCTGGGGGACATTTTAGTCCGACTCGCACGGCAGCAAAGGTATTACAAAGTGGGTTATCTTGGCCTACTTTATTTAATGATTGCTATTTGTATGTGCAACAATATGACAGGTGTCAGCGGATGGGGAACATTTCTAGGCGACATGAGATACCGATGACCAATGTAATAGAAGTCGAATTGTTTGATGTGTGGGGGATTGACTTCATGGGCTCATTTTCATCATCTTCGGGTTATCAATATATTCTACTCAAGTAAAGTATAGTATGTATCCCGTTGGGTAGAAATGATTCCTTCACAAACAAATGACGCCTGAGGTAGTGATGCGGTTCTTAAAAAAAAATATTTACTCGATTCGAACTCCAAGAGCTTTAATTAGTGATGGAGATTCGCATTTTGTAAATAAATTGATGAGCAACTTATTGGCAAAATATGGGGTTAAACATAAAGTTGCATTGGCATATCATTCGCAAGCCAATGGGCAAGTCAAGTAGCCAACCACGAGATAAAATAGATTCTTGAAAAGACAGTGAACATAAATCGAAAGGATTGGGCATTGAAATTGGATGATGCTCTATGGGCATACCGGGAACATATAAGACACCGTTGGGCACATCCCCATATCGGCTCATCTTTGGAAATCGTGTCACTTGCCGGTGGAATTAGAGCATAAGGCGTTTTGGGCGGTAAAGAAACTGAATTTGGACTTCAAAAAGGCAGGTGAAGAGATTTTGCTTCATTTAAATGAGATGGAAGAATTTTAGGATGAAGCCTACGAAAATTCCCGAATCTACAAAGAATGCACCAAAAGAATGCATGACAAGATGATCAAGAAAAGAGAGTTTTTACCGGGAGAACAAGTGCTCCTATACAACTCACGTCTTAAGCTTTTCCTAGGAAAACTCAAATATAAGTGGTCGGGACCGTTCGTGATAAAGAAGGTGTTGAATCCCCCAGGAATAGTAGAATTGCTAACCCAAGATGGTGAGACATTCATGGTGAACGGTCACATAATTAAGCATCATTTCCATCGAGGTAACAAAGAGGAGGTGGAATCTCTCACATTGCGAGATTCATAATCAAAACGAATAGGCGTCGAGCTAAAGACGTTAAATAAAGTGCTTGTTGGGAGGCAACTCAACTATTTGTGGTGTGATTTTTATTTTTGTGTGTGTTTCTTTTATTTTTATTAAAAAAGGAAAATAAAAAAACCACGATTTTCTTTAACAGTGCGCGCGGGCGGGCCGTGCGGATTCGCATGACCCGTGCGTACCTAGAGGTGCGATTGTAATTCTACGGCATCACGCACGGGTAACCCGGCGCTCGACGCACAACCCGTGCGCACTGAAGAAAAATTTGAACTTACTACGGCATTGCGCGCGGGTTGACCATGCGCTGGCGCGCGCGACCGTGCGCTTATTGGCGTAGAGGCGTAATAAGGCGCCCGGACCATGTTTCTTCACAAACAAAAAAACCCCCAAAACACGAAAATCGCCCATCTATTCAAACATTGCTCAAAGTTTTAATTTTTCATCAATATTATCTCGTACAATTCATCCTCCTATCATCTTACACGTATAATTCGCATTAATTTGGAGTTTGGATTGAAGAATTTGTTGAGATAGCACCTACGGCTCAAGCTTTCATCATTTGCTCATTTCGGGACTTTCGGTAAGAATTTCATGTTTTCTTTCGAATTTCTTGTAATGTATAATTGAAGGATCATATTGGGTGCATGTTGTGATAGTTTGCCAGACTTTAAGTTGAATTTTTCTTTGAGGCAATTTATCGAACTTATTGTGAGCATGTTGAATTGGGGCAATATTGAGTTGAATTGATGATGAATTTTGCATGTGCTATTATGGTTAGGGTTTTAAGACTATGATCCTTTACAATTATGTGAAATGTTTGATATTTTGGAGCTAGATTGTTGCTTAAATTGATAAAGGTGAGTCGGTATACCCAATTTGTCTAGTTTGGCTTAAATTCATCATTTTGTGCTTTGTAATCGGTCTTGTTTGGGATACTAATATATGTTATTCGGTACAAACTTATACTATGGCTGAAAGAAGAAATCCTCAAGGGAAGAAGACGTCCTCGGCGGCGGACGGCAAGAGGAGGCACCGCAGAGATGGACCCCAATAGCCCCGCGGCTTATGGGGTTGTGTTGACGGAAGCAAATGACCTTGAGCGGTGGAATCGATTAGTTACCCGTCCGATGACTCCTTCACGATATGTGATCGCGAAATTCTTACCGCAAGCGTACAGTATCAAGTTTTAGTATAGGTTTTGAAAGTAGGGTTATCGTCTCCACAGGGATTGTTATCGAATTTTATACTAAGTACTATAATTAAAATAGCTTAATTCTATCTAGAAATCGAAAAGAGATGAAGATTTATTAAACTAAGAATACAACTAAAAATAAGCAAATAATTGGTCCAGACAATTACTCAAACACTTAGAATATGAATTCTAGAGATTTGATTTCACCTAGTTATCCATATGTTTTCAATCAAGTTTATTAAACACAAGTTATCAATCTGTAAGCCAATATTCATACCATTTATCACTTCCTCTCTCGAGTGCCAAGTGATTCTAGGTTCCAATTTCTGAGTTCAATATCTCTATAAAAATCATAAATTAAACCCTAATACGCTCAATGAATATTCTATCACAGGCTTCAAAAGATTCATAAACCTCTCGGTTCTATGAAAATCCTAGGTTGTGCTATTCTATGGCCAGGCATTCAATTACCTCTCTCGAGCGTCAAATCAAACACGTCAAACAATCTAAATTATTGATCAGATAATCCAGATGCAATCAAATCAAATAACACAAATAAATTAAATAAATATGCGAATTTCATAAACTGGAAATCAAAACATAGGTTCAAACGTAAGTTACATCAATCCCCTAAAAAAATAGGTTTAGCTCATATTGGATGTACAAAAACTAATGAAGAAATAATTATACATCTCAAGAAATCGACAAAGAAAAACAAAGAAAGAATTGAGAAGAAAAGAGAATGAATTATCTCGTGTCCGGACGAGAAGTGCCTCCAATTGCCGTCCCGAACCTCGCTCTGTGTCTCTTGCCTTGCGTTGTGCTCAAAATAATGTCCGACCCACGTCCCATACACCTCGTGGTGTATTTATAAGTCGAGCCCTCGAAAACGCGTCAAACACCCAAGAAATAAGGTCAGCCCAATTTTTTGCGGTGTCGCTGCGGGCGCTAATCGTCGCGCAACTGCGGCGCGCTTGGGATCACCAATTGCTGCCCGGCTTGCTGATCGCAGGCGAGCTATAGCCCTGCTCTGGCGCTGCAGCGACACGCTCCTTCTTCACGCTGAACGCCGCCGCTTGATCTCTGTGTCTTTGACCCATCATACTTGGTGTGCTGCACACTGGCGTCATCCCCTGTTGTTGTTGCATGTCCTTCATCGCGCTACTGCAGCTAAGACTCGGAATAGCGTGCAATGCGCCCAACTCTGTTCCACTCCCTACGATATAGTTGGAGCGTTGCAGCCCCAGTTGCAGGCGGCTGCGCAGCGCCCACCACTCTTCAGCCCCCTGTGCCAATTTCAGCCCCGCTGGCGGCTTTAGCTTTGCGGCGCTCCATCTTGCTCAATATTTTTCCATTTTTCTGCTTCTAAAATGCGGTCTTGACCTCCCAAACATGTTTTTCATCATTTTTGATCAATTTCGGCATCCAAGACTGTCCCAACTCTCAAACGACAACTAATTCCATGAATTCGACTCAAACGACACCAAAAATACCCGAAAACAACGCAAAATCCTAATCTAGAATACTCAATACGTTGGTATAAAACCAACTTAACAAATACCCGCAAACTTAGACGTTTGCTTGTCCTGAAGCAATTACAGACTCTAAAAATCAACAAACATGAAGGAAACAAAAATTTCAGACGACCGAATCAACAAACTAACTGCACAACTTCACAACCAAACTCATTCGTCAAATTTCGTTTCACTATCAATGAAGCATGTATTTTCACAATGTGATCATGAAGGTGGAATGTTCATGCCAACTCCGTTTTCATTATCCAGATAGATTCACGCAATCAAGTGTTAAAATGATCCACTTTTTTAATATAGAGATGAGATGCTTACCGGACTCCATAGGCTTGTCTTTCACACCAATCTCCACTAATGTAGGATAATGTAACACAAGGATCAATAGGACTTTTAATGCTTGTAATGTGGGCTTAGTGTGACATAGGAAAATATGGGATTAAGTGGCTCAAATCACCCAAACACACAATTATCACTTTTAATCAACAATCAATACTACCCTTCACTTTTTGACATCCCCAATGTTTATGAACCTTCAATCCACTGATTTTTCTCATTTTTTTTCGGAACCTCCAAACTTATTCTTTTGCATACATGGGGTTTTATATTTTCTTTTCTCAGGCAACTTCATTCAATTAAATACATACCCTTCTCATCATACCCTCCTCAACCTCCAACTTTTTTCTATACTTTGTGTGTATGAGTGATGGGCAGTTAGGATTTTCACATTTAGGCTCTGGGTACTTGACTGGTTGCTAAAGAAAAGGGTTTATAAAGCTCAAAGGGGGACACTAGGGAAAATGTAATACAAGGTAGGCATTTTAGACTCTGGCTTGTTCAAAGATGGCCTAAATCACTTCCTTAATGTTGCTTCACCTAGGATTTCGCCTCGACTAGTGATCAGACAAGTTCTAGAATCCGGTGGGATCATAAAAGAAACACCCAACCGCATAAATCATCCCCAAATAAATCAACAGAGTTAAGCACATAGATGGAATTAATGGAAAGAAGATTAAATCACAGTTCAAACACATGCTCTTTTGACCGTTCAACTCATATTCAACAAATTCACTTAGTTATGCAGTTTTACAGTCCTACAAACGACCCAGCTCGACTCAGGACTATTTTTTCATTTTTTTTGACTCAAAACCCGACTCGAAGAATAAAAACAGACTGCACCCCCCAAACATAAAATGACATTGTCCCCAATGGAGAGGTGGGAAAAAAGACTTTCCTGGTAGCCGAGGAGCTAAGACTCCTTAAGTCATGTGGTACTACTACGTGTATGAGGTGTCTCGTATAAGCTCACAATGCATCCTGGTGCACAAGCTCATGGGTGTTATATGCCTCCGAGGTGTGGTCTTGTTCTTCCCATTTGCCTTAGCCCGGTCCCTCTTTGGTTTCGCATTTTTGCAACCTAGCAAGGTATACAAGAAAACAAAACTCGTGGAGCCATGAAATTTGGTTATGGGTGAGAAATCGAAAATCAAAGCACATACAAAATTCCCCCAAGTAGAAAATATAGTGCCATGTCAAAAAGATAAGCATAGATATGCAAGATAGCACTAAACAATGTGAAATTGTCATTGGGGCATTTTATCAAACACCTCATATGCATGAATTTGGGAAAAGATAGTGAATGCAATGGATAACTCAATTCAATCCCAAAATTCAATACCAAGCCTAAGTCTAACATTATCAACCAATCCACAATCCACAAATCAACAACAATTATCCTAGCACTACTACAATCCAATCACACCAAAAAACACAAGATGGGGAAAATGGGGTGGGGTTTGGAAGTTGCAAACTTACCAAAAAAATGAGTGCATGAGATGAAGATGGTGTGTGTGGTGTTAGAGTGCTCCTTTGTGAAGATGGAGTGGGATATGTGGGATTTGCACAAAAAAGAGGGGAGGGGTGTGATGCAACTTACAGTCTTCAGCCAGACTATGTCAGATTATCCTCAAGTTGGGGCTCCAATAGGCATGTTATCCACGTTTCTCTTAGAAACTTCTCAACCTCCAATGTCTTCAGCTATATTCCCAACCATCTGCTTACCATCATTTAATTCAAATTTTAGCCTGTTGGTTGGATGGATGGTGAATACAACTTTCTCCTGATTTTCCGCAATGTTAGCTCCCCCATTTCTACATCGATCAAAGCCCGTGTTGTAGCTAAAAACGGTCGCCCAAAGATGATAGGTATTTTTTTCTCCTCGTTCGCGTCCAACACTACAAAATCCACAGGAAAAACAAATTTATTAACTCTTACCAATACATCTTCAATGATTCCCTACGGATAGGCGATGGATCGATCAGTGAACGCAAAGTGATATTGGATGGCTTCACCTCCCGAGCCCAAACTTCGTCACATCGAAATAGATATAATATTCACCTTTGGACCCAAGATCACAAAGTGGTTTCTCAAAGAAAACTCCTCCAATAGTACAAGGAATAGTGAAACTCCTGGATCCTTCATTTTTCGAGGTAATTTACTTTGGACTATTGCACTACACTCCTCATCGGATAGACGGTTTCAAAATCTTCCAACTTCATTTTCTTGGATTCCACTTTGGTTTCGCATAAATAGGTGATTCTTCGGGAGCAGGCTGAATTTTTGCTTCTTTTTCACGTAAAGCGCATTACAAAGTGCTCTCTCGGACTAACCTCTGTATCACTTGGGAACTTTCCTTCATTTGCAATGAATTTACGATTTGTAGCCAACTCGACCCATTTGTGTCTCGATTGACCTAATATGCGTCTCCATTGTGCTCATCTTAGTATTCGGACCATCAATCTACGCCTCACTCCTATTCATTCGATTCTTGGTCTCTCCGATGAATGAGCCGAGCATCTCCTCTAGTGATCGCTTCTTTTCACCTCGGGTGCATTGGAACTGGATGGGTTTGGATAACCGGAGGTGGATTCAATACATTCCTATTATTGCTATAAGAGAGATTCTCATGATTGCAAAGTCCGGGTGGTTGTGAGTTGGTAATGAATTACCTCTGTTATTAAAATCCCGGTTATTCACATAATTGTCTTGCTCGGCCTCGTGAGTGGCGACTGCATGAATGGCTGCGGGTGGGAGTGCGGCTTGCTGTGGTGTGCCACCGGTATTCATGATTGCTAATTGCTTTGTCGGACTCGAAATTTGAGTGCGCAAAGCGACATTATATCAAGCTCAAGAAAAGCTGGCAACAAGCCGGGCGATCTCTTGGAGGGCCATTGATAACTGTTTGTGGTCATTTCTTCAAATAGAAGTAAGGCCTCAGTCTGTGTTTTAGCCTCAATGTACCTCCTGATGCCGCATCTAGTATCGTCCTCGTATGCCCATTCAGCCCATTGTAAAAATACTAAACTCTCTGCCAGCCTGCATAATCATGCTGTGGGCATCTCCTCAACAGATCTTTAAATCGCTCCCAAGCTTCGTATAACGGCTCAAAATCAATCTGTTGGAACTGGGCTATCTCGCTCTTTAGTTGGAGTGTCTTGCTGGGAGAGAAGAATTTTGCTAAAAACTTTTGAGTCGGATCATCCCATTTCGTAATACTTGGGGCAAGCGTCGTAATCACCGCCTGGCCTTATCCCCAGTGAAAAGCGGGAAAAGCCTAAATCAAATGGCCTCATCAGTCACACTATTCATCTTGATGGTGTCGCAAATTTCAAGAATGTGGCGGATGTGTATTCGGATCATCCACTGGACTCCCCCAAACTTATTTCTGTTGAACCATGCTTATGAGGCCCGATTTCAATTCGAAATTATTCGCATTTATGGGGCACACAATTCCAAAGTAATTTTGGTTCACGGTCAGCAGAAAGTAATCCCGATTGCCCTTCCGGTGCCTCGTTTGTCTTTGGCACATTCACGACCCGATTTCCATTATTCTCATTGTCTCCGTCTTCGCCATTGATCGATTCTATGCTCGCTTTACTACTCGATTGCTCGAAGTGTCCTTTCAATCTCTGGATCAAAAGGAAGCAAATTAGTATTTTGAGAATCTCGCATAAACAAATAAATCAATGAGAAATACAAAATTATAATTCCTAAACTAGTCATATTATTATTAAGACTACTTGGTAATAGTATTAGTTTAAAATAGGATAAAACAATTCTCAAACATGGCGCCAAAAACTTGATCGCAAAATTCTTACATAAGCGTACGGTGTCAAGTTTTAGTATAGATTTTGAAAGTAGGCTTATCGTCTCCATAGGGATTGTTATCGAATTTTAAACTAAGTACTATAATTAAAATAGCTTAATTCTATCTAGAAATCGAAAAGAGATGAAGATTTATTAAACTAAAAATACAACTAAAAATAAGCAAATAATTGGTTGAGATACTAACTCAAACACTTAGAATATGAATTCCGGATGGTTGATTTCACCTAGTTATCCCCTATGTTTTCAATCCAGTTTATTAACCACAAGTTATCAATCTATAAGCCAATATTCCTACCATTTATTACTTCCTCTCTCGAGTGCCAAGTGATTCTAGGTTATCATAAATTAAACTCTAATACGCTCAATGAATATTCTATCACAGGCTTCAACAGATTCATAAACCTCTCGGTTCTATGAAATACTAGGTTGTGCAATTCTTTGGCCAGGCGTTCAAGTACCTCTCTCGGCGTCAAATTAAACACGCCAAAAAATCTAAATTATTGATCAGATAATCCAGATGCAATCAAATCAAATAGCACAAATAAATACATAAATATGCGAATTTCATAAACTGGAAATCAAAACATAGGTTTAAATGTAAGTTACATCAATCCCCTAGAAAAATAGGTTTAGCTCATATTGGATGTACAAAAACTCATGAATAAATAATTATACATCTCAAGAAATCGACAAAAAAAACAACAAAAGAATTGAGAAGAAAAGAGAAGGAATTCTCTCTGTGTCCCGACGAGAAGTGCCACCAATTGCTGTCCCGAACCCTCGCTCGGTGTCTCTTGCCTTGCGTTGTGATCAAAATAATGTCCGACCCCTGTCCCGTACGCCTCCGTGGTGTATTTATAAGTCGAGCCCTCGAAAATGCGTCAAAAGCCCAAGAAATAAGGTCAGCCTAATTTTCCGCAGTGTCGCGCGCTGCAAGACATCGTCGCTTGCTGCTTTGTGCGCTTGGGGATCGCCAATTCCTTCCGTTGCTAATCGTAGGCGCGCTGCAAGTCTACTTATGGGCGCTGCGATGCGCGCTCCTTCTTCACGCTGAACGTCGTCTGCTGATCTCGGTGCGCTGCAGCCCATCATCCTTGGCGCTGCGGACACCAAACGTCATCCCCCTCTTGTTGCCTGTCCTTTCATCGCGGGCTGCAGTCCCTTTCGAATGGCGCTTGCAGAACGCCCAACTCTGTTCCATTCCCCTGCCGCAATAGTTGGGCGTTGCAACCCTTGGTTACAGCGCTGCAGCGCCACCACTCTTCAGACCCTGCGCAATTTCAGCCCAGCGTTTGCTTGTGGGGCTTTGGCGCTGCGGTGCTCCGTCTTCTCGATATTTTTTCATTTTTCTTCTTCTAAAATGTGGTCCTCACCTCCCAAACATGTGTTTCATCGTTTTTGATCAATTTCGGCATCCAAGACTGTTCCGATTCTCAAACGACAACTAATTCCATGAATTCGACTCAAACGACACTAAAAATACCCAAAATCAACGCAAAATCCTAGTTTAGAATACTCCATACGTTGGTATAAAACCAACTTAACAATATGCCGATGACGAATGTACCCAAAGTTTTGGGATACATGAGATGTTTGGCGTCTATTCGCAAAAGTTGAGTGGACCAATTTTATGAGCAGAAGGTGGCTTACATACAAGCGATTCACACTGGAATTTCTAAGCACCTTGGAAGTCAACAAGCAAGGTAGAGCCTATGAACCCTATGAAATACATTTTCAGTTGGGTAATGTACGTAGACGCCTGTCTATTGCCCAACTGAACACAATTTTCGAGGTTCCCACCAATGCACGTTTCAAACCGTTGGATCGATACAACCAGTATGACTTCTGGCGATTGCTCGTACAAACGTCGGAGACGTGACCTATGCTATACACGGCAAGAACTGCCAAATCTTTTTGGGTCCAGACTCCAGTCTTCTGGTATATACAGAGAGTCACTTCATCCTCCATTTTTGCACGAGAAAATATTGGGGGATGACTTGGGAGTTATATTTCTTGTGGTGTCTGCGACAAATACACCTTATAATACTGACCGCCTACTTTCTTTGAGAAGGTGGTGCTATCTATATAGGGGGTTTGATTACCCCAATTGCCCGACACTTTAATATTGATTTTAGAGGCCTGGAGCCAATACGAGGCAAAGACAAGGGTTAACATAGCATCTTTGCGCCACATGAAGTTTATTGCGAGATGAAGATGGCATGTTATTTTTCCAACAAAGGCGAGAAGATGCATTTCCATTGTCGAAACTTAGATACACCACCGTGGATACTCTTGATGACACAACTAATTTCTGCTTAACTCAAGCACATATCGAGTTATTGAGGCTATAAATGCAAGAAATGGCCGAAGAATTGAAGGGTTCATTGATGAAGAGGATGTGGTGGGTGAAGAAGAGGAGTTCATCGAGGCAAGAAAGGGATTTGAGCCTCAACCTCCTCAATTACTGAGTATGACATTCCGGACCCTCACATGGAGGCGAGCAACAACGAGGGCATGATTTTCATGACATGTTATATGCCTTCGGGGAAGACCTCCGGCAGCATAGGGATGATTTTCGTGCATTCAGAGCGGAATATGATCAGAGGACTTTGGAGCAAGAGCAAAGGCACCTGGAGATAATGCAGATAGTGCATTAGATACACGAGTGGCACATCTCTCAGGGCCACTTTTCGCCGCCACATCCACAGTAAATCGGGTATATGCACACATTTCAGTATTGAAATTCTATCTTTCCTCCCGTGTGATATAATTCCATTCAAGTTTGGGGGAGAGGTAGTATTTTAATATGAAATGTGTGTGTGAAAAAAATATGCATTTCGTGTGTGTCATTTAGTTGCATGTAGAGCATTTTAGGTTGCATTTGCATTAGTAGCACGTTTACAGCTTTAGCACGTTTACTATTTTCATAGATTTTAGGGAGTGAGTTGACCGGGTGCGATGCGACTTGATGCTTATATTTTGTTTTTTGAAAAATTTGTATTGTTTGGATTGGGTGTTGAGCATGAGTTTGATTGAGCAATGAATTGATAACATTGAGCATGTTGATATGGAAAATTTGGTTTGATGCTTTAAATTACATATTTACAAGTCTGTGAGCTTTTGAGCGTTCTTTGCTTTCATTATATGCGATCTTGTTGTTGATTTGAGTGTATCATTCATGTTGTTAGAATGCGGAACTTGCTCGGTATCTCTGTCAAGGTCACATGTTGTATGCGAACTGTGAAAATGATCAAATGCCATTTTTGTTAGCCCTTCAAGCCTTTTGCTTACCCAATGATGATATTGAAATCCCTAGTTACCAACTTGAGCCTATTGCCTAATTTTTGATAGCCACAACTCAAGCCTTAACTTGATATATCTTTTACCCAACATTTGAGCATATAGCATTGAGTAAAGGGATTGAATAAGGGTGAATGGGTGAAATCAAAATTTTAGAAGGTGGTGTTAGAGTTGGTTGATGGGAACAAAAGGGAAAGAAAATGAGGAGAAATGAATTGTTGAAAACTCATATAATAGTCGGAAAAAAATCGGCTTTATAAATGAGTTTTATATAAACGAACTTGGGGGCTAAGGATTGTAATTTGGAGTAATCCTCAAAAGAAAGAAAGGAGATGGAGATAAGTAAAGTTGATGAAAATACGGGATGATTGGAGTAGCATATGGGATTTTAATGTAGATGATTGATATGATCACCGGTCTATATGCCCGAGTTTGAGTCACTTTATCCAAAATTTCCTACCCTAACCAAAGAGACTTCATTACAACCAAAGAAAAAGTCCTTTTTTGATTCACAAATTGCATACATTTTAGTGGTGGAGATATGAGACGATTTTCAAGCCTCTGATAATTTTGCAACATTGAATTGATTTGAGCGTAAACACGTCCTATAATTCATTCGAGATGATAGTATACATTTGTGCTCTGTGTTAAATATTTGAGGCTTGGTTGATTTGTTGGTTGACACCTATGATGAACAATACGAATTTTATGGAGTTATTGTGCGTTCTACTTTTCATTACTTCCAGTTGTGTTTTATCTTGTTTTCAAAAGCGTTGACCGGGATGACCAACAATTTAAGTTTGGGGGTTTTGATAGGTGTGAGTTTTGCATGTATTTTGGGGCATATTTATGACTAAAATTGTGTTTAGACATGCAATAACTCATATAAAATGGTTTATATTCACTTACGCTTTGCTCGTTTTGTAGAAATTTAAAGATATTTGAAGCAATTTGGTGACAAATACGAGCATCGCGAAGTAGAAATACCAAGAATCGAGTGAACATCTTTGGATTAGAAGCCAAAAACCAGAAGAAGTTGGAAAAAAATAGGCAAAAACAGGGCACGCACGGGCGGGCGTGTGTGGACGCACGACGACTTTGTGCATACCGGGCAAGTAGAATGGGCATACGGCAAAGCATGGGTAACCCGTGCGTGGACGCACGACCCATGCGCACTGGAGGATTTGAAAATGCCATACGACATCGAACGAGTAACCCGTGCGTGGACGCATGACCCGGGCGTGTTGGTAAAAAGCAGGGAAAATGCCTACGGGATGGCACACGGGTAACCCGTGCGTGAGGCGCACGACCCGTTCGTCTGTGCTGGAATGTCACAAACTGACAGCACTTTGCCCTAGACTTTTGAAAAGGTATAAAAGGACTTTTGGGGGCACACACCAGGGGATATTCTACCATTCTTGGACCTAGAACACAAGACAAAACTCTACTCTTGCAAGGAGGAATCAAGGAAAGAATTGAGTCGCATTCTTGGACCTAAGTTTTTCTTGCTTATTTTGTATCTTAATCTTTCATTTGAGCTTAGTATGACATTGAACAATTTGTCTATGAGTTGTTTGAACATCATGTGTAGCTAATCTTCTTGTGATTTAGGGTTTTGGAAGTAGATTAATTGAAGTCTTGTTGGATGTTTTAATCTTAGTTGAAGTTATTGTCTAAAAGCATATTTGAGTACTTTATGCTTATTCTTGTTTTATCACTTGGTCAATGATTTAACATGTTTGATATATTGATTCATAATTCGAGAGATGAGTTTCAATATTAGATCTTGGGTAATCGACATAAATATTTGCATAATTGAGAGGTTTGTGACTATTTGTGAGGACATTTGATCTTTTGTGCTTTTAGGAGTTGTGTATGTATTGTTGAGTAGAGATGTTAGCATAGATATTTCAATCTAGACTTTATATACATCTCGAGAGGGGGATAAAATACCTTTGTGATCGTCTTATAGGAATGTTGATAATAACCCGACTTTTATTAAATCGGACAACAAGAGAGATATTAATCGAAACCATAACTCGAAAATCCATTTTATTCCATTGATACTTCCATTATTATTATTATTTTCTTCTTGTGATTTTGTAGTCTATCTTGTCTTAATCTCAAAACAATTATCAAATTTTGATTGTCTAAATAAAAATAAGGCTATTTTGGTTCAATACTTAGTGCATTAATTTATTAGTCTCCATGGATACAACCTTGCTTACCCTATTTCTATAAACTACACCATACACTTGCGGTGAAGCTAAAAATAAGGTGAACAAAATCAACGACAACCGAAATTTGGAAAATTCCGGTGGAAAACCAAGCTACCACTTGGAAAAGCAACAATGGGACAAGTCAACAAGCATTTTCCACCACATGGCGGTCATGCAACTCATGCACGACAAAGAGGGAGACAAGTGCCCACTAATTTTATAGATGTAATTATTGTTAGGCCATTAAAAGTAATAGTATAAATAGTACTCATTTATGAGGAAAATGACAAAAGAAAACTCTTATATAAACTTGTAAGTTCAAACTCTTCCAAGTTCGTAGGGATCCGAGCACCTCATTTCGATTATTCAATAAAAAGGCACTTTATAGTCATTTCTTACATTTTCCAATTAGTATTTTTGTGTTAAGTTTATTGTTGAGCGAATCCAGACATAAACAAATTGGCGCTCCGAGCAGAACATCAAAGCCGACCAGACCACCACAACCCAGCAGAACATAACCGACTAGAGCCCAACTAGAGACATTTCAAAGGGCGAAAAGCCCTCTATGAAGTCAAAGACAACCAAGCTGGAATTCCAGTAGTAGATCAAGCTGCCACCTGGCATAACAGCAATGGGACAAGTCAACAAGCACTTTCCACCACATGGCAGTCATACAACTCATGGACAACAAGAGGGAGACAAGTGTCCCACTAATATTATAGATGTAATGATTGCTAGGCTATTAAATATAGGGCAAATTAGAATTTTGGTCCGTAACTTGTCTGTTCGGACTTTTAATCCTATATCGTGTCCAAGTTTGATTTTGATCCGGTATCTTTACATTTTTGGACATTTGGTCCGATTTTGCTTTGGAAAATTTTAATTTATGCCGAACTTGCCGACTAGGCGTCGATTTTTCTTGACTTGGCAATAAAATTTGGGGATTTCATAATTTTGACCACAAACTTGCCATTTGGGCTATTTTTTACCAAAATAAAAATAAAAATAAAAATCTAAGAGCATCTAAAATTGGAGGAACTTACCTCTCATTTCACTAATAAAGAGAACCGAAAGCCACATCCATTCCCAAAAATCTGAATAACAAAAAAACCCTAACTTCTATACTGCTGAAATATCCGGAAGGCCAAGAAAATTTCACAATCTCACAATGAAAGTTCGACTACCAGAAAACATCAATGACCCGCCACCTCAATAGTGTATGTGTGTAAGTTTGAAAATGATGTGTTGCACTTTTAGCCATGATACATTGTTCTACATGGACATTGTTTTCAATGTTTATAGTGTTTTACGATGGATGTCATCAATAGTAAATACTTATTTTATGTTTAATTGTAGATCCGAGTAGTGGATTGTTCACACTTTGTCTTCATTTTGGGGGTAAGTTTAAGCTTGGACATGTTTCTTCTTATATGGGTGGGCATGCTTTGTAGTACGATAATACACACTTTGTAGTTGAGGAATTTAGTGATTTTATTTCTATTGAAACTGATTCATCTAAGAAACCACAATGTCATGAAGAGGAATGGAATGAGGAGAACGAAAATTCTGAAGATGGGTCTGATGACTTGGATAATAGTGAAGAACCAGATGAACCAGAAGAGAAGAAGAAGGAATCTTTAATGCTTATTTTCATGAATCTTCCAGACATGTGGATGAGTTTGGCATATTAAATTAATCCAATTTGTGGCAGTACATGGGTTTTACTTTTTAGCTAGACAAAAAGGTATGTTCCTTCCAATTTTAGATGCTCTCAAATTTTTATTTTGGTCAAAAATAGTCCAAATGGCAAGTTTGTTGTCAAAATTTTGAAATCCCCAAATTTTACTGCCAAGTCACCAAATTAGCGCCTAGTCAGCAATTTCAGGTATAAATTAAAATTTTCCAGCAAATCGGACCAAATGTCTAAAAACTGTAAAGATACCGGACCAAAACCAAACTTGGACAAGATAGAGGACTAAAATTCTGAACAGGACAAGTTACAGGACCAAAATTCCAATTTTTCCTTAAATGTAATAGTATAAATAGTACTCATTTATGAGGAAAATGACAAGAGAAGACTCTTATATAAACTTGTAAGTTCAAACTCTATCAAGCCAGAGACCAACCTGAGCACCTCAGCTCGGTTATTCAATAAAAAGGCACTTTATAGCCATTTCTTAAATTTTCCGGTCAGTATTTTAGTGTTAAGTTTATTGTTGAGCAAATCTAGGCATCAACAAATAATATGTTGAATTCATTTGAAATTCCTGAAATTGAAATTGGGTAAAATTTCTGTTAACATGTAAATCTCTAAGAAAACCTAGAAATTAGACTATTACATTGCATGAGTGTTTGATTTACAATTATGAACTCGATTTACATTTTGTCAAAAGTAGCAATTAGGTTGCATATGAAATCTAGTTACGAATTTTTTTTATGGCATATTTGTGAGGTTTAATCTTATTTATTGGCGATTGGGGTTGTTGGGTGATGAATTTGATTGTATATTAAGACATGATAATTTTAAAAGAGTGGACTAATGACTGGAAATATAATTTCACCAAAGTCCCAAGTTTATTATATATTTACCAGCCATAAGCTTAATTTCATAACTGCTTTTTAATTGGCTACTTAAATAATAATAACTATGATTAACAAAATATGTTGCTAATAAATGTATAATGTTATTAACATATTGGTTGAAATTCTATTAACTAATTTAGTCAAAGTTCCAAAGAAATCAAATCCATAAGCTTACGGAGTATAATGTTATTAACATATTGGTTGAAATTTTAGACGTAGTGTTTGTTAGATTAATTGAAAAAGATAGCTTGTATAGGAATCAATGTAATTGTAGAATTTGATATTAATCTTGTCCTGAAATTATAATAACTAGTGATGTACTTGCCGTTGAGATAGGCTGTCTAATTAAAAGATGATGGAACATTGATGCTATAATAATTTGCATAAAATTTACTAAATAAATTAAATAACGATTTTACGTAGCTTGGCTAAGGACACATTTCCCAAATATTATGAATTTTATTGGTGAATTTTATTGAAAATCAGTTAGACTTGTAAATTATCAAAATTGATAATTGTGTTATTAAAGAACCTTCACATATTAATTAATCAAATTAGACGGTTTAGACTTATGGGATAATGTGTTAACTTTTATGAAATTTTCAATATAATAAATAGTGACTGCAATTTTGTCAATTTAGATTAAGATTCCATAATAGATTCACATTATTAATGACTTGAAAATATTGTATTTCCCTTGAAATTAAGAATTTATCCTAGTGGAGATGAAAATGAATTACCCACGTAGCATCATCATTTTTACAAGACCTGGAGAACTTCTCATATATGAGATAAGCGAATTCTACTAGTAATAATTAAGATTGTGAATCTATTTTCTTGTATTGTAATGTGTGCGAGTATTTTAATTAATCTATAACATATTCCATTGACAGCTAATAATGATGTGTATTGTTTCCTTGTATTGAAATTCATTTATATTTTATCGTTATCGTTTGTTATTATTGCTATGACCCATTTTTCGTTTTCACGAGTCTTGTAATGAACCTGTTTAGCCTGTGTGATTCGGACAATCAATCGAATAGGTCGCCTATTGGTGTTTGATCGACTACATATGTGACTATTCCCATTTTTCTGGTTAGACCAGAGACGGCGGCATAACTGGGGTCGTAGTATTAGTATATTATAGAATATGACGTACTCTGTGTATAAACCCACAGTTAAAGAGTCATCGAGCCACTCGGAGAAATAAGGTGCATGGGAGACTTTGGCCTAGTGCGTGGGAGAACACAATAGGGTTCGTTGTTTGATCAACATCGACCATGTGTTTATTTTGTGTATCCCATTGGTTTTAAAATGGGACATAGAACCATGTCCATTTTAAATTCGGTTTGAATCTCGTAAATTATTTTACCATATTTGTATTAATCCTATATTTGATGTAGCAACCTGAACATCGTGAGGTTAGTACAATTTATGTTCCGTTTCAATCTTTGTTGCAAAATTATTTCCGCATAAGTTGCTTATTCCGATATTGCCTACTTGTGTAGCGGTATCTACCTGGTATGTTTTGCAATTAACATTAGTCTTATCAAGTGCATTCATTTGCACGCATGAAATTATTTTGTTTACTACGTAATTAGCTCAAAGAATTTCTTTCAAGTTTTCATTAATAACTCTTGTATTCCCATTCCACTACTCATGAGCTCGTTTAGCTCCCCTCACATTTTTTTTTCTAAAAATTTCGAGAGATCGACAAACTTGAGACCGAACACCAATACAAGAGTAACGCAAAATCCAAATCGTATTGTGTCATTCCTCCGATTTTTGCCTAAGTAATTGAAGCGTATATGATTGTACTAATTTTGGTTACTATTTTTTAATGTATTATTTGTTATTATTAAGTTTTATAAGTTAAGACTTTATTTGTAATATTTCTAATATACGTAGTTTATGTGATTTGGTTTACTCTGTACATTTTTTTGTAGACTTAGATTATGTAGTATTATAAGTTTAAAATTATCGTACTTTTGGACAATTACACTTGTGGAGCTTAAGTTAGTAAATATTCGGGGTATGTTATTCATTAATCGAGATCTTTGTGATTATTTTAGTTTATTAAATTTGGGGTGTTACACGTTACCCATTTCATACACATTCTTTTGCCCATACTCATCCCAAAATTGGCGGGTTTTGGTTCGCCTTGTCCCATTAACATTCCTATATGGCTATGTGTATCTGTATATTCCACTTATTCGCATGATTGACACGTATTTTCTTAACTATTGTCACTTGTCATATAAAAACTCACAGTTTATGCTTGAATTTAATATGATAAATTTTAAACACGCTTCAATCATCTATCCGGCGGGATTACAACAGGTCCTAGGTTTCGAGGGGCCTGGACCGAAAGAAAAATGGGGGCCCTTTTTTTATATAAAAAATAACAAAACTAATGTTACAAATGTAATTTCATTGATTTAACATATAAGATATGTAATAACATAAATATCATACTGCAACTTTAATATTACGGTCTTATTAAAATAAAGTTAAAAAAAAGATCTTGTAATATAATTAACCATGGAGGAAAAAAACAACTAATGAATTAGCTATTGAAATTAATGTTCT
This sequence comes from Rehmannia glutinosa, assembly GCA_016081115.2. Lineage (NCBI taxonomy): Eukaryota > Viridiplantae > Streptophyta > Magnoliopsida > Lamiales > Orobanchaceae > Rehmannia > Rehmannia glutinosa. The sequence goes on from JABTTQ020002284.1 coordinate 636,192, forward strand.
TACATTTTTATTTGCAAAGTCATCAATCAATTCTCCAGTTTTGGTTTTTTTTTCTTTTGTATATGCTTTTGCATATTTATCTATTAATAAATTCTCCAACATAGTTCTTTCGATTTGTAAAAGAAAAAAAAAGTTAGAAATCAAGGGCAAAAATAGTTAGTGGACTGCACATATGCATGACTCATAAGGCCCATCCAATTCTTCAACTGTTTTGAAGAAAAGAAGCCAAAGAAAGGGAAAAAAAAAAGTCAATTTACTTTTGTCGCAAAGCTAGGTATCAACACCAAACCAATCCGGCAAAATGATTTTTGTTGCATGCAGTCAACCTTTAAATTTTATAAGCAAATGTATTTTATATATAGAAAAAACAAACAAAAACAAAAAATACTCACGGGGCCTTTCCGGCGGGGGTCTCTGGGCAGTGGCACTACTTTGGTTGTCCAATGGCCCGCCCTAGGCGAAATAACAGATGAAATATTGTTTTGGAATACGACGATCTCATCTAAAGTCAACATAATTAACAAGATATCATACGTTTCGATTGAGAAACAAAATTTATTGCACTATTATACTATTTCCATGAAGTGTGATGGATGCACATCATGCACTGGCATAGCTAGAAGGCCAACATGGGCCCTGTCCCCCCCCTAAAAAAATTCTATTTTTTTTAAAATTTTTATATGGTTTTCCTTTTATTTTTTATTTGGATTTCGTGATTTAGTGTGATCGGCACACCTCTGTTTATTTAAGCACGCCATTGTATGGATGTAAGTTTTCATGATATATATACTTAGCCAACTTATTTTGCGAGGCATGGACAAATGAACAGTGATTCTTCCTATCACAGGGTAACAACGTAGGAGATGATGCTCGATACTCAATCGCATTATTTGAATCCAAAATCGATCGGGTACATAATTAAAGTCCCGGATGGTAGATGAAGATCACCCTTACTCTTCAATCCCTATGATCATATCAAATTTATGAAATTTTACTACTCACGCTTCTAGGTTGGAGTTCACCAAATGCTCTAAAGGCTTATTGTGCGTTTTTAAATTCTATAAATTGTTATATCTTAGCTATATCACATATGTGAATAAGCATATATATATATATATATAGGGGAGGTTATATAGGATTCCCTATTATAGGATTCTATAAATCGATTAATGTTGATTAAATATGTCATAAAGTTAAAATGGGGGCTAATCGGTCCACATAAAAATAGGGTGTTGGCTAAATCTAGAAAATCCCATGAAAATAGGGACGAGTTACCATCAACTTTGCAATAACAATCCACCAAATCTGTTATCCAAAAATCATCCAAGCCATAATCATCCTCTCCATCGAAGTCGTCAACGAAATTCTACTCTCACCGTTCACGGATCGAAATTTTTGAGACTTTAAGCAAGAAAACAATAAAAATGGATTACTACTATGAAGAATGCTTCAACACTAATGAATAACAAGGTAACCATTTGTCTCGTCTTTCATTGTTTATATCGTCCATTTTTACTGAATACAATTAAATTTTGATTCGCATTTTTTTAAAACAATCATTTCTATTCATCATTCCATATTTTTTTTATGTTTACCTAGAAAGTTGCTTATGCATGTCTATAATGTTGCTTATTTATGCCTATGAATATGCTTAACATTATGAACTTACTTGCGAATATGTGAAACCAATCATATTATGCAAAAAATTCATTTCTTCATCCCCGTTTCTTTCTTTAAACATTACATGCATGCTATTATCGCAATGTTGCTTATATGTGCTTAAATACTTGCTCGCATGTATGCAAAATATTGCTTATATTTGTTACGTGTATTAAACTCTCGATTAATTGAGCATTATTTGATAAAAAGTAAATATACATAAAGCGATATTATATGGTCTCTCCATTTATTCAATCATTATTTTTCATCGTATCTAGATTTTATGTATTGAATATTTTTGATTACGTCCCTATTTTTTCTAACCCAAAGACTTTGCTTAGTTATGGCTAGAATTTTGCTTACATGTGCATAATTATATGCTTATGTATATGATAAATGTTGCTTAATTATTTATTTTGCTTGAATCGGTTGGGATTGCACATGTGCAAAGATCGCCTTGAAATAACATCGGATTCATCTCCAAACGGATACCGGAATGTGACGAAAATATTACTCCAAAAGAAGGAATGAATTTTGATAATGTCGACAACGAAATACAATTCTACAAAAATTATGGTCATGCTTATTCGATGATGTGTACTGCTTATTTGTGATCGTTGTAATGCTTTTCGAGTAAATAAATCAACATTTGTGCAAAATTTAGTTCTTGTAGTCTCATATGTTCAATTGCTTATTTGTGTGTAAAGAATTTCTTGTGAAAGGATGTTATGGTACTTACAAAGCAATTGAGTTATGCTTCTGATTTCAAAAACCATGAAAATAATTGCTTACAAAGCAATTGAATTATGCTTACAAAACGATTGAAGTTTGCTTACAAAGCAGTTGAATTATGCTTACAGTATCTAAAAACCATGAAAATAATTGCTTACAAAGCAATTGAATTTTTCTTACAAGGTAATTGAATTATGCTTACAAAACAATTAAATTCGCTTGTAATATCTAAAAACCATGAAAATAAATACGACACTAACTAGAAAACATTCTTATATCAACTACGAATGTACATCAAAACCAACCATATTTAAAATGGCTAAAAAAAATTACAATATTCAATATTTTTGATCAAAAAGTATGAAACAACAACGTTTCCTTGTGATCCTAACTCATTTTAACGAACTCCTTCTCCCGTCCCAAAACCGACTCTCTTTTGCCATTTCAGCAGAAAATCTATAAAAAAAAAAAGACACTAGTCGAGTTATATAAAACATTCATTGACATACAATCATTTATAAGTATAACAACAACCAAGCACAACAATAATATAACACATACATAAGCATAATCGAAAACATACATAAGCAAAATTGTGTACAACAATAAGTAGTCGATAACATCAATAAGCAATCCCCAGGACTTAGAAAAAATATGACAATACTAATTACCCCCATTTTTGAGAGCATAATATAAAACATATATAAGCATAGTACAAAACATACATAAGCATAATTATCAACAACAATAAGCAGTTTAAACCCTCATTAAGCAATCTCCCAGACTATGAAAAAACATGGTGCTCTTGATTACCCCGTCTGCCAAACTTTATTTTTCAACTAGTAAAATCAGTAAAAAAAAAAACCACAACAGATCCTAAGCATTTGCACATACTTGAACAAAAACATGATCAATTTAAACTCCATTTCCCAAAATTTTCATTGTGTTGTACAAAAATTAAAACCCAAAACACAATATTTTACACCGACTAAAAAATAGATAATTTTATCAACATATAAACTTACCCAAAAACACAATATTTTACACTGCCTCGAAGAACAAACGTGATACCGTTCGGAAATTATCACCGCCTCGAAACCCCCTTGTCGAAAGAAAACATTAGTGATTAACATTCAAAGGCACTCAAATTGTGAAAAGTGAAATTATTAATTTCCGAACTTAGAGTTTCAAAAGCATTAAGAAGGTTCGTGATTTCAACCGAACAAAAGATTCAATTTATAATTTACACGATTTTCCAACACGAACCTTATCGATCAAATCTCCGATAGAATCGGCTAGGTGAGCGATTCTTTCTGACATATGTCTTCAATAGCATCCAAAAAAGATTTTAAATTTTCCTTGAGGAATATTATCGGTTATATCCTCCACCACTTTGTCCACCTGCTCCGCCACCTCCTCCACCGCGTTCACGATCAGCTCCGCCACTTTTCTCACGGTAGGGTTTCTTTGGGCGGATAGTTTGCGAGAGAGATTTCGGTATTTGGAAGGAGAAGAACTCTTATGACTCTTTGTTTACCAAGTTGGAGAAAATATGCAAGATTTTGGATATAACACACGCCTAAAACCGTTCTAAATTATAGCCCACTCCCAAAAATAAATTCCTCCCAAAAAACTGATTCTAATTAAAATTACCAAACAACCCTTTTTTATATTAAGTTATATATTAAAAAATGGTAAATTGCATTTAATCTCGGTAGTTTAAAAATTAAATCAAGGCCTCGATTTGGTCTCGTGTACTCGTATAAGTTATGTGGACTCACTGGATCCAAAATATATATATATATATATATATATATATATAGGGGGGATCATGTGAGACCACCCTCCTAGGTTAGTCCATACAACCAAATCTACACCATCCAAATTGTAAATTAATGGCCAAGATATATTACAATATATACTGACATTTCATAAGTAAGTATACAATAGAAGGGATAAAATAGAAATTCAGGAAATTAAAATATAGTAACCGCTTCCTAAAAATTAGGGGACGTGATTTTTATTGATCACGTCCCCATAATCAAGCGATTCGCTTTTTCTTTCTCTCCTTCCTATTCGAACCGCAAATTATTCAAATATGGCAAAAAAATCGTGCAACAATAAAAGAAAAGTATACAATTAAACTAAACTAACTATACATTAAAACATTACTAAGTATACATAAACAATTACCTAAGTATACAATTACACTAAACTACCCGTACATTAAAACTTTACTAAGTATACGAAACATTTAACTAAGTATACAATTGCATTGAACTAACTATACATTAAAATAATACTAAATATACGAAACATTGAACTAAGTATACAAATCCACTGAACTAAGTATACAAATTCACTAAACTACTTACTAAACTACTTATATAACTAAGAATATGATTCCACTTTGAACCAAGTATACAAATCTCTTTTGAACTAAATATACAATAAAACATAACTAAGTATACAAGTCCACTAAACTAAGTATACAATAAAATGATTTATTCACAAATATGGCGGAAATAATTATCAATTTTGAAAAAAAACGCTTGAAGTTGATGATTTTTCCTCCCTAAAAATCGGGTAATCGAGAAGGTAGGATTATATTTCCTTAATATAGCTAATAACCGTCCAATTAATATAACTAATTAAATATAAAAGTACAATTATACCCTTATATGCCTAAATTAACTAAAATTATCTACACCATCTAAAATTTTAAACCAAGAGTTCATAAGTGTTCTTATGGACTAACCTAAAGGATTGGTCTCATTTGAACCAATCTCTCTCTCTCTCTCTCTCTCTCTCTCTCTCTCTCTCTCTCTCTCTCTCTCTCTCTCTCTCTCTCTCTCTCTCTCTCTCTCTCTCTCTCTCTCTATATATATATATATATATATATATATCCATTTATGGGCGAATGTGTGTGTCTGTTTGTGCATGTGATGCTACGTTATGTATCTCAAGATTGATGATCTGTTTTAATTACAAATTAAGGAGTGCTACAATTATCGTGCTAAAAGTTTTGGGCGGCTCGGGTGGCCTGGATTTGATTAGGCCATGTAAAAGCATGGCCCAACCCAGACCATTTATAAAATTTATGCACAAATTAATATTGTCGGGTAGGTCCAAAATATCGGGATGAGTCAAATTGGCCCATTGTTTTGGGCCTAGAAAACTATGGTTGACTCGATCAAAACCACGGGTCGAATCGATTTTGCCAATTCTATGCGCATTGGAAGGTGTATTATTCATTTCAATTATTTTTATTTTGTCGAAATAAGAAATGAATATACACTTACGACTTACTAAATACATTTATATATTCCAAGACTTTTTTTTGCTTTTCATGTGAAACACCATATACATATGTACTTAAATAGAAACAAAACTTATCCACATATTTCATTTTTACAAGGAAATGATTTTAGAGAAATATATCTTGTTAATTATAGGCAAAATCCACATTAATTTAAAATAATTTTTTAAAGTTGGGACTCTTGGTTGGAGGAGAGGGAATACCCTTACAAAGGTGGCGGTAAGCGGTACCACTTAAGCTACAAGCTAGTGGTACAACAAATTAAAACATTATTCAAAACATTATTCAAATCAAAACAGATAAAAAACATTATTCAAATTTAAAGTGTGCAGTACGGTTCAGAGATTCAAACAATCTCCAGAACCATTCCAAATTTTGGATATTTCAAATATTGATATCTGAAACCGTACAACAGATAAAAAGTATCCATACCGTACCGTCCCAAATTTTTGGATGGTTCGGTAAGGATATTCGGTTTTAATGGACTGATTTAGTCCGAAACAAAGAATCGGAGATTATCCATTTTTGAAAAAGAGACAAAAAGATAATTAACATGAAATTATTAATTAAATTCAACTTTAATTATATAATTCATCACACAAAAATATGCATCACAATATGAATTGCCAAAACATCTCTAGCAATATTGGTCAAGTTTTGATATGTAATGGTATCGACTTTCCACCAACCCATTACAGTAAAAATCATTAGTGTATTTTTCAGAAAACTACTCAAGATACCTCTCCAATTCCCCTTTATTGACAGCCAATTCTGCATGTTTTCCTTCTCGAAAAACATTCTTGATATATGAAACAAATATTTATATACGTTTACAGTCTCAATGTTTTGATTAGAAGATTACTTTGGTAATTTAGGTGTCATTTGCTAATCATTTAACTAATGTTAGTATCAATTTTTTTTATCAAATGATGGGTCTAGTTATAATAGTTAATAAGTCAATTATCATAAAGCTAAAATATTTTTTAAAAATCACATATGATATTCAATTTAACTTATTGAATATATTTAAATAAATTAATATGATAGCAACTATTTTTTGTTAAATAATTAATATAGTGTAATTAGTGAATTAAATTCCTATTCAATTATTAATTTTATATATTGATATTTTTGTTAATTTTTAATTTTATAATTTTTATTATTATATTTTATAGTGTTTATTTCAAATAATATGTAATTAATTCACTATCAAATTATAATTAAGATAAAAAATTTATATGTATAAAGATTAGGAAAATTTTATTTTGGTATGCCTACTTTATACCAAAAGTGAGTCTACAATATCAATTATATCTATATATAATATATAGATTTTAAAAATTATAAATAGTATTTCACCATAATTGATATTAGTATATGGAGTTCTTCTTAAATATATATTACAAAGATGTGTTGATTCTATACATCATATCTTCATCAAATATATTGTTTATTTGTTTCAATGGTGTCAATGCAATTTTGTACAATATAATATTAATTAATCAAGTTTTAAATTTTGATGAATATTCAAACTTTCCCAAATTGTTAAATAATAGTAAAAATAGATGAATTATGATTTTATGTATCTTTCACCATTGAATTAACAATTAATTTTGTGTTCGAGAGAGATTTTTTGTGACTTATTATTTATGATATTATTTATGCTAAGTCCTCGTATATTTATACTACTTAAATTGCATTAGAGAAACACTCGATATTGTTGATCCTAAATTCAAGCATAACCACTAAATATGGTTTCATCTTCACGTTCCCCTCTATTTCCGTTTTCATTAAGTGCCCCGTTAACATCATGTGATTGAACTCAAATTCCGCAATAAACAAAGTTGTTATATAAACTATATTGTAGATATTACGGACAATATTTGGTGAGTTTCTTTTTGATTATTCTTGATAGTTTTGTTGTACTTTTTAAGTTGTTTTTTGTATGATTTGTTTATTTTTTTATTTTTCCTCATACTAACATATTTTATGTCAATATATTTTAAGATTAAAGATTTATTAATCTAGAAAATTTATAATGTATTACTTTTTAATAAGAAATACAATAATTGGTCAATGTAGCATTTTTTTAATTTACAAGGGAGTATAATTGTATAATTGGACAACAACATATTATCTTAAGAAAAATAATTGATTGAAAGATTTATAAAACACAAAATGGTAACAAATATTTATTGCTCGAAAATATTGTATATATCTCTTTCCTATATTGATTGAAATATTTTTTCTTCTGTCAAATTCCATTTATATTTAAATTGATTTTGAATTATAGACTTTTTTATGGTTGATTTTGAAAATGTTTTTATTATTAATAAGATGTTTGATTTTATATCATGCTTTTGAAGGAATATCTGGATTTTTCTTTCATATTGATTCAGTTGTTGTTGCAATATTTATTTATTGTATTATTTTTGAAATATTGGTATTTTCAGAAGTGTGAACAAATACTAATTAAGTTCAGTCTAGAAAAATGAATTATCTTCTAATTGGTCCACTGATCAACGTTGGTGTTAAATTTGATGATAATTTGCTTATGTAAGAATAATTAACAACTCTAATTACTATCGAATAAAATTAGTATATATATGATACAACTAAGGCAACTCAATCGAGAAAAAGAAAAGAATAAAAAAAGAAAAGATATAAAATAAGATATAATTTTGGATAAATCAATCCAAATATTCTCCTAACGAATGTATGTTTTGAAGTTATCCAAAATTAGTGGTGCTTTGATTTGGTATGTGAGACCCGAATTTTAACGTGAGATTCGGTGTTATGTAGTGATTATTTATTTGGCTATGTATCACAAACCTATTATTAATGAAACTCGACTCTATTTTTATTTATTCATTCCAACGTCAATTACGCATTTCGCATTTTTAGAGCTTAGCAATTTTATATTCTTCCTCTAGTATTAATACTTGATCGAATGACTACTACTTTAGGAATATTAGACCCCAACAATTTAGGAGTACATTCCAATCCTTATCCTAATATTTCATCTTATTCTATAATTCATCCCAACCAATTTCCCAATCAATTTTTTTTTTTAAAAAAAAAATATTTTTTTTATATTTTTAAAAAATTTCGAAAATTACCATAAATGGGGAGGTTGTTTCATATTCTTTTCAAGACCTACAATTATATATGTATATATATATATTTACATATATATATTAATTTTTTTTCTCAACTTTTGGTCACATGCTTAAAGGATGGACAAACTTTTCTTTCCACCAAATTCTAATAAATAAAAATACCAACACCATGATTATTATTCCTCCAACTTTTGGCTCCTTGTCTTAGGGGAATCAATCATTTTGTTATTTTTTTTCTTTATCTACCAATATTATTCATTTCATAATTATCATAAAAACACAAGACTTGCTTCCATTTTCCTCTCTAAAGGATCAAATTCTTCAAGCATAAGGTAAGAATATCTTCATTTCTCCCAACTCTATTTTTCTTCTCCAATCCTCAACCTTATACCTTCACCATCTAATAATGTTGAATCCTTCTTGTTGAGGTACTCCTAGAGAAAATTCTTGAAGAATTAGAGACCTAGATTTGACTACAAACTTGAAGAGGAAATTCAAGATTTCATATTATTAAGGTGAGAAAATTATGGTTTTAGTATTTTTCTCTTGACAACATGAAGAATTAATTTTTGACTCAAGAATATAAATTTTTGGAGTTTAGGGGCTGACCTACATCATCTCAAGTGGAGGTTAGAGGCTTGAAGGAAAATTTCCATTTTTGAGACTACTTGAAGATATTAAGGTGAGTAGTAACCATTTGGTACTAGTATATTTTCTTTTGACTTGAGACTTTAATTTTAACACCAAAATATGGTTTGGATACCATTTAGGGGCTGATCTTCAAGAGTTTTATTCAAGAAGTTGATTCAAGGAAGAAGACCACATTTTAGATCAACCCGAGAAACTACTACGAGGTGGGTGGAAAAATTCTTTCAACTTCTAGGTGTTTTAAATTGAAAATATGCATGTAGTATTTTGTTATTGAGCACTTGAGATATATATTATGTATTGCATGCTATTTTCTTGTATCAAGTTGGAAAAATTCTCAAGTGTTGCTCAAAAATGTGATTTATCGAAAAATAGGGCATACATGCACATTTTATTGTTATACTTGATGAAATTTTGTATGAGAAGGATATGTATGTGTATGACTCTTGAAATCTATGTTTTGAATGATTTATAACCTGGACAAGTCGAGCATAATTGATTAAATTTCAACTTTTGGACTTAAAATGCAAAAATGGAAAGTTGGTGGACTTAATTGCAAGAAAAATAAAATTTAAGGGACTCCTCTGTAATTTTCGATTTTTGGGACTGAACTCAGGTTCAAAAATTATGTTTTGATATTTTAATAAAGTTTTAAGAGTTTTTAGATAAATAAAATCAACCCTTGAAAGCCCAAGGACTAGATTGTAAAATTTGAGAAGTTTAGGGGCTATTTTGCAAATTTCGAAACTGTACCAGACCCTAATTTTGAAATTTGAAATTTTAACTCTTAAGGGACTGGAAATAACATATTTTAAGTGTATTCCAAAAATCCAAGTGTTTAGAGCTTGGAAAGTAATTTTTAAAAATTGAGGGACCAAATTGTAAAAGATTAAACTTGAGGACCCAAATGAAATTTCCAGGACTTATGCAGCCCATGCACCTGGAAATACTAATTTAACTATAACATAATTATATTTTGGACCCAAGGTTCAAATTTCATAACAATTGGACCCCTAAAAGCCTTAAAGGCAATTATTTCAAAATGGGACAAAAATGAGATTTTCAAAAGTTAAGGGACCTATACTTATGGCGTTTTAAAACTGTTTTTGTTCCAATTTCCCACTAACCTTAGTGACATTTTCCAACTGGAATCACATTAAAAGCCCTCCCGGTTTGTGAGTTCCGATTATTTTAAACTTAAGGCCCGAAATGACAATTTTAACAAATTTGGGGCCAATGTGAGAATTTGATAAAAACTCGACCTCAAAACTTTAAAAACCTGAATCTCTGAACAATTTAGAGATTTTAGGAACTGACCTCATAATTTTTCAAGGTCGGGATATTTATTTATTCAATTTTTAACCCCAAAAGTATTGGTTTTTACAAAACGGGGCTAATTGTAAATTTTTCTTTTTATCAAGGACCTAACTTAAATTATTTTTCATTTACTAAAACAGCCCTGGACCCTCTGACTTTAGTTATTAATTAAAATATTTTATTTTCTCAAAAACTACTTGACTTATCGGATCGTCTTGACCGATTAAAACCCAATCGCGGGGCGACTTCCTCGTGTTGCGATTTGAATCTATAACGGACTTATGTTCCACCTAATATTTCAAGATATCGAAGATTGCTTATCCTCCCGATAATCATCTTCATCCAAATAACTCCACCAACGCCATAATTACTTTACGCAAATTTTGAAAACTTTTTATGAATCGCTTCGAATCAATATACTCATTGCTAGTTGACTACGAACGTGTACTTAATTTCTTGCTGAGTCAACTTGGTGTGTCGAGCTCACAAAATCGGAATGGATACGCGTCGGGGATGGAACAGGCAGCTCGGCATTTGCTATTCCACTCTTCTTAGGCCCCATCGCCCTAATCCCGCAACCGAGGGACGGAGTTTGTCCAAGGGGAAGCGGGTCGTAGTACTTGAGGTATAATCATGATTATGACAAACCGAGCCTTGCTAGCTCCAGCTGTGGATTTTGTCTTTGCCTATGGAGCGATAAGGTGACAGTCTTGGACCATCTTGCTCGGGAGTTACAAGGAAGAACGAAGGAATCATTTGCCGATCTACACGATTCCGGAGTTAATCGGACCCGTTTGGTTGGCGCTACAAATCCGTGCACGCAACCGCTACTTGTATTGCATAGGTTGGCGCTACAAACCGCACGCAACCGCTACTTGTCTTGCATAGGATTGGCTTTACAAATCCGCACGCAATCCTCATGTTTACTTGGACCATAGTGCTGCTTGACCATGAACTGTTTTCTCAAATTGTATAAGTATATTACTTAATATGTTTATCACGACGCTTGTGGACTGTGTGTGAAATCATGCATCATCTCTCACACGTTTTCATACAACTAAATTTCTCGCATTAACTATTTATATCGCCACACTTGCACACGATCACCCCATCCACTGAGATTTTTGTCTCATTCCCTCCTGTTTTCTAACCTTTAGATGAAGAGTACGCTGAAGGCACCGAACCTACAGATTGAATCCCTATCGGTGTTGTGGAGCGACATTTCCTTTTTCTTTTATTTGTTGTTGGACTCCTTCATTTTATTTTGTTTGGTGTAAGTTAATTAAGATAATCTTTTGGGTTGTATTCGGATCTTGCAGGACCTTAAGATGTAATTTGTACTCGTGGTTATTTTAAATTCATTTGCATTAGACTCTATTTTCCTTGAAATTTTGTATCTTTGGTTTCGATTTGTTGATTTATTTGTTTAAGTGATTGATCGTTGTCGCGTCACGTTTGGGCGTGGCCGGTTATGGTATCGAGCTCGGCTAGTAAGATGGAAACTTACACCGGCGACCCAGGATAGGACCCTGGTGTGTTGGGTAGCACAGTGACTTGACTAATTAAGTTGTGAAATCGATTTCAAAAATGGCATAGAACCATATTATTGATGTTTAGGTTAAGCTAAAATTTATACTTGGAGAATCCATAGTCATACTTGATTTGACTTAGTGACTTTTGAGTGACTTTCCTTAGTTATTCTTTCCTTGTTCTTCCCTATCTTTTCTTACTTGATCCTTCTTAGTTTGGCTTGTTCGAGGATGGAGCCGACGCCACCTATCTGGTGGGAATTATTGGAGGCCCGCGCCGAACGTGATTACTTCCAGGGCATACACGAACCACCGGCACAGGGAATACCTTCGAGCTATCTCGAATTGGCTGGGAAGAACGCCGCCGCAACCAAGAATCGACACACCTCCGGCAAAGAGCCAAGAGGAGAAGAACAATCTTACCCTCCTTGCTAAGGATCGCGAGGATACAATCCGTGCTCGCGAGGATCAAATCCAGTCAATCCAGGAACACTTGGAAGTTACTCGCACGAAGATGGAACGCGCCAAGGAAGGCCGCGGAAAGTGGGAAAGGGAGGCATACATGTCGAGAGGCACCATCGATCGTCTCGAAGATACTATCATCAAACAAATGCGGGTGATAGAGGACCTCACACATGCCTTAACTCAGCGGGATGCTGCTTTGGAGGCTGCCTTAGCAGCTAATGCACCACCGTTGCCACCACCCGAGGCGGAACCCATGCCCGACTTCGAGGCCGATAATGAAGAGGATCGAGGAGGATCTGAAGAAGATCCGAAGAGGATCCCGATGAGGATCAATGGAAGATGAAGAGCCCGAGGCGCTTGAAGCCGCCCCACTCGATGATGCTCGGGATCGGAGCGTGGCGATTTATGGCGGCCTAATCCGAGGTGGTACCTCGGCCCGATCGAGATCCGATTATGGGACGAGGCCGCTAGTGATGATGACGGCGACCTCACCGAGTAGATAACTTATGTGCTAGATTTTAGTCGATGCTTAATTCCATCCTGTTGTATTTTGTTTTCGATTGTACCTTAATCAAGTTGTATCGACTCTAGTTTATCTTCGATTTTATATTCTTGTTGTATGAACTCATTCGGGTGTATTCAAATTTCACATCAATGAATATACTTTTTCTACTTATTCTATGTCTTGTGTATTGTTGTTGTGATATAACTTGTTATATGCAAGTACTTATTGAAATCATTCCTTTTCGAATTGTAGCTAAACTACAAGTACATGGCGAAAAACCGTGGACGAGGGAGACCCCCGCCGTATTCCCGTAGGTATGTGGATGTACCCAGGAACGGGTACCCTCCCGAACTACCACCACCTCCTCCGCCAATCACAGGAGATAACCTAACCGCAATAGCCTTGCATGAGATATTGGTTTTTATGAGGCAACAAGCGAGCCTCGTCACCTAACCATGAACCTACTCGAGAGACGAATGACCGCACCTTGGAACGGTTTTTACGATTCGACCCCCGACTTTCTTAGGGGAACCGGATGACGTGAAAGCGAGAAGAATGGATCGGGAAAGCGGAGAATATCTTCAATGCTCTCCAATACTCGGGGAACAAAGGTTACGCTCGCCGTGTTCCGACTAGAATGTTTGCTCGAGATTGGTGGAGAACAGTTGAGAGAAAGTGGGAACAGGACCAAATAGATAGGACATGGGAAAATTTCTGGTGAATTCAATGAGCAATACATACCTCAAGTCGTGAAGGAGGCACGGCGGGATGAATTCCATAGGTTGAGACAGGGGAACATGTCGTGGCCCGAGATGAGTCCGAATTCCATCGGTTATCCAAATATGCCCAGGAACAATCAAAGACGAGCGGACAAATTGTATAAGTTCACACGGGGGGAAGCTGGAACTCGAAAAACAACTTTTTATTTGTTGAAATAACAACATACTCAGCCGCAAGTAAAAGCTTGACCCTCCGCATTGAGTCGGGACTTAACCGCATTGGTCGATTAATTTGAATAGGCCATCGAAACGATCTTAAAAGGACAAAGTGGGACAACCATCAAGGCCGCCTTTGTTAAAATTGAAGGGGCGATTGTTAACAGAAAAAAGGAAAGGACCGTCTGAGGGAAAACCGGGCCAAGTATGTACACATTGCCAAAACCGGTCATACCGCCATAATGATCGTTGGCGTAAACATGGAAGGTGTTCTGTTGTGGTAGTAATCAACACCCGGTGAAGGATTGCCCCGAAATACGAAGACCGGACCAAACAGTGCAACCACGAAGGCGGCTAACGGCCAGGGTAACCGAGCAAGGATGCTGCTCGAGCATTTGCACTAGCCGGACATGAGGCTCCGGAGGCAAGGGCGTGGTGGAAGGTACGCTTCTAATATCTAGCCACTACGCTAAAGTACTATTTGACCCTGGATCAACGCATTCATTTGTCGCACCACATTTTGTACACAAGTTGCATGCATGCATGGAACATATGCCTATAGGTTTAGAAGTGTCCACTCCTATGGGCGCAAGCCGAATATGAGATATTATCTATAATGCATGCGAAGTTAAGATTGATGAGATAAACTTTCCTGCTGATTTGATCTTGCTACCTATATCCGAATACGACATTATATTGGGAATGAACTGGTTTATCGCACACCATGCACAAATGGACCGCCATCGCAAGTCCATTAAACTATGTGAACATTGTAAGCCGAAGTGGAAATTTCGGGAAAGCGGCACGGGTTAAGATTGCCCCAATCATTTCAAAGCAATGAAAGCGGGGGAAGGCGATCACTAGAGGGGCACAAGGGTACTTGGCGTTTGTAATTAACAAACCTAAGGTTGAGACACAAATTAATCAAGTACCTATAGTATCGGAATATACAAATGTATTTCCACAAGAACTCACCACTTGTCCCTCGGATAGGGAAGTTGAGTTCACCATCGGTATTACCAGGAACCGCCCCGATCGCGAACGCCGTATAGAATGGCTCTGTTGAGTTGCAAGAGTTGAAGACTCAATTACAAAAGCGATGGATGTGGGATTTATCCGACCGAGCACGTCTCCGTGGGGAGCACCGGTCTTGTTTGTCAAAAAGAAAGATGGCACATTAAGGCGTGTATAGACTATCGCGGACTTAACGGCGTGACCATCAAGAACAAATATCCCCTCCCGAGGATAGACGAATGTTTGATCAACTTGAGGAGCGACGATGTACTCAAGTTTGATTTACAACAAGGATATTATCGATTAAAGATCCGTGAAGAGGGCGTTTCCAAAACAGCATTTCGGACGAGGATATGGACACTACGAGTTTGTAGTGATGCCTTTCGTCTAACAAACGCACTGGCAACGTTTATGGATCTAATGCATCGAGTCTTTCAACCTTATTTGGATCAATTCGTAGTGATATTCATTGATGACATACTCGTATACTCCAAGTCTAAAAGAGGAGCATGAGCGTCATCGAAAATTGTTTTAGAGACACTACGAGCACAAGTTGTATGCCAAATTCGGCAAGTGCGAATTTTGGCTTAGTGAAGTCGCATTCTTGGGACACATAGTATCAAACCTTTGGGATCGCCGTAGATCCGAAAATCTGAGGACGGTGGTTGAATGGAAACAACCCGAGTGTCAGAACGGAGATTAGAAGTTTCTTAGGACTAGTTTGGATATTATCGAAGATTTATCCAAGATTTCTCCAAGATATAGGACCACTCACTCGACTAACCCGGAAGCAAGTCAAGTTTGAGTGGAATGACAAGTGTGAGGCTAGTTTCAAGAGTCTGAAGAACGACTTACTACGGCTCGGTCTTAGCCCTTCCAAAGGGAAGAAAACTTTGTCGTCTACGGTGACGCATCAAAGGAAGGACTAGGAGCGAGACTCATGCAAGAAGGAAAGGTCATTGCTTACGCATCACGAAAACTCAAGCCGTATGAAGCCAATTACCCAACGCATGACTTGGAATTGGCGCAATAGTGTTGGCGTTAAAGAAATGGAGGCACTACCTCTATGGAGCAACATTCACGGTTTACACGGATCATAAGAGCCTAAAGTATCTATTCTCTCGGAAAGAACTCAATTTGAGGCAACGGAGATGGATGGAGTTAATAGAAGATTATCACTTTGATATTCAATACCATCCCGGGGAAAGCTAACGTAGTAGGCGCCTTAAGCGAAAAGACGAGTTTAGCTAGACTAATGATTCGAGAGTGGAGATCATTAGAAGAATTGAGCACTTGGAATCGGCGAGAACCGATTTTCGAATTTCATGTGCTAATATCTCGATTAAACCCGATCTCGAAGCGAGATCAAAGTAACACGGGGATTGACGTGCAACTTCAAAAACTAAAGAGAAGATACTCAAAGGAGAGAGATCAGAATTCTCGTACGGGAAGATGGGACCATCGATTTCGGAATAGAATTTGTTTACCGAGTGATGAGCAACTTAGGAACAGAATCCTCTCGAAGCACACCGTTCGAAATACACTATACATCCTGGAGGAAACAAGATGTATAAGGACTTGAAACAAAGACATTCTTGGTGGGCAAACATGAAGAACCAGGTAGCGAGTTCGTTGCGAGATGCTTGACTTGTCAACGAGTAAAAGCGAACACCAACGACCATCCGGTTTTATTACAACCGTTGAGAATTCCCAGTGGAAATGGGAACACATAACGATGGACTTCGTGACGGATCTACCGAGGACTAGACGAGGCGATGATGCTATATGGGTAGTCGTGAGACCGACTCACGAAATCGCACACTTCCTACCCATGAAGAAAAGCGAAGCTTGCGAAAACTTGCGCAAATTTATATCAGAGATCATTCGACCGCATGGAGTGCCGGTCGATATAGTGTCGACAGAGACCCGAGATTTGTCTCAGTTCTCGGAAATGCTTACATAAGGAAGGTGGGTACCTCACTAAGTTTCAAAGACAAAGAAGACATCCACAAAGCGATGGCGATGCGGCGAACAATTCAAACCCTGGAAGACATGCTGCGAGCATGTACGTTGGACTTCCAAGGAAGTTGGGATTCGTACTTACCATTGGCCGAGTTCGCCTATAATAACGGCTATCGAGGCCCACAATTGGGATGGCACCTACGAAGCCTTGTACGGGCGAAAGTGTAGATCTCCACTACACTTTGGGAGATTGATGACCAATGGACTCCAAAGAGAAAGCGAAAGTCGCCTCGATTCCAAAGGTCGACTTAGTTCGGGAGGCCATGGAGAAGGTCAAGTTGATTAAGGAACGGATCCGCATGACTCGGAGCCGCCAAAAGAGTTACGCTTGAGACAAGAGGAGAAAGGACTTGGAATTTGAAGCCTAGGAGATGAAGTATTCCTCGGATGTCTCCACGGAAAGGATTGATCAATCCAAAGAAAGGAGGCAAGTTGAGTCCGAGATATGTTGGACCTTACAAGATTTTGCGAGAGGATCGGGAAGTTAGCCTACCGACTTGAGTTACTGCAAGCACGATGCTGCGGGAATGCACGATGTATTCCATGTATCGAGATTGAAAAGGTATCAACCGGATCCTCGAGCACATCATCACTCGTGATGCTCCTCCTCTAATGGAAAATTTATCTTACAGAAACCAATCGAGAATCATTGACGGCCCAGTGCGTCGGTTGCGTTGCGTAGAGATTCCAATGGTTAAAGTTGTATGGCGGAATCACAACCGAGACGAAGACGCAACGTGGGAGATGGAAGAAGACATGAGGAATCAATATCCGAATTGTTCAAGAGAATTTGGGGACCAAATTCTTTTAAGGAAAGGGTGAATGTGAGACCCCGAATTTTAACGTGAGATTCGGTGTTATGTAGTGATTATTTATTTGGCTATGTATCACAAACCTATTATTAATGAAACTCGACTCTATTTTTATTTATTCATTCCAACGTCAATTACGCATTTCGCATTTTTAGAGCTTAGCAATTTTATATTCTTCCTCTAGTATTAATACTTGATCGAATGACTACTACTTTAGGAATATTAGACCCCAACAATTTAGGAGTACATTCCAATCCTTATCCTAATATTTCATCTTATTCTATAATTCATCCCAACCAATTTCCCAATCAATTTTTTTTTTTAAAAAAAAAAATAATTTTTTTTATATTTTTAAAAATTTCGAAAATTACCATAAATGGGAGGTTGTTTCATATTCTTTTCAAGACCTACAATTATATATGTATATATATATATTTACATATATATATTAATATTTTTTTCTCAACTTTTGGTCACATGCTTAAAGGATGGACAAACTTTTCTTTCCACCAAATTCTAATAAATAAAAATACCAACACCATGATTATTATTCTCTCCAACTTTTGGCTCCTTGTCTTAGGGAATCAATCATTTTGTTATTTTTTTCTTTATCTACCAATATTATTCATTTCATAATTATCATAAAAACACAAGACTTGCTTCCATTTTCCTCTCTAAAGGATCAAATTCTTCAAGCATAAGGTAAGAATATCTTCATTTCTCCCAACTCTATTTTTCTTCTCCAATCCTCAACCTTATACCTTCACCATCTAATAATGTTGAATCCTTCTTGTTGAGGTACTCCTAGAGAAAATTCTTGAAGAATTAGAGACCTAGATTTGACTACAAACTTGAAGAGGAAATTCAAGATTTCATATTATTAAGGTGAGAAAATTATGGTTTTAGTATTTTTCTCTTGACAACATGAAGAATTAATTTTTGACTCAAGAATATAAATTTTTGGAGTTTAGGGGCTGACCTACATCATCTCAAGTGGAGGTTAGAGGCTTGAAGGAAAATTTCCATTTTGAGACTACTTGAAGATATTAAGGTGAGTAGTAACCATTTGGTACTAGTATATTTTCTTTTGACTTGAGACTTTAATTTTAACACCAAAATATGGTTTGGATACCATTTAGGGGCTGATCTTCAAGAGTTTTAGTCAAGAAGTTGATTCAAGGAAGAAGACCACATTTTAGATCAACCCGAGAAACTACTACGAGGTGGGTGGAAAAATTCTTTCAACTTCTAGGTGTTTTAAATTGAAAATATGCATGTAGTATTTTGTTATTGAGCACTTGAGATATATATTATGTATTGCATGCTATTTTCTTGTATCAAGTTGGAAAAATTCTCAAGTGTTGCTCAAAAATGTGATTTATCGAAAAATAGGGCATACATGCACATTTTATTGTTATACTTGATGAAATTTTGTATGAGAAGGATATGTATGTGTATGACTCTTGAAATCTATGTTTTGAATGATTTATAACCTGGACAAGTCGAGCATAATTGATTAAATTTCAACTTTTGGACTTAAAATGCAAAAATGGAAAGTTGGTGGACTTAATTGCAAGAAAAATAAAATTTAAGGGACTCCTCTGTAATTTTCGATTTTTGGGACTGAACTCAGGTTCAAAAATTATGTTTTGATATTTTAATAAAGTTTTAAGAGTTTTTAGATAAATAAAATCAACCCTTGAAAGCCCAAGGACTAGATTGTAAAATTTGAGAAGTTTAGGGGCTATTTTGCAAATTTCGAAACTGTACCAGACCCTAATTTTGAAATTTGAAATTTTAACTCTTAAGGGACTGGAAATAACATATTTTAAGTGTATTCCAAAAATCCAAGTGTTTAGAGCTTGGAAAGTAATTTTTAAAAATTGAGGGACCAAATTGTAAAAGATTAAACTTGAGGACCCAAATGAAATTTCCAGGACTTATGCAGCCCATGCACCTGGAAATACTAATTTAACTATAACATAATTATATTTTGGACCCAAGGTTCAAATTTCATAACAATTGGACCCCTAAAAGCCTTAAAGGCAATTATTTCAAAATGGGACAAAAATGAGATTTTCAAAAGTTAAGGGACCTATACTTATGGCGTTTTAAAACTGTTTTTGTTCCAATTTCCCACTAACCTTAGTGACATTTTCCAACTGGAATCACATTAAAAGCCCTCCCGGTTTGTGAGTTCGATTATTTTAAACTTAAGGCCCGAAATGACAATTTTAACAAATTTGGGGCCAATGTGAGAATTTGATAAAAACTCGACCTCAAAACTTTAAAAACCTGAATCTCTGAACAATTTAGAGATTTTAGGAACTGACCTCATAATTTTTCAAGGTCGGGATATTTATTTATTCAATTTTTAACCCCAAAAGTATTGGTTTTTACAAAACGGGGCTAATTGTAAATTTTTCTTTTTATCAAGGACCTAACTTAAATTATTTTTCATTTACTAAAACAGCCCTGGACCCTCTGACTTTAGTTATTAATTAAAATATTTTATTTTCTCAAAAACTACTTGACTTATCGGATCGTCTTGACCGATTAAAACCCAATCGCGGGCGACTTCCTCGTGTTGCGATTTCGAATCTATAACGGACTTATGTTCCACCTAATATTTCAAGATATCGAAGATTGCTTATCCTCCCGATAATCATCTTCATCCAAATAACTCCACCAACGCCATAATTACTTTACGCAAATTTTCGAAAACTTTTTATGAATCGCTTCCCGAATCAATATACTCATTGCCTAGTTGACTACGAACGTGTACTTAATTTCTTGCCTCGAGTCAACTTGGTGTGTCGAGCTCACGATCTCGGAATGGATACGTCGGGGATGGAACCGGCAGCTCGGCCTGCTATTCCACTCTTAGGCCCCATCGCCCTAATCCCGCATGGCGAGGGACGGAGTTTGTCCAAGGAAGCGGGTCGTAGTACTTGAGGTATAATCATGATTATGACAAATCCGAGCCTTGCTAGCTCCACTTTGTGGATTTTGTCTTTGCCTATGGAGCGATAAGGTGACAGGTCTTGGACCATCTTGCTCGGGAGTTACAAGGAAGAACGAAGGAATCGCTGCCGATCTACACGATTCCGGAGTTAATCGGACCCGTTTGGTTGGCGCTACAAACGTGCACGCAACCGCTACTTGTATTGCATAGGTTGGCGCTACAAACGTGAGAGACGCAACCGCTACTTGTCTTGCATAGGATTGGCTTTACAAATCCGCACGCAATCCTCATGTTTACTTGGACCATAGTGCCTCGCTTGACCATGAACTGTTTTCTCAAATTGTATAAGTATATTACTTAATATGTTTATCACGGCGCTTGTGGGTGTGTGTGAAATCATGCATCATCTCTCACACGTTTTCATACAACTAAATTTTCGCATTAACTATTTATATCGCCACACTTGCACACGATCACCCCATCCACATTTGAGATTTTTGTCTCATTCCCTCCTCGTTTTCTAACCTTTAGATGAAGAGTACGTTGAAGGCACCGAACCTCTGATTGAATCCCTATCGGTGTTGTGGAGCGACATTTCCTTTTTCTTTTATTTGTTGTTGGACTCCTTCATTTTATTTTGTTTGACTGTAAGTTAATTAAGATAATCTTTTGGGTTGTATTCGGATCTTGCGGACCTTAAGATGTAATTTGTACTCGTGGTTATTTTAAATTCATTTGCATTAGACTCTATTTTCCTTGAAATTTTGTATCTTTGGTTTATTTGTTGATTTATTTGTTTAAGTGATTGATCGTTGTCGCGTCACGTTTGGGGCGTGACATGGTAAGTCAATAAATTGATTGTAATCATTACTATAGATACCATAATTATTTATTATTTTGTTTATTCAATCTATAGCTATCATCAATTATTGATTGAAAGAATTGTAAAACTAAGCTTTTGGTAAAACAATTGAGAGTATCTATTTATATTTTTAATCGAATTTGATTATGTTACACACAACGGATAATTGACAAGAAATTTAACAAAAATTAAGAAAACCGTACCTTATGATTAAATATTTGTCACTTTAGAGAAATGTATTAACTTAAAAAAAAAAGACAATAATTGTCAATGAGAGTTTTGTTTTTTAATTTCTAATTAAGGGTGCACAAGTTTATGATTGGACAACAATATATTACCTTAATTAAGAAAAATAACTAATTAAAATATTTACAAAACTAAAAATGGTAACGAATATTTGATTGTTTGAAAATTGTACATATCTATTTCATATCTTGATATGAGATTAATAAAACTAATCAAATTGACGTTAAATAATTGACATGATCAATCAATACTACAATTATCCTATAAAATCAATCATATAATTACTTAATTAGTATATGTATTATTTTATATAGTTTATTAACTATAACTTTAGAAAACAATCATAGAATTGTTGGTGCCCTTACTTTGGTAAATCTATATTGGAAGATGAAATAATCAATATCTAGCGACTAATGTATGTTTTGGGGTTATCCAAAATTGACGGTGTTTTTCTTTGGTAAGTCAATAGAAAGATTTTTTGTAACGATAATAATGTGTTGTTAGCTCAATATGTGATAATTAATAATTATATTGTCAACCAATGTCATTAAATAAATTGATGTAAAATCAATTATATAATCATTTATATAGAATTAATCGATTGATGTTACATTTTAAAATAAACTTTCGATTAAAATTTTTGGATTGTCAAACTTTCCAATGTATTTTATCATTTCTTTTGATTGATGAGCGATTCACATCAATCCATTGTTGATCAAAATGAGAAAACTCATGGGGTTTACATACATCTATTGAAACTAAATGTCAAAGAATGAATATTGATATCAATTGTACTATTTCTATACACTGTTTTCAGTTATATCATGTTTATGTTCGTAAGTTTTTTAGTGGATTACTATAATATTGTTGTAAACTTTATGTTAATACTACTAACGTTTATATCAATGACATAATAGTTCATTTTAAATTTTATTTACGATTTTTTCTACCATGTTATTTTGAATAATATCTCAATTTACATTTTTGATTAACAATGTGAAGTATTCATTTTTTTCAACAGTACAAGTACAATATAAAAATACATGTCTCACAAATTATATATAATTGTTTATAGAGAAGTGTGTGAGAAAGAAATGGATATATAAAAAAATAATTTAGAGACATGCATAAATTGAGGGATAATTTTGAACGAGTTGAATTTAGACATTTAAGTTTATAATTTTGAAAATATAAAATTGATAGATAAATTTTTGTTTTTAATAACCTTATATGAATATTACTACTAAAATAAAGTAGTAAATACCAGTTCATGTTAATAGATATTATAAAATAATTATATTAAAATAAAAATATACGTGCAACGCACGGGATGAATTACTAGTTCAAACTAATTATACCAGTCTTAGACTCTTAATTAGTCCTAATTACGTGAAGCTGAGCCTGAGATGCTACGTGAACTAAATCTTCAGCTATTATATTTTTTTCCTGTAGATTATTAAAATGAAAATGTCATCGTCATGAAAAAACGTAGTTATCTATCAAAATTGTAGCTAGCAGGATGGGATCTTATTGTCAGAATTGTTTTGGGAAAGGACAATGGCGTCAATAAATGAACAAGGGGCCTGAATAAGAATTTAAAAATCGTCAATTATATATTCTATTTTGGCGTATGAGTACTATTTAAGTTATCGATTTTGTTTTAG
The DNA here is from genome assembly GCA_016081115.2 of Rehmannia glutinosa. Taxonomy (NCBI): domain Eukaryota; kingdom Viridiplantae; phylum Streptophyta; class Magnoliopsida; order Lamiales; family Orobanchaceae; genus Rehmannia; species Rehmannia glutinosa. Next base: position 660,005 of record JABTTQ020002284.1, read on the forward strand.
CAGGCACAAATTTAGAAGTTAGTATATTCTTAATTATATTTAGGTACAAATGAAATTAAAATAATCAAATTCCTTAAGCGTTGTTTGGTTGTCAGTTTGAAAAATAAATGTTTGCGCGCCATATGATCAATTATAAATGTAAAAGACGACACATTTGTTCGGAGGTCACCCTCAATCCTTTTCCAGTTACTGAAAGAAAAATGTCAAAAATTATTTTTATATTTCTATTTTGTAATTGTATGTAATATATATTACAATAAAATCACAACCTAATATCTTGTCGATATTATGGACAAAATCAAACATCAAAAGATAATTGTCATAATCCGCACTCAAAATTTCAACCACCAACATTAAGGGATCGGATAATTAAAATAACATCACTGAGGTTTGGGCTAATTAAAAATCCTAGAGATGTTACAACACTAAAAATAACTCATCAGTTTGATTATATCTTAAAATTAAAGAGAATTGTATAACTTAAGGACAATTATATGGATTTCTAATTTTTTTATCTTATGAATTGAAAAATATAAGACGAAATCAAATTTTAAGTTTTTTTTTTTTTTTTGCAGTTTTCAAAAATTTCTAGGTTTTTTTGCAATTAGCCCGAAAGGGGGAGGGGGTGTTTTTGTAATTATCCACCAACATTAATTTTGAGTGGAACTTTTTGCACTAGTAATTTCTTTATCAAATCAGTAATTTAATTGATTTTATGACCGATTCTCGTTCATATGATCAAATTCAGTTCGGATCTTTTATCTATTTTCCGTTTCATTTAGTATTTCAACACACTAAACAAATATTACATATACAATTAGGACATCATATTATACACATGTAGCACTAAAATAGTAATAATGCTCATAGAAAACTTATAACCCAAAAAAACAAAAAAAAAAAACAAATTGTACCTATAAATACCTCATAACATTCAAAGCATTACATGTCTACCTGCTTCATTTCCCAACAACTACACTACAACAAAATATGGGTTCTGAAACCATGAATAAGCTCCCAATCATAAATTTCTCCAACCTCAAGCAACAAACTCCAACGTGGGAATCCGTGAAAATCCAAGTCGTGAAAGCCCTGGAAGAATACGGTTGTTTTGAGGCCATATTCGATGAAATACCTCTTAATCTCCGGGAATCAATAATTGATGGATTACGACAACTTTTTGATCTCCCTTTGCAGAACAAATTACGAAACAGATCCAATAAGCCCTACCATGGCTACGTTGGACAGTATCCGATGGTTCCACTCTACGAAAGCTTGGGGATCGGGGATGCCCTTTCCCCTGGAAAAATTGAAAGCTTCACAAATCTCATGTGGTCCGAAGGCAATCCCACTTTCAGGTATGTATTATATGCGTAAAATTCTTTCGTTTGAGTGTTTGCAAACACTTAAAAAAAAAGTGATTGTTAGCTTTTGACAAGAAGAAAAAGAGTAATTTTTAGTGTTTTTATCAACTTTTGTATCAAACTCAGTATAATTTTAATCGAGAACTTAAAACTTGGGGAATGTGTTTTAGATTTCGGTTCTATTTTGGTTTTATTTTGAAATTTTTATAAGTATTTTAATAACTTATTCATCAAACACCTTTGGGTTTAATTCCAATTATGGTCATGTACGTACAACGCTAATTAGTCCTGTAAGTATATTCTATGTGACAATTTTGATATCGTAAATATAAAAGGGTCTAATATTAATTTGGTACTATACGCATATCTTATGTAGCAATTTTTGACCTCTGTGCAATTTTGGCTCTATAAGTTATAACTTTGTACAATTTTTGTCTCGAAAGGGTGAATATTGAAGTATCTATTTTGGACAAAAATTGCACAAAATTAGAACTTATAGAACCAAAATTGCACAAAAATCAAAATTTGTGAGACGGAAATTGCTAGATATGATACTTGCAAGACAAAATATGTCGCACCTTTAGATTATAAGATCAAAATGCAGAAAAACCAAAACTTATGAGACCAAATATACCACCTTTATACTTACAGGACCAAAATTGCTATTAAGCCAACACCTTTCCATTAACTGTTTTTCACTTCTACTACAACAACATAAGTTTTTACACACTCTAATTCTAGAGGGTAGTTTTTTTTTTTTTTTTAAATTTGCCATTTTTTTCTTATATTCTCTTCTTACCAGCAAGAGTGTATCGTCCTTCTCCGAGCAATTGTCGCAATTGGACAAGATTGTTAGGACAATGGTCGTGGAGAGCCTTGGACTGGAAAAATACATGGACGAGCATATGAATTCCACAAATTACCTTGTAAGAGTTCAGAAGTATGATGGGCCTAAAAGCCAAGAGACTAAGCTTGGATTGACATCCCACACGGACAAGAACATTGTGACAATATTGTATGGTAATGAGGTCAAAGGATTGGATGTGCTAACAAAAGATGGGAATTGGATCAATGCTGAGCCTTCAAAGAATTCTTTCATTGTTATGATTGGAGACTCTTTGCTTGTAAGTGCTTCAACTTTCACTATACTCTCAAGTTTAATTTTTGGATAATTACAAAAAGACCCCTGAGTTTCGGGCTAATTACAAAAAAATCCAGAGATTTTTGAAAATTACACAAAACCCCTTTAGCTTTAATTCAACTTGCATTTTCCCTTTCATAAACAAAAATCATTTCAAAAACTCCCTTGACATTTATAAAAATATTACAACTACCCCCTTAAATTTTAGACAAAATCAAACTTGATGGTTTTTTTTATGTAGTTAGCCAAAACTCTAGGGATGTTTATGTAATTATCCCTTAATTTAATTTTACATTGATCGGATCAAATTCTAATATGATTTTATAGTTGGGTGAAGGTAGTCGTCCCACTTTCGAGTCTATAACATAGACTTTATGTTCAAATTTATTATCAACTCCTGCATGTTTCAAGATCTTTTGAGTGCTTATAATATGTTAGATTTTATTTCAAAGCTAATTTATTGAAGTGTTTATATAAAATAAGATTATAATAGTTTTGTAATTAAAATGGTCAAAATCAAAGAAGATTGTTTGAATAAGATCTTATTTTGAAAATAAGTTGGGTCCCCCCCTTTTTTCAAAACAGGTTATAAGCTCATGATATTATTTTCGGAGCTTATGATATCTTTATTAAGAAAAAATATCAAATCACTTTTAAAGAACTAAGTTCTGTCAAATACCCTGTAATATTTCATGATATATACTTAAGACAACTATTATTAATTTGCAGGCATGGACAAATGGACGGTTGCATTCTCCTTATCACAGGGTAATGAGGACCGGAGATGAAGCTAGATACTCGATCGGATTATTTTCAGTTCCTAAATCAGGATACATAATTAAGGCCCCTGAAGAGATGGTAGATGAAGATCACCCTTTACTCTTCAAGCCCTATGATCATATTAAATTTCTTGATTTTTACTATTCTGAAATCGGTCAGAGAACCCCAGAAGCTCTAAAGGCTTATTGTGGAGCCTAACCATTTGTATGTATAAAAAGGCCCAAATTGTAGGTTTGTGTGAATAAGCATCCATTTATGGTGGATGTGTGTGTGGGTGTGTGTATGATGCTATATATGTTGTTTTTTTTTGAAGAAGAAGTGATGCTATGTATGTTATGTGTCTCAAGATTGATGATCCTGTTTTACTACAATTTGTATGTTAAATCATGTTTTACTTTATATTACATAAGTGGGACTTACTACCAAGTATATACCACCTCCTATATACACATAAGTTATCATTTTCAATTTAAAATTTTAAAATGGACTCTACCACTATCAAATCCATCAAATTATATATTGTTACTTTTTAAAAATCATCATTTAAATGCGTACTTGCATATCAGGCATTGTCACGCTTTTCAATGAGAAAATTTCAAAATCACTTCAAGAAAACATCAAATTCCAACAAAATAATTCCAATGAAATAGAAAACTATTGGAATTTTTAAAATTCCAACAGAATTTACAATGCTACATTATACCATTGGAAATTCCAATGAAAATTCCAACGACAAATAAAACCGTTGGTATAAAATGTTGGAATTTTTATTGGATTTACAATTTTAACAGAAATTCCAACACCACAACAACCCGTTGGAAAATTCAAATAGTGATTCCAACAGTAATAATAAACTATTGGAAATGCTATTGGGATTTTAAAAATTCCAACAGAAATTCCATCGCTGAAATATAACATTGGAAAATTCCAACAAAAAATTCCAACGGTAAACTAAATATTGGAATTAATCGTTGAAATTTCTGTTGGAGTTTTTAAAATTCCAACGGAAATTCCAATGGTACAACATGTTGTTGGAAAATTCCAATGGAATTCCAATACCATTGGAAAATATTAATAGGGGTTACAAGATTTGATAATATTATCCATATCAATAAAATATATCTTATCTTCTGGAGTCAATCATATTAAAACTACATAGTTAAATGTATTTGACTTGGGACAAAATTGATGATGGGTGACCTACTGGGAAGTTAAAGATATAAGATAATGAGATAAAATGATTGAATATTCCAATAAATATATACCATTGGAATTACCATTGGACTAAATTACAATAGTATAACTCCGTTGGAATAACGGTTGGAGTTTTTTCCAACGATTATATATATTCCAACGGTATAACTCTGTTGGAATTAGTGTTGGAAAAAATATTGGAGTTTTTTCCAACGGGTGTATATTCCAATGAATAATAACGTTGGAAAAACCGTTTGAATATTTTTCGTTGGAATTTCTATTGGAATTTTATCATTCCAACGACCATTTTACCAACGATGCATTTTATATTGGAATTTCTGTTGGAATCGATAATTCCAACGGTAATTGGCCAAATTCCAACAAATTTTTAATTTCCGTTGGAATCTCCTTGTTTTCTTGTAGTGAAGGTTGTATTAAATTTAAACCAAATATATTCTGATGTTATACCCTTAAAAAATTTCATTAAAACTTTTATAACCAAATATTATATTTTCAGTTCTACACATAATTCCAATAAAATTTGGAAATCCATGTCAATTGGATGAAAAATGAAATTCCTCGATAGATGAAACCTCTACGGCAGAGTTATGTCCATAAGAAGTTGAATGCATGTACTTAGCTTTTCTAATTTAATTTTTTGGAATTGTAGTGTTGGAATTAGAAATGCCAAATGTGAATGTGCTTATGAACTTTAAGGTTAAAGACTGAAGCACGAAACAGAACCATTATGTTAAATTAGTATCACATCCTTGGCAAATTTAATCTTGAGGACAGTTTATTCTTACATCAAAATTACTCAATTTATTATCATCTCCAAACAAAGAAAACAAAATTTATTTTCCTTGTTTTTGGCAAGTGGTTTGTAGGGATGTCAATAGGCAGGTCGGGTTGGGCACATGAAGACCCTGACCCGCTCCGTGCCTAGAATGGGCTGAGTGTATCCATTCTGACCCAGTATAAATAAGAATAAATCTAAAAAAATTGAAAAAAGAAAATTTATATATATTTATAAAATATTCTTTACAAAAGTTGTCATTATCAATTTATAAATGTTAGATGGTGATATTTTGTAAGGTCAAAAGATGAAAAACCCTAGCGAAAAAAACTCTCCTCTCTCATCATGTTTGACCTAGTGTTAACGTCTTCATGCCTCCGGATAATTTTTTCGGCCATCCACCGGCCGGGTATGTCAATTCTTCCATGCCGATCTGCTCTTCGACAGAGTTTTCTTCTCACGTGTGTGCTTAAGATCCATCCATGTAGGTTGCTGTCGTCCATGCCCTTGACGCATCGAAACTTTTATTGTTTATCACCCATCCGTCCTCTTCTTCGATCATCTTGGAGAAGAACTCTAGTCTTGACAGTTATAATGGTCCCCACCCATGATGCGATCTTCCCCAACGCCAAGGTGGTCCCTCAAGGTCATCCGTTCGGTCCCCCCTTGAGGAAGGTACGCGATCTTCATTCCTTGAAGGCAGGTGGTCCCTCTACCATCATGCCTTGGTCCAAGTTAGTTGATACGATCTCCTCATCCATGGCATGGTTGATGTGGTTCCCTCTTCAACAACTAACTTGGCGTCCACATCCCCTTCTCGGATGCCAATTGTTGAAGATCCATCTATCTTGCTCTATAAGAATGCTATTATATATTCTTCTCTCCCCATGGATTCGTCTGTTATCCTCAAGTAACTGGTAATCCTAAATCTTATTCTAATGTAGTTTCTTGTAAAATCAATCAAATCTCTGAACCTGTTAAAAAGGGGATTATTATTATGTCTCTATTGATGAACATATTTATCAACAATGGGTTACGGAGTTCTCTTATTCCCTGATTGGTCGTATGATGTTGGGTATGGGTAGCAATTCTTGGTCTTTGATGCCATTGCACAAACGACTCTCTGAATTATGGAACATTAACAATGACTGGAAATTAATCCCATTAGGTAAGGGGTACTTATGTGTTAAATTTCAAAATGCTATGGATCGCAATAGGGCCCAATCACGGGCTTCTTAGAGTGTTAATCTGGGTTCTATCAAATTATCTCCGTGGGTCCCTGATTTCAATCCTTATAATGTTAATACGTCCATTACAAGTATATGGGTTCATACTTTTGAACTTAGCATTGAATATTGGCATCCCAACGTTATTATGGGAATTGCTAAGTCTATAGGGACCTCAATTCAGATTGATGAATGGTCTTTGAATGGCTCTCTTGGGCACTTTGTTTGTGTTCTAGTTGAATTAATTTGTTCAAGCCTCTTCAAGACTATGTTATGGTCGAGCGTGCGGGACATTGTTCGCTTGTCTCCCTAAGTTATGAGAACTTGCTGGCATTTTGTGCTCATTGTTACATTATGGGTCGTCATTCTTCTGCCTCCTGCCGTAGTGCTGTGAATTCTACCAGGCCTACCGACCCTCCAACTCATGTTGATTCCATTCGTGGTCGATCCAGGGTTCGTAAGGTGTATCGTCCAGTGAATGTTCCTAAGGATAAGGGAAAGGTTGTTGTTAAGTCAATTGAAGAAACAGTTTCTTCTATGTAGGTTAGTTCACCATCCAGGGCTATGAACATCAAGACGATACTCGAGCACGTGCAAAAAACAAAACAAATGACAATGTCACTCTAAAATCCTCTAGAAATAGACGTCCTTCATTTAAACTACGTCTTTAAGTTATTTTTGGTGATTCTTTTTTCCCTTATTCCTTTGGGTTTTCCATGTTAAACTTGGTGTCTTGGCTTATCATTTTTTTTCTTGGTCTTCATTTTATTTGAGATAATTATTTGTGTGTGCGGTTATTATTTTTTATCAGGGCCCATCCACGTTTTCTAACACGTGGTATCAGAGCCTAGGGTAAAATTGGGGTATCTGTGCCTGTTCGTGATGGATTCGAGAGAGAACAACGGGACCATATTTAAATTGACGGTAAATAATTACATGGTGTGGAAGCCAAGAATGGATGATATTCTCTATTGCAAGGATCTTTATGATCCAATAGAGAATGGCAGATGATGAAGATGAGAAAGAATGGAACTGGTTAAACCAAAAAACTATTGGAATGATTCGACATTTCATTGATCAAAGCGTGTTTCACCACTTTACTCAAGAGACGGATGCCCATAGCCTGTGGACAAAATTGGAACCATGTACTAGAGCAAGCACACTCAAAACAAAACTTACTTAATCAGACAACTTGTAAATAACGAGGGAAATTCTGTTGTCGAATACTTGAGTACTTTTCAGAGCATCATAAATCAACTAACAATCGTGGGCTAAAAGTTTGATGATGAGATGCAGGGGTTATTTTTATTGGAATTTTTGTCATACAGTTTTCAGATATTAGTTGTCTCATTTAGCAATTGTGCTCCTGATGGCATTTTGACTGTGGATATGGTCAAAAATAGCTTGTTTAATGAGGAAACAAGGCTAAGGGGACAAGGTGCAAAAATCTCTCAGGCTTTCACCGTTGAGTCATAGGGGAGACATAAAGGCACTGATCGAGATAGAGGAAAAGGGCAGTCAAAATCCCGTGATCCAAGAAAGTGTTATTATCACAACAAACCTTGACACGTCATAAAAGATTGCTATAAGAGAAAACAACATGAAGGAGACTAGAAAAATACAAACCAGAAAAAGGTAGATAGTGAAAATGAGGAAGACACGACTGCCACTATTTTTACTTATGGTGGTGTTATCGTGCTCTCTTCCGAGAAGCATAATTGTCTGCATATAGCAAGTTTAGATGTTGATTGGGTCATTGATTCAGGATCCTCTTTTCATGCAACACCCAACAAGGAATTTTTCAGTACCTACAAAATGGGAGATTTTGGTACTGTCAAGTTCAGAATAAAAATAAAGCAAGTATTGTTGGTGTGCGTATCCAGATAAATACTGGTTGCACGTTGATTTTGAAAGATATTCGACATGTGCCAAATCTACCTATTAATCTGAATTCTAGAGTGAATTTGGACCATCGAGGTTATGTTAGTGTATTCGGCAATGAAAGGTGGAAGATTACAATAGGATCGATGGTGGTTCCGAAGGGAGATATATTGGGTAATATGTAGAAGACTCGTGCAAAAGTGTGCTCTGTTGGACTAACTACAGCTAAGGACGATTCTTCATCAAATCGGTGGCAAGTGATAACTCTTTGTGAGGATGAGAGATTTTGTCAAGGAAGACCCTCATTTCTTTTGCCAAAGGTATGCAATTAATTTTTTGTAATTGTTGTTCTGATAAGTAGATAGTAGGAAAGTTTCATTTTCGCTTATTATTTTTTAAAAAAAAGTGTTATGTGCAATGTGTTTGCACATAGGAGTTGCGAATAGAATTTCATTGAGATGTCGTTACATGTATTTTGTGTGAATTTTAGTAATGTAAAAGTTATGGGAGATGTAGTGCACCAGAAGATACAGAGATGTCAGGATGTTGGAGACTACACATCCATGACTTAATGTCAGATCTTGCTTAATTTTCATCTTTGTTAGAGGTGTGTGCGGCCAAAGAAGATTGTTTGGATGATATTCTCGATGCTTACGGAACCAGTGATATGCCACTCACTTGGAGTGTTGAGCCGAGAGTGAGTTATATCCTTGTGAGGCCCCGAATTTTAACAACGTGAGATACGGTGTTATGTAGTAATTATTTATTCGGCTATGTATCACAAACCTATTATTAATGAAACGCGACCCGACTTTTACTTATTCTTCCAACGTTAATTACGTCTTTCTCGTTTTCGAGCCTAGCGATTTTATATTCTCCTCTAGTATTAATACTTGATCGAATGACTACGACTTTAGGAATATTAGACCTTCAACAATTTAGGAGTACATTCCAATCCTTATTTTAATATTTCATCTTATTCTATAATTCATCCCAACCAATTTCCCAATTAATTTTTTTTTAAAAAAAAAGAAATAATACGTAATTCTTATTTCACTTCTTTATTTTTTAAATTTCTAATATTTAATTGTAGATATTTATAATTTTTATTTTCGTTCAATTTTTTTAAAAAAAAAATATTTTTTTTATATGTTTTTAAAAAATTTCGAAAATTACCATAAATGGGGAGGTTGTTTCATATTCTTTTCAAGACCTACAATTATATATGTATATATGTATATATATTTATATATATTATTTTTCCTCTTGATGACATGAAGAATTAATTTTTGACTCAAGAATATGAATTTTTGGAGCTTAGGGGCTGACCTACATCATTTCAAGTTGAGGTTAGAGGTTTGAAGGAAAATTTCAATTTTTGAGACTATATTTTAGATCAACCCGAGAAACTACTTCGAGGTGGGTGAAAAAATTCTTTCAACTTCTAGGTGTTTTAATTAAAATGCATGTAGTATTTTGATTTTGAGCACTTGAGATATATATTATGTATTGCATGCTATTTTCTTGTATCAAGTTGGAAAAATTCTCAAGTGTTGCTCAAAAATGCGATTTATCGAAAAATTGGGCATACATGCACACTTTATTGTTATACTTGATGAAATTTTGTATGAGAAGGATATGTACGTGTATGACTCTTGAAATCTATGTTTTTAATGATTTATAACCTGGACAAGTCGATCATAATTGATTAAATTTCAACTCTTGGACTTAAAATGCAAAAATGAAAAGTTGGTGGACTTAATTGTAAGAAAATAAAACTTAAGGGACCCCTCTATAATTTTCTATTTTTGGGACTGAACTCAGGTTCAAAAATTATTTTTTGACATTTTAATAAAGTTTTAAGAGTTTTTAGATAAATAAAATCAACCCTTAAAAGCCCAAGGACTAGATTGTAAAATTTTAGAAGTTTAAGGCTATTTTGCAAATTTTGAAACTGTACCAAACCCTAATTTTAAAATTTGAAATTTTAACTCTTAAGGGACTGGAAATAACATATTTTAAGTGTATTCCAAAAATCCAAGTGTTTAGAGCTTGGAAAGTAATTTTATAAAAATTGAGGGACCAAATCGTAAAAGATTAAAATTTAGGACCAAAATGAAATTTCCAGAACTTATGCAGTCCATGCACCTGGGAATGCTAATTATAATTTGGACCCAAGGTTCAAATTTCATAACAATTAGACCCCTAAAAGCCTTAAATGCAATTACTTCAAAATGGGGCAAAAATGAGATTTTCAAAAGCTAAGGGACCTATACTTATTTCTTTTAAAAACTGCTTTTGTCCCAATATACCACTGACCTTAGTGACATTTTCCAACTGCAATCACATTAAAATCCCATTCCGGTTTGTGAGTTTCAATTATTTTAAACTTAGGGCCCAAAATGATAATTTTAACAAATTTGGGGCCAATGTGTGAATTTTATAAAACTCGACCTCAAAACTTTTAAAACCTGAATCTCTGAACAATTTAGAGAATTTAGGAACTGACCTCATAATCTTTCAAGGTCGGGATATTTATTTATTTAATTTTTAACCCCAAAAGTATTGATTTTTACGAAACGGGGCTAATTGTAAATTTTCTTTTAACAAGGGCCTAACTCAAATTACTTTTCTTTTGCTAAACAGTCCTGGACCCTCTGACTTTAATTCTTAATTAAAATATTTTATTTGCTCAAAAATCACTTGACTTATCGGACCGCTTTGACCGATTAATACCCGATCGCGGGGCGACTTCCTCGTCTTGCGATTTGAATCTATAACGGGACTTATGTTCCACCTAATCTTTTAAGATATCGAAGATTGCTTATCCTCCCGATAATCATCTTCATCCAAATAACTCCACCAACACCATAATTGCTACTCGCAATTTTTAAAAAAAATTCCTGAACTGCTTCCCAAAATCAATAATACTCGACTGCATGGTTGACTACCTGAACTTGTGTTTACTTTCCTGCTTGAGTCAACTTGGTGTGTCGAGCTCACAGTTGGAATGGATACATCGGGGATGGAACCGGGCAGCTTTTTTATTCCACCTTCCGCCCCATCGTCCTAACCCCAATCGAGGGACGGAGTTTGTCCAAGGGAAGCGAGTCGTAGTACTTGAGGTATAATCATGATTATGACAAATTCGAGCCTTGCTAGCTCCACTTTGTGGGTTTTGTCTTTGCCTATGGAGCGATAAGATGACAGGTCTTGGACCATCTTGCTCGGGGAGTTACAAGGAAGAACGAAGGAATCGCCCGATCCACACGATTCTCGAGTTAATCGGACCCGTTTGGTTGGCGCTACAAATCCGTATGCAACCGCTACTTGTATTGCATAGGTTGGCGCTACAAATCCGTATGCAACCGTTACTTGTCTTTCATAGGGTTGGCGTTACAAATCCGTACGCAATCCTCCTGTTTGCTTGGACCATAGTGACTGCTTGACCATGAACTATTTTCTTAACTATATAAGTATATTACTTAATTATATTTATCACGACGATTGTGGGCTATGTGTGAAATCATGCATCATCTGTCACGCGTTTTCATACAACTAAATTTATTGCATTAACTATATACATATCGCCACACTTGCACACGATCACCCCATCCACTGAGATTTCTGTCTCACCATCTCCTGTTTTCTAACCTTAGAAGATGACTTTGCCGAAGAAGCTGAACCTGCCTTGGATTGAATTCTCGTGCTCCGCCTGTTGGACTTACTTCCTATTGATATCTATGTTGTTGGATTGCTTTCTTTTATTTTTCTACTGTTGGACTCTTTTATTTTATTTTGCCATTTTGGACTGTAATTTAAGGGCGTAGGACCCTTGACACTTAAGCTGGTGATATGATGTGTACTTTATTTCCTAGTTCTGGACTGTAAGCTATTTGGTTGTTGGGATGTATTTGTAATCGTGTTGTACTGGTAGTTTTCCGTTGCTTTAGACCTTGCTTCACTTGGGATTGTTGCATCGTTTTCTAGAATGTTGGGTTTATTTCTATTTAAGTGATTGACCGTCGTCGCGTCACGTTTGCTGCGTGACAATCCTTCACCAAATGGCACCAGAGTTTGGTTGATCGATGATCAAGGAACATCACATTCTTCGTTGAGAGAGAACAAGAGATATTTGAGAGTGTCAAACAACATGCGTAGGCTATACAATAATACTTGGTTTGCTAATGACGAGACTAGATCCTCGACAATAGTTAATTATGGCTTCACACATGGTAGCAGACTAGTGCCATGTGTTCGCAGTCTCGCAGAGATTTTTTTCCCGAGTTGTGTATGCTATGTGCATATTGAATTTATTCTACCATGCAAGTAGAATATGTATTCCACACATGTGGTAGAGAGGGGGATTGTTGGGTCGGGGTCCACCTATATGGTTGGCAAATGGTTCGCAAAGAAAAAATGGAGTCATCAATTGCGGCTTGAACATAAAGCTCTAGAAATTGCAACCATGAAGAAAATTTACACCGGCCAATAAATGTTGCACCAACATATTGGAAATTATACCATTCATTTGGCTGATAATTTGGCTATTCGGATGAAGCAGAAAAAATTGAAAAGCAAGCCAACAAGAGAGCGTTTTGACTGAGAGCTTTATGCAGTGGGAGAGTTTTCTCGAATTGAGGGAGAGTATTTGCTCCAAAATAGTGATATAGATATCAGTATAAATATTTGATTGTGTGTCAAATAATAGTGGGGTTGAGTTTCTCTATATTCTGTAAGCTTTGGGAAAATTTGTGGGTTTTTATTTGGGATATTTTATAGCGTTGAGATATACACCAAAAGAGTATATTTTCCCATTGTTGTAATTAACACAAGCTTTGGGTAAAAAAGTTTATGCTACTTTATAATCACTATTTGTTAGTGGATCTTTTGGGCTAAATTGCAATTTTAGTCCTTTAACTATATGTGGGTGGCAAAATTGGTCCCCTAACTATAGGGGTGGCAATTTACGGGCATATATTGAAATAATCATGTAATTTGAGGACCTCCGATGACGGAATTGACTAAATTATAAATTTTGTTGACTAGACATGCCGAAAATCACTTAAACTTATGAGTATGCATTAGTCATCCAACCTCACATATATTGGAGGGAAAAATTTTGCAGATCCACTTCATCTTATAAATCCCCTAATTAAAGACATGAAAATACCATAGTTTTCTCCCAATTAACGAATCCTCCCTATTCTTCTCCAATCCCAGAAATCGTTCACTATGTCATAGACCAGTGGTTTCGTGGACTATTATTGTGGAATAAGGGCGGTGTTGCGGACTTCATGGACCGAAGACGACAACCCTGGGAGGCATTTCCATGAATGTGTTTCTGTATGATGTATGTTTTGTGTTTTTAAATCATGCAATTTGAGGATCTTCGATGATAGAATTGACTAAATTGTAAATTTTGTTGACTAGACATGCCGAAAATCACATAAACTTATGACAAGGCATTAGCCATCCAACCTCGCATATATTGGAGGGAAAAGTTCTGCAAATCCACTTCATCTTATAAATCCCCTAATTAAAAAAAGAATAATTGCCATAGTTTTCTCCCCATTAACGAATCCTCTCTATTCTTCTCTAATCTCATAAATCATTCACTATGTCATAGACCACTGGTTTTGTGGACTATTATTGTGGAACAAGGGTGGTGTTGCAGACTTTATGGACCGAAGAGGACAACCCGGAGAGGCGTTTCCATGAATGTTTTCTGTATGATGTATGTTATTTTTTTAAATCTGAGCATAAACATGCCGCAAAAACCCCAAGATTTATGTTCAGATTTCAAAAGGCCTGTGAAGCCCAGATTACTCTAATAGACCACCACGGCCCATTGTCCCAAGTATAAATTGTCTCTCACTACTTAATTTTTCCTTAAGTGCACTTTTACTGCTGATTAGTTCTAGTACTCTAGATTTTTCCTATGAGTTACTGACTTAAACACCGGAGGGGTTTTCCTGGATCAATCTCTTTGCGTGTTGCAAAACGATTTTCTCCTCGTGGATTAATTAATAGACTGGAGTCAGATGCCTTAGCTCGTCGTATTTTGACTTCGAGTAATGGTTCGTAGTTTAGCAGCATCATTGTCCATATATAGTGCAAAAGACTTCTGTCCGATTGGTTAGGATTGGTTTATCAACAAAAGCGTACAAATTTTATGTACCAAAAATAAAAAAAACGTTCAAATTTTGTCTAAAATTAAGGAAAAGGACAGCAATTAGTTAAATATATTCATGATGTATGTATAATTATACTCTGATTATATCATTCTCTAGATTATAGTACGCCATTATATCATGTTGTTTTCTTGATGATTGGACAGGGATTTTTTTTATAATAAGGCTTAAATTAAGGGCGAGAATTGAGGTTATTTAAAAATAAAAAGGTAGGTCGATTGTAACATTCATTACATTTAAATATCAATAACTAATCCATGCACACTGATTTTCGCACAAAATAACTTGCCCTACCGCCTAATAATGCAAAATAAAATATCCTGAAGATGCCCTGGCCACCAAATAATGCAACTGCATTGAAAAGTATGTAATATTCATACACTAGAGGTAGCGTTTGGTTGCATTTGTGTGATTCCCACTATATATTTTGGTCTTATCCAATGATACCATAACATCTAATAACTTGTTTATTTAATATTGGACTGAGTTGTGGGATATGTGTAGATTTATTACGATGTGTTTAGTTGAAGATGGATCATAGTAGACTTACTTTTGTGCCTTTCATTTAGAATGGAGTTTCCAAATTTTGAGTTATTTGGGGGTATTTAGGTAAATTCCAATCGTATGAAAATAGGATGGATTGTGGATATCACCTTGAAGGTGAGATATGTACATTATCATTTTGTAGGCTTGACCTTATCAAGTTATCATAGGTCTGTTGTGCTTGAAGCAAACAAAATAATAGAAAGGAAACAGTGTGATCACTCCTATAACTGGAAACAAAACATAGCCTAGAGAGTATGGTATACTTTGATTATGAATGAAAAACAAACATCTCATTTTTTGACATCATCATCGATAATAATGCTTCAAACCCCCACGTTGCTAAAAGCAACAACATTGCAGTCTGACTAGGCCATGTAGTATATTTTGTTTCGGGCTAATGGGGCCTAATAAGCCTGATCCCTTTAAGGCCTTCGAAATTTATGACTCAGTCTGACTTTATCGTTGGGTTGGACCTAAATTGTCAGCTCCATTCATGTGTCGTTGCCCTAATGGTGAGGAGGAAGCCCCAGCTCTACCAATCCGCAAGTTGTTTGCTTTTAGTGGCGCGGAGGTTTGAATCCCACTGGAAACTTGCAGCTTATTGGGAAGGCTAAAAGGGGAAAATATGGCATTAGACCCCTTGTGTATAGAAACATACATGTCTTATTGGGACCTAAGCCTAGTTAAGCGACATCTCGCGATATACAATTGTCAGGATTCTAGAGATGGGGTTTAAATGTCCATGATTAATCCGGCGAACCCAGGAACCTAAGACATGAGATAAAAAAATAAAATAAAAAGGATAGTTGGTTTTGAAGTTAGACGTTTAGCCTAGGTCTAACAGTTGAATGCGACTTTGAGTACCAAGACAGAGGTTAAGAATAACTAAGCAAGCATCATTTATTTATTTTTGACAGAAGTATGCATTATTTTTTAAATGTTAATCCTTGGAAAATGGATTCAGATACTCATCATTATTAATATAGGGATGGCAATGTCTGGCCGACCCGCCCCGTGGCTAGAATGGGCCGTAGTGGGTTGACTTGCCATGGGTCGCGAAGCGGATGGATCGATGGGTTACATTATTTTTAAATCTAAAAAAAATAAAAAAAAAAATATATATATAAAATATTATTTACAAAATTTATTATTATCAATTTATAAATACTAGATATAATATAAAAATACATAAAAATTATATTATTATATATATTTTATATGCAAAATATATATTAAAATATATTTTAAAAATAAAAATTCTAGGCAGGGCAGGGCGGGGTGGGGCAAAAGTGATATCCAGACCCGCCCTGACCCGGGTCACGGAGCGGGGAGCAGCGGGTACCCGCGGGTCGGGTCGAAATTGTCATCCCTAATTATTAATGTAATTTCTAGTTTAATGGATAAAATTGATTTTTCAGCAATAAACGGGGAGAGAAGAAAAATCCTATCTTTTATAGGAAAAATTAATACTTTTGAAGAGAACTACTAAATACCTTTTAGGATAAAAACAAATACTTTTCAGGGAATTACTAATAAGTTTTATTGGAAAAAACTAATACTTTTTAATACTTTTTAGGGGAAAAACTTATATATTTCAAGGATATACTACATTACTTTCAGGGTGATTTTAGGAAAAAATAAAAACTAATATTTTTGAGAGAACTACTAAATACCTTTCAGGGAAAACTAAATATATTTTAGGGGAACTACTAATGCATTTTAGGAGTCTAATAATACTTTTCAGGGACACTCTAAATACTTTTTAGGGAACTGATGTGCACTACTAATACATTTCAGAAAGGCACTACTAAATATTTTTCGGGGACTTAATTGCTGGGAACTGCTAATAATATATTTCAGGAGAAAACTCATATTTTTCAAGGGAACTACAAACCTCCCTCCACTCCATCCAAGAAAAATCCACTTTCTCAAATTAAATTAAATGTTTAGATGATACTTTCCCCAAATAATTCTCCAAAGGGGAGCGCTATCAACACCCCCAATTCCTATTAATACACCTCTCTGCTTAATACACCACCACTCTTTCTTTTTAAAAGATTTTATTTACTTAATACACCCCCAATATTCCCCAATCTACCCTTCCCCAATTAAACCTAAATCTATCCCCAAACATAAACGCATATAACATATACACTTATACACACACGGTGCCGTGAGGGAAAGAGAGAAAAACTTATGAACTACTAAGTTCTGCATCATCTATTTGAAGGCCACATTCTTGAGTAAGGCTGATTTTCACTTTATTACAGAGAAAATGGTCCCTCACAATATATTTCAGACAACATGGGATTAGATGCTTCAAGCAGAGAAAAAATGTCCGGCTAGAAAACACGACCATTTCTTATTTCTCTGTAGGGTTAAAAAATGTGGATGGTAAGAGCATTTTAGACTTTTTAGTTGATGGCATTTTTATAATTAAAGATTAGGGGTGTATTGATAGGTTTTGGGAGTGTTAATAGCGCTCCCCTTATCCAAAACGTACTATAATCAAATTCGAAATTATAGTTATTCCCAAATAAACCCCCGAACTATTCATCCATAGCCCTTTGACACGGAAATAAATAGTAGTTCAAAAGAACCAATTGGTGAAATGTTACCACAGCTCAAAAACAACTACAACAAAGAACAAAAGGCCATCACATCATTCTTTCTTCCTTTTCTAACAACTACAAAAACTTGAACAGAAAATGGGTTCTGAAACCATGAAACTCCCTGTTATAGATTTCTCCAACCTCAAACAACAAACTCCAATGTGGGAATCCGTTAAAATCCAAGTCCGTCAAGCCCTGGAAGAATACGGTTGTTTTGAAGCCATATTCGATCAAGTACCTCTTAATCTCCGGAAATCAACAATTGATGGATCACAACAACTTTTTGATCTCCTTTGCAGAACAAATTACGTAACAGGTACCACAAGCCCTATCATGGATATATTGGACAAATTCGACGATTCCACTCTACGAAAGCTTGGGGATCGAGGACGTCCTTTCCACTGGAAAAATCGAAAGCTTCACCAATCTCATGTGGTCGAAAGCAATCCTACTTTCAGGTATAATAAATCAAATGTCGACAAAATCTCTGCTTCTGCATAATTTAATCAGAATTCAAATGCAACACGGAGATTGTTGATTTAGAATTCTGATTCTACTTCTGGTTTCATTCTGAAACATGTAAAACAACTCATTCACGTATCAAACACTCTATATTAACTTAATAAACATTTAGTTTCTATCGACAAACACTAGCTTGTGGCTTCTACTAACAATAAATCACTTCTTTTAAAATATTTTTACCAGCCAGTGTATAGAGTCATTCTGTGGGGAATTGTCGGAATTGGACAAGATAGTGAGGAGAATGGTTGTGGAGAGCCTTGGACTGGAAAAGTACATGGATGAGCATATGGATTCAACAAATTACCTTGTTAGATTTCACAAGTATGACGCGCCTAAAAGCCATGAGACTAAGCTTGGATTGAAATCCCACACGAACAAGAATGTTATGACAATATTGTATGGTAATGAGGTGAAAGGATTGGAAGTGCTTACAAAAGATGGAAAATATTGGATCAATGCTGATCATTCACTTAATTCTTTCATTGTATTGATTGGAGACTCTTTTCATGTAAGTGCTTCAACTTTAATTTACTCTCCACTTAAGTTTATTTTTATTTTCTATTTGTTTTCGTAGTTAAAATAGTAGATAAAGGATCAATTTCCAATATGATATTGTAGTGTTTTGAAGTAGTCACAGTGTTTTAAAAAAGCGTTAGGCGGACATGTAGGTGGAGCCTAGCATTTAGAAGGAGTTTGGACGGGGTTAAGCGGAATTTGGGTAGATGTAGGTGGGATCTAATTGGAATAATAACATATATTCAGGCAAAGAGACTCTAACACCTAGGCAAAGACTAATTGGACTAGGTAGGATTTTTAGAATAGTGATCGGTCGTCCTACTTTCAAGTCTATAAAAATATATAAATCTTATGTACAAACGTATTGGAAGTGACGTCGAAATTATTCTTTATATGGCTGAAAGCATCTCTTTGCTCATTGTCCTAAAAAGATATAATAACATAATAAAATAAAATAAAACTCAATCTTATCACCCGAGTTTAAATTTTGCCTCCCCTCCCCGGGTGGGACGGGTTTGGGTCATTTGGCCAAACTCTAGGACTGCCGGCCAAAAAAACAAAAATAAAGAGACCGGAACTCCGCCCGCCACGCTTCAAGATCTGCCCCTTTGCCCGCATTAAACCCGTGGCCCAGCGTGTTCAACTCGTTAGACCCGCCATACGTATGGAACTTCTATAATATGACTGAATTATTAGCTGCTGGTTTATTTCCTATCTTTATCCTTAGATCTTGAATGGAGAAATTGTAGACAAAATTATAAAAATATGAACCATTAAAACAAGCAGGCCCTATCAAAAATTATTCTTTTAATTCTTCTACCGCACTTTGTCTTCTTCACCTATCCATTATGTTTTCTCCCTGCAATGCCAAGAGAAAGGAAGCATGCATGAAAAAGGAAAGAGAAAACTTAAATTTAATTTTAAAGCACCCATCTCAACATTTAAAAAAACTCCATAAATATGCTAATCCAAACTCCACCAGTCATCTTTGCAAATATATGGGCGGGTCTAGCGGACCCATTACCACGGACGGACTGATCGGATTTGGAAAAGGGTAAACCCATTACCCGCTCGGAATCTGACGAGGCGGTTTTTTACGGGTCTAGACAAGAAGGGTTCGTCACGGGTCCAAGTTTGAACCCGCCCAATTGTCATCCTTAATCCCAAATCAATAGAATCCCACTGCTTTTCATATAAAATCATGGTTTAATTACAAAAGTACCATTAAGGTTAGTCTAATTATAAAAAGTCCATTTATCTTTCAAAAAATTACAAACACTTCCGTGGCTTTTGTTTTTATTTTTTGAATTGCATCCTTAAGAAGGATGTATTATTATGTAAAGCTGGGAGATGAATGCTTAAATTTCTGATTTTGTGTCAGGTTTTGATTCTTAAAAAAATAAGCATTTTTACAAATTTTACACAAAATATTCTCAATTTTTTATTTTCAACTTCTAATTTGCAGGCATGGACAAATGGACGGCTCCATTCTCCCCATCACAGGGTAATGGTGACTGGAGATGAAGTTAGATACTCAATCACATTATTTTCGGTTACGAATACAGGGTACACGATAAAGGCCCCAGAAGAGATGGTTGATGAAGATCATCCCTTACTCTTCAAGTCCTTTGATCGTATTAATTTTCTTAATTTTTTCTATTCAGAAATCGGTCAGAAATCCACATACCCTCTAAAGGATTATTGTGGAGTCTAATTAAACTCCATAAATAGTTACAATATTTTAGACATGTGTGAATAAGCATCCATTTATACATGGATGTGTGTGTGTGTGTGTGAGAGAGATGCTACGTTATTATTTAACTCCGATTGAGGATCTTGTTTTACTTCAATTTGTATGTATTAACATTAGTATTTGCATTAGAGATTTGGAGTGTACTTAACTTCATGTAGTTTGTTGATGGGATTGGATAAACATACGAAAGGACTCATTTATTTTTGGGATGGGATTGGATAAATATTGTGATTGGGATAGGATTGCACTGTTCATGGATTGTAGAATACCATTTAATATTTTGTTTGAGATAATAATTTTAAAATAAAAAAAATCAAAAACTACGTTTGGCAATAGTGATTGGCTGATTGCCTTTGATAACAATGTAAAATGTGTGTATTATCCTCCACTTTAAATCCTACATGGCAATTCAATGGTAAAAAAGAGGTTTTACATGTTGGGATAGGTTGAGATAATTTAATACCACCACTTCTCGTAGGATAAACAATCTATTGGAATTGGAATACCAATCCGGGCCGGAATCATTATCGTGGGCTTTGGTCCATACTCCCAAACATGGATATTACCCATGATTACTAGGCTTATCAAGGCCAATGCCTATTGTGAAACGTGTCCTTTATGATTACATAGAATTATGTTGCTCAATTAGGACTCGGTTGCGACTGAAAAATAATTTGGATAAGTTATGACTGAATAATATAATTGAGTTCACAAATATGTTTGGAAAGTATGATTGTGATTATGATTATTTTAGTAGGATTGCACCCCCATGGCATGCTAGCCTGGACAGTTAACCAAGAACAGGACAAAAAAGCAGGTTGGGATTAGTATCATGGGCGTAGTCAAAGATATTGTTGAAATATGGTTTGAAAAATTGGGAGTTGACCCGATTTTGACCAAATATTTAAGTGGTTTTCATTTTTAAAAATTAAAATTAAATTATATGTTAAAATTCTACTGAGTGAATAGATGAGATTGACATTTGGAATTTCTCAAAACCAATTAGGGTGAATGAGAAATTAATGCTAAAAGTTAGCCATTTAAAACTAGAAATTGGTATGGAAAATAGAAAATATGGAGAATGAGAAATCTTCATCCCACATAGAAAGAATAGCCAAAGATCGCTCTATATTTAAATCCCAAGTTGGACAATAAATGAGTTTGGACCGTTGGGGCACCAAAGTTTTTAAAGGGTAGGTGAGGACCTACATGCTTGTTAGTATGGTTCAAAACACAAGCGCCATTGGCCAGCCCGAGTCCGAGTCGTGGGCTTGGGCTTCAAGGACCATATATTTTTGCACCAAATTTATTTAAAATCCTTTAAAAATTAATTAATTAATTTTAATTAATTAATTATTTCCAATCAGGATGTGCGCAACGCATACGACGCAGTCGCGGAGCGCACCATGGCTGCGAGGCAAGTGTGGCGCGCGCGCACGCGGACGATGAGCAAAAATGGACACGCGTGCGGTGTGTGCGGACGCGACTTTCGAACGGATGTACTTGTTCGAGCAACCAGGTGAATTTTTATTTGTAGACATGTCTTTTCGATCCAAAAGACATATATTTTCCATCCGGCACCTTGATGCCTATATATATGAGCCCCTATGAGATGAAAATTGAAAAAAACATTAGATAATAAAATCGAGTTATTACTGCATTACAGAATATTGATATTGTAACACCCGTTTTTTATAAATTCTTTTTCTAAATTACCTTTTGTATTAATTGATTTTTTAATATTTTAATATATATAAGAATTAGATGGGGTGGCAGACAACCCCCATTTTTTTGCCACCACCCCATTTCTTTTCCCATCCCTACTTTATGCCATCATCCCCACTTTTAAACACTATTTCATGTTTAAAGCTACTACTACTAATAATAGCAATACCCTTAAACTCCCGCATACAAGAAAAAGAATGAACTTCTACAATTTGTATCTCCGTGCAATTTATAGAGTCTCTGCAAAAAATTTCTCTCACACCCAATAATTTGAGGTGACGAAGAACCATACAATTAAGGCTTATACTTTCGGGCAATTTGTGCATCTATTTTTATTTCTTTGATTGAGGTAGGGATTCTTATCACATTTTATGTGTATATTTCATTGTCCTTATTAAATGCCTAAACTGTTAAATTATGTGAATTACGCATTTTAAATGGTTAAGTGATATCCATAATTATGTGAATTATATGCTTTCTATGTATTACATGATATGCATAATTATGTGAATTATATGCTTTCGATGTATTACATGATATGCATAATCATGTGAATTATATGTTTTTAATTTGCTATATGATATGATTAATTTTTATGAATTACATGTTTTCATTATAATTTATGCTATGAAGATGGGAAAGGAAAAATATGGCATTCATGCCACGGGAAAGGAAAATTTTTGGCCTCGTGCCACGGGAAAGGAAAATATGGCATTCGTGCCTACGGGAAAAGAAACTTTTTAGCCTCGTGTCATGGGAAAGGAAAATATGGCATTCGTACCCCTTTGGAAAGGAAAATTTTTGGCCTCGTGCCACGAAAGGAAAATATGGCATTCGTGCCTCACGGGAAAGGAAACTTTTGGCCTCGTGTACACGGGAAAGAAAATATGGCATTCGTGCCACGAAAGGAAAATTTTTGGCCTCGTGCCACGGGAAATGAAAATATGGCATTCGTACTCACGGGAAAGGTTATGTGATATTCTCGCTTATCCCAACGAGAAAGGTTATGTGTTAATTTATGTAATTGTGCACTTTTCGTATTTAGCTTGGATAATCTTTATCCCTACTGATTATGTGTTTACTTACACCTAAATTCAAATCTTTTCGGATCATACGGATGGATGCGTTGCAGATGTGGGGAATAGCCGATGATTTTACTTTTAATTATTTCAATTTCAAGAACTATGAACTCGTTTTAAATTTCGAACAATTGTGGTGTACTATTTTCTTTTAATTTATTTCAAAGTGTTTGGAGTGAATTTTTATTTTTGGCAAATAACCTATAATTATTTCTTAAGACTTTAAGTATTCTCATTATTGCTTAGCTAAACTTTTTATTTATCTATTTATTAAAAAAAAATTACGCATTTTAAGAAAATTTTAGTAACCCTACAAATGCATTTCAAAAAGTAGGGTGTTACGAAGATGGTATCGGAAGCGGGTTTACTTTCCTGTAGACTTGCAATTTTATTTTTATTTTTTTTTTTAAAAAAATGGCTATCCCTCTCCATCGCTCCGTCCAACCAGGTAAGTATTTATTTAAATTTTCATATCATTACAAATTGGGAAAGTATGATATGCTATATGAATTATGAAAGTTTATATGAACTTTTATGTGACTTGTTAGAACTTAAATGTGCTCTGTGATTCGTTTGCATGATTTAAAATTTCTTGCATGTCATGATAGACGTAAAGAACAACGTAAAATAGTGATTCATAATGAGCGATAGAAGCACAACGTATATTTCTCTTATAAGATAATATAGAGTTGAGCGACTTATATGATTATTTTATGACTACAGATTGGCCCATAAAAAAAATGCTGAAAGTGACACATGTAGTATCATCACAAAGAGTTTAAAACTTAGATATTTTATTTTCTTGTAGATAATGCCGCAACGTAGAGATAATTCGAACTTGTCACATAACTCAAACCAAGGTCGGGGATGCGGTAATGCCTTATTGGCTAATCTCATAAACCTTTGTAAAAGTTACCCAAGCAGAACACCCCACCACCTACACCAGGCCACCAAGTTGGTGGAAGTGAGAACGCCTTTATTGTGGAACAATTTTGGAGGTTTCGTCCACAGACTTTCAATGGGCGTGACGGGCCTTTTGCGGTCGAAGAGTGGTTACGTGCGATGGAGAGAATTTTCGCTCGTCTACCTAGCACAGATGCACAACAAATTTCATGTGCCACTTTCCAATTCACAGAGGATGCGATCTTTGGTGGGAGGCATTTTTGCGTTCACGGACACAGGAACAACTCAATGACATGACCTGGACCGATTTCAAATGGGAAGTCATGCAACAATATTTTCCTCAATCGTACAGAGACCAAAAGGAGACTGAATTTTTGGAATTGAAGCAAGGTGGCATGAAATATGAACGTAAATTTAACTTGACTAGTGAGGTTCGCCACACACTTGGTGGACCTGCAGGACGAATAGAGGCAAGAAGGTTTCGCAGAGGACTTCGACACGAGATTAGCGATGTATTGGCTTGTTTGGGGACAATGACTTATGAAGAACTCCTCTCACGAGCTCAAGAAGTGGCTTGTGCGAAATTGGACGATCCGACTCAAGAGGGCGATGTTTAGGGAAAAGAAAATGGAATGGGCCGACTCGAGGAACAGGGGGCGGAAATCGGGGTAAACAGAGAATCTGGGGCAAATGCTATTCCGGTGGCTCTAAAAGAGAAACCAACATGTGCATCATGCGGAAAGAATCATTTTGGCGTGCCTTTTAGGGAAAGGAGTGTGTTTTGGTGCCATCAACCAGGTCACAATGCTACATTTTGCACCACCTACACGGACAAGAAGGGGAAGGCACTACCGGACGAGGCACACGTCTATGCTATGACGCGCGAAGGAAGCTCAATGAGCAGGAACTCTAATGAGGTATGTTACGAGTTTTCGAGACACACAGTCTTGTGCTATTTGATCGGTGCTACAAATTCCTTTATTTTCGTTAATTTCCATGCTAAAACTCCACTCAAGAGCTACACTATTAGTGACATGCTAGAAATAAGCCTCCCATCAGGAAAAACAATAAGCAATAATTTAGTGATTAACAATGTAGAATTGGATTTTTGACGGGAAGGGTTTAGAAGTGAATTTGCATGTGATTGGGATGAAGGATTTTGATATTATTTTAGGGATGGGTGTTTGAATAAGTATAAGGCTAACATAAAATGTCACGAGAGAGAAATAATTTTGCGACCCTTAAACGGAGATGAATTCACATTTTTCGGAGCGAGAGTAAGTGGTATGCCCCGAATGATATCGGCAATGAAGACAATCAAGATGTTGAAGAAAGGAAATATCGGGGTTATCGGTGAATGTGATGGCCATTCGGTTGAGAAAACTCTCATGGAAGTCGGTTATGCGTGAATATGTTGGCGTCTTTCCGGAAGATTCAGGGAGTACCTCCAAATCGACCCGATGGGAGTTTACAATTGATTTGATTCCGAGAGCTACCCCCTCAGTATCGAAAGCACCATATAGAATGGCACCCAAGGAGCTTCGAGAACTAAAAGTTCGGCTACAAGAACTTACGGATATGGGCTTCATCCGACCTAGCGTGTCGCCTTGGGGAGCGTCGGTTTATTTGCAAAGAAGAAAGAAGGGAAAATGAGAATGTGTATAGACTACGGGGAGTTGAATAGGCTCACCATAAAGAACAAATATCATTTGCCAAGGATTGAGGATCTTTTTGATCAATTGAATGGGGCAAGTGTATTTTCTAAGATTGATCCGAGGTTTAGATATCATCAACTAAAGGTTAAGGAAGAAGATATACACAAGACGGCTTTTAGGACCCGATATGGGCACTATGAATTCTGATGATACCCTTTGGACTTAGTAATGCTCCAACAAGTATTATGGATTTGATGAATCGTGTTTTTATCCGTACTTGGATCGTTTGTGATTGTATTCATAGATGACATATTGGTGTACTCAAGGGATAAAGAACAACATGAGAAGCACCTTGGCATAGTGTTGGAGACTCTTTGTCAAGAGAAATTATACGCAAAATTCAAGAAGTACGAGTTTTGGCTCGATCGAGTAGTCTTTTTGGGACATGTAGTTACAACGGAAAGGTATTGAAGTCGACCCATTAAAAGTTGAAGTTTGTAGAAAAATGGTTGGCTCCTAGAAATGCCTATGAAGTATGTAGTTTCTTGGGCCTTGCAGGATATTCGAAGGTTTATTGAAGGATTTTCGAAAATAGCAGGCCCGATGACTCAACTCACAAGGAAAAGTGAGAAGTTTGTTTGGGTGAAAAGTGCGAACAAAGCTTTCAAGAACTCAAACGACGTCTAATCTCAAGATTTTGATTTTGACAATTCCAAATACTACGAGATGGTTTTGTAATCTCTGTGATGCCTCAAAACAAGGGTTAGGGTGCGTTTTGATGCGAGAATGGTAAAGTGGTTGCTTATGCTTCAAGGCAATTAAAACGTCATGAGCTCAATTACCCTACGTATGACTTAGAGTTAGCGTGATCGTGCATGCCTTAAAGATATGGCGTCATTATTTATACGAGGGAAAATGCGAAATTTATACGGATCACGAGTTTGAAGTATTTCTTCACGCAAAAAGAGTTGAACATGAGGACAGGAGGAGGTGGTTAGAACTTGTGAAAGATTACAATTATGCGATCCATTATCATCGGGTAAAGCTAACGTCGAGCGGCGCACTTAGTCGGATGAGCAGATGAACAATTGCAAGTATGTTCCGCGAGAACAAGAGGAACTTATTAAGGAAATTGCCAAAATAAAAATAGAAATTATAACTCCACGAGAAAGGAGTGAGGCGATATCTAGCGGTATTGGTGGTCCAACCAACGTTACGGTGTGACATCAAGGAAGCACAAATGAAGGATGAATTTTTGTGCAAAATGAGGAAGAAAACTTTAGTCGGGAAGTTAAAGGTTTTGAAATAGCGAGATGATGGTGCCTTTGGTGTATGGAGGAGAATATGTGTGTACTGGGACTGACGAATTAAGAAGAAAAATATTGGTAGAGGAACATTGTACATCTTACAGTAGCGCACCCGGGTGGGACAAAGATGTATAAAGATCTCAAAGGAGTTTTTACGGTGGAGAAATATGAAAGGGAGCATCGAGAAAATTTGTAGAGAAATGTTTGTCGTGTCGAGAAAGTGAAAGCCGAGCACCAACGACCTTCTAGATTATTAAGACCACTTGATTCACGAGTGGAAATGGGAACACATGAACATGGACTTTGTAGTAGGTTTACCAAGATCAAATCGTGGAAATCAAGCTATTTGGGTCGTAGTAGATCGATTAACCAAGTCGGTAGCACTTTTTGCCAATCAAGATGACACACGATGCGGAACAATTGGCACATCTTTATATCAAGAAATTGTAAGATTGCATGGGGTACAAGTTTCTATAGTTTCGTATAGGGATGCGAGATTTACATCAAAATTTTGGGGTGGTTTATAAAAAGCGATGGGGACAAACTCGATTTAAAGCATGACTTTTCACTCTCAGACAGACGGAAAATCTGAAAGAACCATTCAAATCTTAGAAGATTTCTTTGAGGGTTGTATTTTGGACTTCGATAATAATTGGGAGAAATACTTGCCTCTTGTGGAATTCTCTTACAACAATAGCTACCATGCGACTATCGAGAATGGCCCCTTATGAAGCTTTATACGGCATAA
Organism: Rehmannia glutinosa; assembly: GCA_016081115.2. Lineage (NCBI taxonomy): Eukaryota > Viridiplantae > Streptophyta > Magnoliopsida > Lamiales > Orobanchaceae > Rehmannia > Rehmannia glutinosa. Next base: position 687,947 of record JABTTQ020002284.1, read on the forward strand.
AGTGTAGATCTCCTATCTATTAGGACGAAATTGGCGAGAAAAAGTGTCGGTCCCGAGCTAGTCGGCGGATGGTCAAGGTTATTGAGAAAGTCGGAGATAGAATAAAAATAGCCTAAGATCGAGAAACTTATGCATCGAGAAGAAAAGACTTATAATTTGAAACGGAGAGAAAGTTTTCTTAAAGGTTGCACCAACTAAAGGAATAGTAAGATTTGGCGGGAAGGGAAAAAATGATCTAGGTGTTGGGAAATTTATTGTTTAGATTTTGATGAATGCCATGTAAAACTTAGAATAGGAAGTTGGCACCCCATTTTCGTTGTAAAGCGCATTGTAATAAATAGGGCTGGTCAAGTTTGAGTTAAGTCGCTATGACTAAACATGCAAGAAGACAAATGAAGACTAGAAGGAAGACTCATTGCAAAGACTGACTAAGTATGGCAAAGAATATAAGACAGGGACTCGATTGAAGGAGCGATTGAGATGCGGTGAGTGGAGTATCGGTCAAGTCAACTCAAGATAGCCAAGTCTCAAGTTGAAGTGACGGAAAAGTCATCCAATGATTGGAAGTGACTCTAAGTCACCGGGGAAAGCAAGGAAATGCAATCAAGTCGAGATAAGCGGAAGAGATCCGTTGCGAGTAAATCAAGGGAATTACTTAAACAAGTAATACCTCCATACTACCTTTCTCGAAGTGCTCGGTCGAAGCGTGCAAAAGGAATGAACCAATGGGAAGCACTTGTACCATGTCGAACTCGAAAAGTCAAGAACAATTCATACGAGGAAGGAAGTGGCAACTCCAAGGATCGCAACAAGATAAGCCAGCGTCCACAAGTGACTTTCAAAAATAAGCCTATCTCTTCAACGGGCGGATATTTGAAAGATCACTATAAAAGGCGAGGAATGACTGCGAGAGAGGTTACTCGAACCACGAACATTCAAGCAAACATTTGAACTGTAACCAAAAATTATTCTCAAATCATTCAAGATTAATCCTCAAGCCTACATTACGAAGAAAATAAATCCAACACTCACCTATGAAGGAAAGATAACTTCAATCGGTTGAAGAGGAAATTGTTGAAGAATCAAGGGGTCTACATTCCACGGAGGATTGTAGGAAGGTTCAAGGTCGGACCAGTCTCAAGTTTTTGGAGGGCTTCGTGATCAAATTCAAAGAGCTTGAGCAAGTGGGTCACATTTTGTAGAGCGCAAAGCGATTGCCCCTGTGAAGAAGAAGGCGAGTGCGAGAAGCCAAGTGCGTGATCAAGGCATCTCGCATCGAGTCCCAAAGGATCAAGTCATTTGTGTGATCAAGACTTGTATCGGACTATTACCACTTTGTATACTAATCAATACCTAGTGGATTCCTCGGGAGTTGGAGAAGAGAGGAGTAGAAGAATTACCCCATCTTGAACCTCTATAAAAACTTATCGTGTCATTTACATTTCAAAGACTTTAATTCCTTCATCTTATTTATTTAACTCTTTGATAAACTTGCTATCCACTTGATAATCTCTAAGTACTAAACCAAATTTAAGGGTGTAAAGTCTTCGCTGAAAACAAATCACGGTCAAGTTAAGTCTTTAGTCAAAATAGCCTGAGTTATTCTATCAACAACTCGATCAGTCTGCATTTGAGTAACTAACTCTTTGATTAACTAACTTAGTTGTCCATCAAGGACTCATTTGTGAATATTTAAAAGGACTAAATCGAAAAGTTGGTAAGGTTTATTCAACCCCCATTCTAAACCTTACACTCACACCCATTCTAAACCTAAAAGTTGGTAAGGTTTATTCAACCCCCATTCTAAACCTTACGATCAAGATTTGAAGAACTCAAGCATGAGTTAGGGTTAATTGAGTGGTGACACTCGGAAGACTCAAAGAAAAGAAATGCAACACGAAAAGGGAAAAAGAGTGAACTCTCAAATCAACTAAGTGAATCACCATATCGGAAAGACAGTACGCAACTTGAGTTAGGCGCGGTGAGTCATTAGGAGAATCGTGAGAAGTAGAGTTAAATCGGCTAAGGGATAAGGTGAGTCACTTATGAGCAAGGGACAAAAATGCCGTCATTTTTACTAAGCGGGAATGTTTTTAAGAATGACGCGTCAGCATAATTATGACGCGTGTACTGGGGCAAAAGCCGCACACCAAGCTTATGATTGGATATAAATCTTTGCCGCATTAAATACGAGACATTAAATGCTAATCGGCGTGCAAAATCTAAGCCCTTGATTTCGATCACATTTCAAAAACCACCCGCACGTCCTTTGGGGAACCATACTTAAACCATTTTTCTGCTTTCTCTCACACAAACTGTTCATTTCTATCTCAAAAGCAAAGGCAAAACTCTCTCAAAAAAATCATCTTCTAATTTTCATTCGGAGAAAAATCTTGAAAAATGGCATCTACTCACGATTTTGTCAAGATGGGAAAGCAAATCCACACCCGGGTCTCCGTGGATTTCGGGTATGGTCAAACAAGGGTCCGATGATGCCCTCATAAAGAAGATCTCGAAAAACTCAAACGATGGGCTAAAACCATTTCGACGATGGACTTTCCGATGACCTATGTGGAAGAGGTCGCACGCTTCTACGTGAATCCGAGATTCACGATGAGGGGATCAAATCCTGCGTTCACGGGAAGTAGTTCATCATCACCGCCAAGGATTTGGCGTAACACCTTTTCATTACAGGCGGAAGGAGCACCGAGAAATCAACGAAGCCGATGTTGACTTGGCTGCGCTTGGAGGAAATAGCAAGACCGACTATCTTTGAAAAGATAGTCTACGACCCAACAAGAGGTCTGAAGGAGGACTACCACAAATTATTGGACATCGTTGCCAAATGCATAGACATCAAATTTGGACTTTGACCAAAGTCTGTCAGCGAAATTGATCGTATTGGCTACGATCATTGAAGAAAAGAAAGTGAAGGCTGAGTTTCTCTACAATGAGACTCGCCGAGAATGTAGGGAACAAATCCTTCAAGGAGAATGGAGCATTTGGAGGATCACCGGGATACGGTGCAGTGATTGGCGGCGGATGGAGGTAAAAGGAGTCCCTCTTCGACATGGAAAGGAGTTCCATGTAAACAAGAGGATGTTGAGATCAAACCTCTCGCGCGCAGAAGAGAGCCTACGCTAAGAGAGTTGATACGAGTGAGGGGGAATCGGTGACCACTGAAGATACAATTGTCTCCTCTCCACCAAAGAAGAAGGCTGCCCCGCATTTTGCTAAGAAGATGCCGCTCTCAAAGAAAGAAAAACAAATCTGCTCCCGCCCGCAGCCGAGTCACCCGCCCCCTCGTGTGTGTCTCCTGCTCCTGCTGACCGCAGCAGAGAAGGAATCCCAAATACCTTCTCGGTCATTAAGAAGAGGAGAAGCGATAAGCCAAGACGGCCGGCTCCTCGAAGAAAACAACAAAGACCGACCCCGCCACCCAAGACTCGGGAAGAAACCTTGTCGTAACCGTAAATCCCCTGCGGTTCAAACAAGAAGAAGGAGAAGAATTTCAAGCATTCCGAGCTTGAGAAGCCGGGCCGAGTCTGTCACTTTTGGAAAAGATACCCGAGACTATCGGAGAAGTAGAGTCTCCAGGCGTGATTGATGAAACAACCGAAGTCTGCCGAGATCGGTCGCCAGAGGCAACTCGATGACCAGTAAATTGAAGAGAACAAGCGAGGAACAAGACGGTGAGACAACCAAATCACCTGTTTGATGGTTGTTTCTCCAATCAGTATAGACTAGATCTTTGAAGGTGTCGGCAGAAGAAAGTCTGCTACCTTCAATACCTGGAAACGAGGGCCAGCAAGAAGATAATGAAGACGATTTAATCTCGCACACTCCATTGTATCCGGACATCCAAAATCGCCTCGAGCGAGTGGAGAAAATGGAAGCCGAGCCTATCCAGTGCGGTTTCAACATCCGGAGTTCATTCTTTGAGGAAGAAGAACTCTTGATTTCTTGAGGTGGACACGAAGGCCGAAAAGCCCTTGACGAGGATAATTGCATAAAATATCTTGGAAATTCGAAAAAGAAAATGAACGGGCTAAAGCGGTGAGAGACGCGAGAGGCACGTGAGAAGGCCAAAGATCTCGCCCCTATCACCGGCACCAAAGAGCATACACATCCTCACCTTGACGTCCTATCGAAAGTGATGAGGACTCGGACCCTCTTGCGCGCTACGAAGAGTTGCAAATGCAGCAAGCAATGGAAGAATCGAGAATCCTTCATGAGCAAAGAATGATGGAGGGATTGTTAGATAAATGTTTTTATCATGATTTTGATGATTATGTTTGATTTTGTTCAAATATGTTTTCAAACCAAAACTATGTCCCTAAATGTTGTCTAAATATTTCCGATCAACTTAAAATGTTTTTACTATTTTTTGGAGTATTTCTTGAAGTTTATTTTCAATAAAACATTGGACAACACATTTGTTTCAGCTCGACCGGTCGCCCTATAGGGCAACCCGTACTGAGTTGAGTCGTGAAACGAGAGAAAAATGGGACGTAAGAAAAACAGGCGGGCGGCCGTCGACCAGGTGGGCGACCGGTGTGGTCGGCCGGCGGGCGACTGCACCTACAAGTTGGATTTTGTTCCAGACTTCTCTTTCGTAAAATCGTCAAGGGCGGCCAGGTCACGGCTAAGCTTGGCGGCAACCGGTCGCACCCCCCTCGACCGGTCCCCCTGTGTAAAAATTCGCATGAGAATTCAATTTCAATCTTATCTCTCGCGACCGATCGAACCCTATGTTTATCAAAGAAACTATCCGGTGCGTTTTGCACAACTTTTCCCTATTTTGTGGGATTGATTTCTATGACTATATTGATCATTTTAAATGGTTTCTTTTGCAGCAAATCACTCCCAAGGAGGAGCCAATGTCCGGAAATGAAAGCCAAGTCCTCTCCTATAAATAGAGGCTTCATTCAAGCAACAAGATATAACAAAGACACAATATACAAGCAAAGAGCAATTGAGCAAACACTTTCATATATCTTGTTGTATTAGCCTAAGCACTTTCACTTGCACTTATTTGAGGTCTAGGCTTTCAATTTTGATTACACTTGTACTCATATTGTATCAATCATTATTGAGTTGTAATCTTGATTTTGGTCATCATTCAACACAAGACATCCTTGTGAGTATTCTTGTGGTAAGAATACACTTGGGTGATCTAGGTAATCTTCAAAGGTGTTGTAAGAGGGTTGTGGTAATCCTTAAGGTGGTGTAAAAGGATTGTGGTAATCCTCAAGGTGGTGAAAGACGGTTGTGGTAATCCTCAAGGTGTTGTATTAATTTTTGGTAAATTAATAAAATCTTTTTTTCTTTTTGAAATCCATCCAGGAGAATCTTGGGGTGGTAGAGGATTAGGCCTTAGGTGGGTTGAACCTCTTTAAATCAACGAGTGTTGTTTATTTTCCGCATTTATATTTTTGTTATTTACTCGTTGTTTGAAAAAAGAGGGTGATTTGCGAAAAATCGGCATAATCTATTCACCCCCTCTAGATTATGTAGCCACTGACTAACAGGGACCAGGAGAGTCCTCCAAAACACATCCGGAGATAGACCCAATGGGAGTGGTGCGCAGCATATTGTCACCGTTGTTGCCGCCACCACTTCCCGACTCACTCGGAAGAAGGAATTAAGGAATCGGCGATGAAACGGGATAGTGGGGACTGATCGAGCCAACCCCTAATGAAGGTGTCTTACCACCGCCCCAACGATGAATACTCAATGGGAACAGTAGGGAGTCTAGAGACGAGTAACCCCAATTCAAGTCACTCGGTGGTGTGCCACCAGGGGAAACTCCTCCACCTGCAGCAAGGTCGTAGGATCTTTGCCGGTGACTCCACAATGAATCTAGGAGGCGAAGTGGAGAAGGAACAAACACAAAGTACACAGCAAGTTGTCATCGATGAGGCTCGACGGTTGAGACTGTCTCGGTGAGGTGCCAACCGCTCGCTCACGAAAGGCTAATGACGCCATCGATGCGTCGAGGCACGGGATGGAATGTACCCGGGAGTTAACACTGGCGCGAAAGTGCAATCCATGGAGTTGAGACTCCAATGGATGCCACCGCAGAAGACCCTAAGACAGTGACACACCGTCGAAATGGATGTCCAAGGCCTAGCTGCGATTGGGACTGCAGAGAAGGTAATAAAGGCCAACGGGAGGTTGAGACTTCCGGGGGTAAAGAAAGTCAAGTCTGAGAACATCCCTCCTGCTATCATTGATCCATCGAAAATGAGATAAGTGCGCTTCACGATTCCCAGGATAATCCTAATGTAACCTTTCCGGGATCGGAAGGAGGCGATGAAGCCGAGTCATCCCCGTGATCGATCCAAAAGACTCGATTGAGGATGTTCCAACCACGAGTAAGTCTCACCTCAAGTCTACTCGTCAAACTTTCAACTTTGATGAGCCACCCATGGAAATCTCATCATCGTCCGATGACGCTTCCGATAAGGCCGAGGACCGATTAACTCAAGTGGAAAAACCAGTGAGACCAACGAAGGTTGTTGAGAGAGCGAGGCTCGGCAAAGTCGGGTCAACTTCACAACAGACCCCAAACAGAGTCCATCTGCGCGGGCTCCCCAAGGCTGCGGCGGAGTTCGACTCCACAAGGAACTTCACGAGCACCACTCATCATTGAACAAATTCCCGGTTGCTCGTGATGATCCCTTTGTAGAATCATTTCCCTTCTCTCCGGAGGTACCCGACCTCCCTAAAGAGTCGAGAGAGATCTCGCGCTTCCACAGACCGAGATCCTGTCATTCCATCGATACCATCGTTCCAACCGACTATGATTTTTTGACGCTTGGCCGTCACCGCAATGAAGGGAACAAGCGAAGTTCGGGAGGTGTTCAAAGCATTATTTTTGAAATTGAGCGGATGGAGAGGCACCAGGCCTCGATGGACATGAGACTCGGATAACGAGAGATGGCAACCTTGCTGGCGACTTGAGAGGCATAATAGTCGAGAATCGGGAGTGGTGGCGGCGACAAACAATGCGCGTGGAACAAGCTAGATATTCGGCTTATGCCAACGGGAAAGGTTATGTGTTATTCGGCTTATGCCAACGGGAAAGGTTATGTGTTAATTTATGTAATTGTGCACTTTTCGTATTTACCTTGGACAATCTTTATCCCTTGAGTATGTGTTTACTCACCCTTGAATTCAAATCTTTTCAGATCATACGGATGGATGCGTTGCGAGATGTGGGGAAGAGCCGATGATTTTACTTTTAATTATTTCAATTTCAAGAACTATGAACTCGTTTTAAATTTCGAACAATTGTGGTGTACTATTTTCTTTTAATTTATTTCAAAGTGTTTGGAGTGAATTTTTATTTTTGGCAAATAACCTATAATTATTCCTTAAGACTTTAAGTATTCTCATTATTGCATCCGCTAAACTTTTCATCTATTTGTTTATTAAAAAAATTTACGCATTTTCTTAAAATTTTAGTAACGCTACAAATGCATTTCAAAAAATAGGGCGTTACGGATATCATCAATACAAAAGCTTGAAAGCCTCAAGCACTTTAAGTTCCTGTGACTTTTGCAAGTGCTGCTAAGTTGAAACAGTAAAAGTCGTTGTATCTTAGGGACGATTGCCGGAACCGTAAGCACTTTGTATATGGGGCAATTTCGTCTTGCGGAGACAGTATTCAATACTGGCCTCGACTTAAAATCATGTCCAATTTTTGTCCAAACACTTTAGTCATTCTCTTGTAAACAGTAAACCACCCAAACAACATATATCGAACAATAAATAAACTTGGACTAAATTAACAATTGAGAAAATTAGAAAATTGGTCCTCTAAGTTGGCCTTTGTTCGGACTTTTGGTCCTCTAAGTTGCCTGTTTGAAAATTAGTCCTCCAAGTTAAAAAATTCAGACTTTTGGTCCTCTAAGTTGCTTTGTTTGAAAATTAGTCCTCTAAGTTATGAAATTTCAGAAATTTCGTCCGATTTTCATCGGAAATTTTTCAATCCACGGAAATTGTTGACTAGGATCTAAAGCGGCGTCGGGACGAGCACAATTCTCTTTCAAAGTATGCAAAACATCACCTTCCACGCGCTTGCAACCATAAAATCTTCTTCCCGGATTACCAATTGTTTAAGAAGTCCGCATTTGCGCCGTTTTCCACACGCAAGTACGGAATTTTTGGATGATTGATAATCCGGGAAGAAGATTTTATGGTTGCCGGCGTGGATGGTGATGTTTTGCATACTCTTGAAAGAGAATTGTGCTTCGTCGACGCGTCGGTTTAGATCATAGTCGGCAATTTCGGTGGATTGAAAAATTTCGTGAAAATCGAACAAAATTTCTGAAATTTCATAACTTAGATGACTAATTTTCAAAAGCCAACTTAGAGGACCAAAAATCAACAGAAGCCAACTTATAGGACCAATTTCTAATTTTCTCATTAACAATTTGTCCTGGCCAATTAAATTTCCCAAACAAGTCATTATTGTATAATGTTGTGTAATATTATGCATGAGGTTTGGGATTAAATTATTTGTTTTTGAAATGTGTATATAGTTTTGTGTTTGACATTATGGATTAGGTGTGATAATAAGACTAAGTGACAGAATTGCCCTTACCCTATTTTTTTCGCTAAAAGGAACGAGTTCGATTTGCTCTAGCAGCAAGACAAGCGGAAAGATTCGAAATTTCACCTAAAATTTGAAACGAAAACAAGGGTCAAAGTTAATAAACAACTCGCGAGCTTTAGGGAGTGTTTGCAAAAACTTTTAGAAGAAGTGATTTATTATAGCAAAAATAGAAGTAGTTGAGAATCGGAAGTTGGTAGTGTTTGAAAATAAAATCAAAAGTTGAGAATGAGAAGTCGAGAGTGTTTGATAAAAAAGTAGTAGAAGTGCTTATTTATTTGCAAAATTCAAACTTGAAGCGAAACAAAATCTAAAGCACCTCTCTCCTTGCTTTTAGATTCGATTAAATGAAGTAGAATCAAAAGCAGAAGTTGTTACTTGCAAACACTAAAAACTGCTTTTTTAAGCCAAAAACAAAAAACACTTATTTTAAGTGTTTGCAAACACTCCTTAATACAATAAGAATTTAAAGTTTAGTTTCAATATGTTTTATTTTTGTCAATCTCAACTTCAACTTAATACATATATATAGTAATGAATTTTTCATTTTTGTTACTATTTAGTTCATTATAAAAGTAAATGATTTGGAAAAAAATATTCCAGACTAATCAAAAAACAAGCGACGGCGATACTGTTGATATTGGGGTCTGAAAAATTTATTTTGGGGTCTACAATTAAGAAATATGATTACTTACTTGTGAGTACCAAATTAGATAAAATGTTATTTGTCAGTTTAGTTAGGTCTCGTTGATCTATCAACAAAAGCGTGCAAATTTTGTCCAAATACCAGGAAAATGACAACATTTAGTTAAATGTATTCTTAATATATGTATTATGTATATTTATGCTCTAATTATATCATTATCTAGATTATAGTACGTCATTATATCATATTGTTTTCTTGATGATTGAAAAGGGGTTATTTAAATAAGGCTTAAATTAAAGGGCGACAACCGAGGTTATGAAAAAAACAAATCTATTGTATCATTCACTACATTTAAATATCAATAACTATTCCATGCACAAACTAACATGCCCTACCTCCTAATCATGCAAATTAAAAAAATCCCGAATATGCCCTGCCACCTTATAATAATGCAACTGCATCAAAGTATGTATAATAAGGTTTGTAATAAAGGACAAATGTCTCGTTTTATAAAAACAAAAAATAAGATACTTGAATTAATATATAATTTAATTATATACCAACTATATGTATGCATGCATACAGTCATAATATATACTATGATCGTAAAAATGTTTGTTTAGCACTAGCTCAATTAGTCCCTGAATTGGGATGAATCTTCTTCTTCAGTGAACAGTGATAGAAGCTTGTATTATCAAAGTGATTGACCAAAATTTGATCACATTTGAGTGTGTACGTTCGCGTTACTTACCCCCAAGTATACTAAAAAAATAAAGAAATTAGTCCTTTTTGCCCTTGATATTGACTTATTCATTTAATATACAATATATCATAAATTAGTTAATTATTTTATTGTCGAACAAAAGTTATGATTAAGGAAGAAAATCAGTGCATCTGACCTCAGGCCGTGGGCTAGCGAGTTAAAATACTTTATTCAAAAGAACCTGAAACACAAGTTAGGCTAGCCAAGGTAGCCCTCAGTAAGACCCTAGCTAGAATAGATAAAGAGGTATTTAGAATGTAGAGAGCAAGGTAATTTAAGAATAATTGCCATTTGCAAGTAACCTTTTACACGAATCTATGTGCCATATTTATAGATTATTCACCGTAAAATATGGATTTTCGTACACGTACAATCATCCGGGTATCAGCCGCCTCATCTATGGTAGAGAGTTCATGGGCAACCCAAATAGGACTCTTAAGTCGGGTTGGAACCCATACAAAAAGTCGCGGATCCGAGGGTATTTTAGAGATTTGACGAGATGATGTCAAAATGGTAATTTCAACCTAAATGAGGTCAAGATGGTAATTTGACTATCAGGTTAGCAGTTATTTAGTAACAAAATTGCTAAGAACTAATTAATAAATTAAATTGTTAAAATATTCAAAGGCAAAAATTCAAAGGAGCTGATATTATACGGTGAAATTTTGTCTAGACAATTTTGTTACTTTATTATAAGAAGATTTTGTAATAGAAATTAACGTAACTACGTAAGCTGAAAGGTTTATAATATTAAAACTGTTTAAAGGCTAAAAAGTTAGATAATAATCAACAAAAAAATATACAAATATTATCAATTTGACAGTTTCATGATTTCTTATGGCCGGCTAGTGGTTCTCAGATCATGTTTAGTCATTGCTAGGCCCATTTATCGTGTAATTCGATTCGGTGCTTGTGCCCTTTTGTCGTGTAACCCGATTCCGTGTTTAACCCATTTACCGTGGGAAATTACATGGAATACACTGATTTTTGTACAAGGCAAAATTACATTATTAGTCCCAGTAACTAAAAGGCGGTGCATAAAAAGGTCATTTAAAATTTTCAAATGACAAAAAGCAGTCTTGTAACTATGTGTGGTTTTGTAAAATAGTCCTGCAAAATATATGGTTTGCAAAATAGTCTTGTAACTGGTACTTGAATATCAATTTGGTTTTAATTTCACCAGAAATTGAGAGTTACATGTGTCACTCACGTGATCGAAATCCAGTGAAATTTCAAATTTGCCACTAAAATAAGGACTAAAATTGACACTCAAGTATAAGTTACATGACTATTTTGCAAACTGTGCAATTTGCTGGATTATTTTGTAAAATCGTACATAGTTACAGGACTATTTTGCAATTTGAGCATTTTACAGGACCTTTTCGCAACCGCCTTTAAGTTGCATGACTAATTTTGTAATTTTGCCTTTTGTACAATTACCACACAATACGCTCCAATTACTCTTGTGCCTATTTTTTTACTTTTGTACCTATTTTTTTTTACGCTCCTTGCTATTTTTTGATTTTTTTATTTTTTTTTCGTTTTTTTGTTCCTGCATTGTTTTATATGTTATATAAGTTATTTCGATGTTGTTTAAATTTGTTTCTTTGTTGTTTCTATGTTGTTTCTTTGTTGTTTTGATGTTTCAGAACAACTTTAACCTATTTTTTATCCTTTTTCTAATTCATATATTATTTTGTACATTGTTTCTATTGTTTCGGTGTTGTTCTATAATATTTTTAATGTTGTTCTAATAATGTTTTTTTGTTGTTTTCATGTAGTATTCAATGTGTAAATACAATTTTTACCTATTTTTAAGCTCTTTTTATTCATGTTGTGTTTTAAATATTTTTACGTTGTTTTAAGGTTGTTTCCATACCCTTTTTAATGTTGTTCGATATTTCTTTGTTGTTTCAATGAAGTTTTCGATGTTTAAATACAATTTTTTACCTATTTTTATTAAAAGAAACATGTTAAACAATGTTGAAACACATAAACATGTTTGAAATATGTTTGAAACAATGTTGAAACAAAGCGTAAAATTTTCTGGAATTTTTTTGGAGCGTATTGTTGTGTAAAAAAGAGCGGAAAGCGTAAATTTAGGTAAAATTGCACGGGAAGCGTAAATTTGGGTAAAATTGTATCGGGAAGCATAAAAGGCGACATTAACTTAAAAAATGTGGATATTTTGTTATAAGCCCTATTATAAATTTGACAATTTATGATTTATTATGGCCGATTAGAGGTTCTTAGATCAAGTTTAGGCATTGCTTGGCCCATTTATCGTGTAATTCGATTCGGTGCTTGTGCCCTTTAGTCGTGTAACCTGATTCCGTGTTTAATCCATTTATCGTGTAATCCCATTAGGGGTGTGCGGTTCGACGGTTCGGAGATTCATAAATCTCGTAAGCGTCCCCCAAGTTCGAGATTTTAAAAATCAATCTCGAGAACCGAACCGTAGAGAAAAATCTCTGACGAACCGTCACGAAAATTGACGGTTCGATCGGGATTCGGTTCTAACGGGACGGTTCGGGACGGGAAAACGGAGATTAATCAAAAGTAAAACACACAAAATAAGAAAAAAATAAAAAATGAATGTAAAAATCACCAAATAATTATAGTCCATTCTTTTTTTAGTGCAATCTCAAGATAAATGCTACAACCATAAAGGGCAACACAATTTCAAAATAAATTACAACCATAAAGTCACACCAATACTTAAAGACTCTCAGTCAAGTAATTTTCTTAATATATTAATCTTTAATTGCAGTTGTTGGACAAGTATTTTATTATGGTAGATTTCTGATCTAATTTTTTATATTCTAAATATTTAATTGATTGCAATCAGTCGCCAATACCAAAATAAAATTAACCATTGAATAATTTATGTCGAAAATTTTCTAAATCTAAAGCTGATGGTTTTTTAATTTACTATGGATCATTGATGTGTAATTATTGTATTTCGGATGTACAAAACTTTTAAAAGTATAACATATAAGTATCGACAATAAGGAAATTTAATATACATGTTGATGTTATGCTTTATTAAAACGTAGCAAATAATGAGAATAATTAATCTCCTTAATTATTTTCATTAATTCTCCTATAAAGAACTCAATTTTCAGTCATGGTCAATTATATGGTGTTGTTTCACGAGTCACGTATCGTAAGAGTTTGAACATATTAGTTTGTGACGACGGGAAAATAAAATCAAACAGATGAATAATGTTGTGTATAAAGAAGTATTCCAAAATTTATAATTTTGAAATGTACGTAGTTCACTTGATTTGTTAGAAGTTGTATTTTACATTTTTATATTCATTAATAGCGTAGCTCTTATATGCATGCAATACCTTGATGGAACACGTCCCATGCATTGCACGGGCAAAAGGCTAGTTAAATAATATAAATTCTTAGAAACTTAATTTAATAATTAATTAATCATATCAGATAATTTTCTAGGTTAATTAAATATGGGGTGTCACAATATCAAAATATAAATAAGATAAAAATAATATATATGTATGTATTAAAAAATTCTTAAAAATCGGTTTTATCTTCGGATCTTGATTCGATGCGAACGATACGGTTGATACGGTTCTCGATGCGGATATTTTAAAAATCTCGAACCGCAGTACCAAAAAAATTTTCGGATGGTTCGGTTCGGAGAAAGTCAAAAGTCAACGGATATTTTCGGTTCGGATATTTTTCGGTTGGATATCGGTTCGGTTCAGTGATCTCCAAGTCCCGTGCACGCGACCCTAAATCCCATTAAGTGATCCGCCCAATAGAAATGCATCATTTGTATTAACATTTTCTTGGCCAAGTAAAAGGCGAACTGCATCTGCTCAATAAATCAATTTGAGGCCCACCCTTTATTGCATTGTGAAATTAATAAAAATTTGGGGGAAATTTGTCTTATTTGGTTTAAGCTATTAGAGTTACTGTTTTTTACATTTCTTTAACACGCTTCATCAATCTAATCTAATCTATCTAATCTAATCTAATCTAATCTAATCTAATCTAACTACCTCTAAATACACGAATGTTTCTGCAAAATTTTGGAATGCCTAATATACCCCTGGACATCGAAAAGACATGAACGGCAGCGAAAAGGCTTTTCACTTACTGCAAAATTTTGGAATTCCTAATATACCCCTGAACATTGAAAAGCGAGAACGACGGGGAAAAACATAAAGGACGCAACCCTCATTAACACAACCCTCAAATCTAAATAGTGCAAAGCAAAAGGCTCGCTTTCAATTGTCCTTTTCTCATCCTCATTAGCACAAAAGGAATGAAAGAACCAACAAGGGGACTTCGGCCTTCCTCCGATTTTCTAAAGGGATTTCTCCTCGGGTTAGAAGAGTCGGTCTAATTGATTGGATTTCTCATATTAGGTGGCCTCTATCCGATTTGGTGAAGTCTCCTCGGGATAGAAAAAGTCGGCCTAATTGATCGGGTTTTCTCATATCGGGTATGATATGGATCGTACACCATTGGCCTCTCTCTCGATTTTGTAAAGGGATTTCTTCTCGGGTTAGAAAAAGTCGGCCTAATTGATCGGGTTTCTCATATCGGGTATGCTCAAATTTGATCCAATTTCAATCAATTATGCTCAATATTCAACAACTTGTATTGTCCAAGGGTAATTTCATATTATACAGTGTCAGCTCGAATTGCCCATAGGTTTTGTTCCACATTCACATTACGCAGCAACAAGATTTAGTTTGAACTTCTTATAAAATGGAGTTTTTCGATTTCAAATTCGAATTGAATTTGCATGTTTTTCGTGCATCTTGATTTTGGTCTTGTGTTTTTTGCGAAATTATTAGAAATTGGAGATTTTTGATTTCAAATTAGAATTGGGATTTAAAATATAGCTTAATTGTCCAAGGGTAATTTCATATTATACGATGTGTCATTTCGAATTGCCCATAGGTTTTGTTCCACATTCACATTACGCAAAGAACAAGATTTAGTTTGAACTTCTTATAAAATGGAGTTTTTCGATTTCAAATTCGAATTGAATTTGCATGTTTTTCGTGCATCTTGATTTTGGTCTTGTGTTTTTTGCGAAATTATTAGAAATTGGAGATTTTTGATTTCAAATTAGAATTGGGATTTAAAATATAGCTTAAGACAGGAACTACTGTTTCTCCTGTATTCTTGCAAAATTTACTAAGTAATCAGACTTGGTTGTTTTTAAGCCTGGACTTCCCCGGAAATTTGTTGGCTCTCCTAAACATTCTATTAATTTCATGGTCCTGGTGAACATAGTTGCTTTTCTTAGATGGAATGAAAAAAATTAAATGGATATTTTGATTGTTTATGTTTTGTTGTCCATAGAAAAGTCGTAGTAAAATGCTTGTTTCAACTACAAAACTTTTTAATGCATTAGATTTAATCTGTTTTCTTTAATATGTTTTGTAGGAAGAAGTTAGTTCACATTCTAATTATTATTGGTCGTGCAAATATTTTATTAAGTGTATATTCAAAATGCCATTAAGAATGAACATTTTGATGCTTCTGAGAGGAACTCCCAACAGGAATAGATTAATTCATACATATATGAAATCACAAATAGATAACATAATACCAATAGCTAGAGAACTGCAGGGGTTATTTATGAGTCTAATCTAGAAAATGATAAAAGTTGGATCTCGGATACCGTATATGACATCTAATGTGAATACATGGAGGACCTTCAAAGAGGACACTTGCCAATATTTGAATCTTGTAATAGCTACCCTGCAGAATCTATGGCTCAAAAGTTGATGTCTGATGAGGGCTTGAGACTGGGACATTCCTCTTGGTCTCAAAAGATGAATTCTGAAGCCTACCATCCCATGCGGAAAGACATCCTTCGATAACGGCAAAGATGAAAAATACTTCGAAATTTGATTGTTCTAAAAGGAAAAGCCATCATCTGCATCTACCAAGAAAAAATGCAACTTGAACGACATTAGTGGAAAACGCAAAAAGGAAACTCCAAACGTAGGGGATACAACAGCAGGTCTCGAGTTTCGCGTTGTGATATATTCTCATTGATGCCACTTTAGGTCAGTGATTTCGTTACAATTTTTTTAGTTTCATCTCAAATATGAATGTTACACAACTTATCTAGATGTTGTGTTCATCAATGAAAATTTTAATGCTATGGTAAAGATTATGTACTTTCCTTGTATTATACTTAATGAATGGTGGTTTAAACAATAGTAATAACTTTGAAAATATACTTTCATTTCTATAAGATGTTATGCATTTTTTTCTATCGATACATAGAATGTTTTCTCTTCTATGAATATTTGATGGGAGAACCAGGGAATCCTTTGAACAACCCATTATAATAGGAAAGTCTTATATCTTAAAATTAATCCATCATGGTTTTGGTGGTTAATTGAGAGTCTTACGAGGAGTTAAGGACATAAAAAAGGATGTGTCCGTGACGGTGGGGTTGGTTGCTAGCGGTGAGAGAGAGAGACTGGATGGCGAGTCCCTAACTTGAGAATTTTCTCTCTTATAATTGTTTTTAGGGATAATTACAAAAACCCCGAGGTCGGGCTAATACAAAAATTAGGAGGTTTTGAAAATTATAAAAAAAAAAATCACATTAAAAATTCCGGAGGTTTTACGTAATTAGCCCAAATCACAGGGTGTGTTTTTGTAAATATCACCTCTGTTTATATATCTAACAAACCAACCATTGAAAAATTATTATTCGATAAAAGTTTGTCTTAGAAAATCTTCTATAAACCAAATCATCCTAGAACAAGAATCTTAGAAGTTCTTTAAAATACTTTCACCATTCTCGAACAAGATGGCAAATTAACTTTACCTCCGATTACCTAGGATAATATCCATTTTCCTTATCATTCTTCTTTATTCAAACCTCTATTTCATTTTGTAAACATAAGAATTGGAGTCATGTTATGTAGTAAACACCCAAAAAATAATAATCCATTTAGGGGTGACAAATCGTGTCATCATGTTGTCTTCGTGTTGCACTATTATGTTTTCGTGTTATGTTTTTTATTTGATCTTAAATATAACAATAATTGTAATTTTAATTTAATTTATAGTTTCGTGTTTGTGTCATGTCGTGCTTTATTGTGTAATTTGTCTTTGTAACATTGTTTATAATTGTGTCATGTTTATGTCGTGTTATTATGTTGTGACTCTCATTGTCAGCCCTAAATCCATTGCATCTTACCCTACTGGAAGAGAAATCATTGGGGCACTTGTGTTGCAGTTGGTGCTCTAAATGCAGATATCTCGCTATTTCAGTATTTTTACTTTGACAAATCTATTTTCCAGATATTCTTTTGGTATTGTCATGTATATATATTTAATAATTTGCTGAAATTGATTTTTGCTTATTTTATGATACTTTTTTGTTTTATTAACCCAATAACCCTCCCTCTCTATTTCTGTACATGTATTTCCATTTTAGGCGTAGCTTAGGTGTCTCGTGGTAAAAAATTTAATCTTGTTAACAGTCTGATATGGGCTTTATTCTTTTGAGTATTGATTTTGTCTTCAACTAACTGGAAATCTAAGTATACTTTTTTGCGGGTTGTCTTTTCTACTCATAATTTTGTTTTGGGTTTGCTTATGAAGTTGTTGGATTGATGATTCTATTATCTATATTTTGAGATATGAAGACTCTAATTAGCAATATTGAATATTTGTGTCAACTTCTATGATCGAGCTATTCTATGGGATTTCATATATTGATATGAGCATGGACGATCGCTTTTTTATCTCCATGACTTAATAAGACTAGAAATAGAAGTGCAAAGATATATATATATATATATATATATGATCAATATGGGAAATCACATATCATGTGCATTAATGCCCCACTCCAATCTTATGTTTGATTTCTAAATACAATACTTGTGATATCTAATGAAGTCATTAGCTGAGTTTAATGCTTTGTAAATGATAGTAGATGACTACATAATAATCATGAGTTTTTTTCTTTTTTTTTATATCAACCAAAGTGGTTAACAATTATTGAATTTGCTAGGTGGTGAGAAGGGAAATCGCATGAGTTTTGAAATGAGATGCATTACTACCCATTGCAGCATAGTCTTGAGAATGGGATTTTGTTTTTGAGTACAATGGGGGATAGTAGGCGAAAGGACACACTCATATAGGATCGAACCCGGATCAATCGACCTTACAACACAACTCCGACCACTAGAACACAAGATTGATCTCGTCCCCGAGAATGAGATTTATGTTGCTCAAGATGAGTAAAGTGAAAAAAAAAATGAAGATAATTACTTAATTCCTATGCAAATATGCAAATTGAGTATTTTAAATTGTACGATGGCCTAGGACTCGAACTCATGCATTTTCATTATTTTAGTGGTCATCCATTAACTCATATGAAGACCATTACAAGCGGCTTAGCACATACCCTATACATGCATGGTTTGAGGATAAAACTTTAGTTGGAGATATATTGCCATTAATTTTTAAGAGCAAGGTAAGAGTAAAAATTATATATACCAAAATTTAAATAATAAGTGATTGATATTGAATGCCAGACAAGTTCAACATGTTTTTTTCCAAATATTTAAAGAAAAATGACTTTTTAATATGTTAAGTCTCTAAACTTTAATATCGCATTGATGAGATTCCTCGACGTTAGCCGTTTTTCACTATACATTTAGTAAAAATATTTTTACGTGACTTAGAGTCTTAGAAAGTGATTTTTAGAAGACTAGTCATGTCAATAGGTTTGATATTATATATTTCTTAAGATTTACGAGTTGATAACCAATTAAATATATAATTTGTGAAATCTAAGAATGAGTGAAGAGATCTCACCATATCATTTCACGTAATAATTCATTGTAAATGTGAATTCGGGTGGTGGAGTTTTTGTTTGTTTTCAAACATATTTTTATCTTCTCTTTTAAGTGGTAGTTGTTTGTCTTTTTCATTCATTTTGTTGTAATTTTTGTCTTATAATTCTTTGTTAGAGAAAATTGAGCTGGTCATGCTCATGCGCTCATGTTTATCAGTAAAATCAAGATGATAGATGTCTAATTGTATGAATTTTCGAAGTTGCTATGTTCATAAGTCGATCTTTTGACTATTATAATTTGTTGGGGTGTTTTGAAGTTGTTATGTTCATAAGTCGATCTTTTGACTATTAGAATTTGTTGGGGTGTGGGTTTATGTTAAACTATTTGGATAAACGTAACAAAATGAATGACACCCTCTGCATGATATTGGAAATTTAGTGCATATATAATATATATGGAATCTTACGTTTACAATTTTATTTTTGTAAATTGAGTGTGTTCACAATTTCTGGCCGTGCCTAAGGGGGGTTGTTATTTGATATGTATTTGAGCGTCAGACCAACATATAACAAAATAGAGGTAGGGGGATAAAAGAGTTATTGTCATAGACTAGCTATTTTTCCTTTTTTCTACCCAAAATTTTCCTTTTTTCAAAAACAAGGATATGTGATGTGATGGTTTTATTTTCCACAATGTCTTCACTATGTTTCACCTATTACATTTCATTTTATGCAATTCAAATTTTTAATTTTGCGATTTCCTATCAAGTCAAATAAACAACATTATCAAGTCAAGCTACATTTACAATATAAATCATTTTCATTAAATAAAATTATAATACATTAATAACTTAGTCTTAATTAAATTAGTAATATCGTATGGTTCACGTGCAACGTACATGCACCTTACTAGTAATGAAAAAATATGCCTTAAATGAAAATTTTAACCATGTCGAACTAAGGATTTTAGTCGGAAAAGAAAAAAATGAAATGTATTAAAAACCTAAATTTATGGATATCGATTTAACTATGTCACGAGAAAAAGGCAATGATAATCTCACTCTTTTCTTTTATAAAAATTAAGAATATCTTATGTTTTAAATAATTTTTAAAGTAATTAATATCATAAAGTGGAACCTCCACGTGATCTAATTTTGGGCGATTTTGATTTGCTTCACTATTTGTTTAAAAAGCCAAAAAGGGCTGGAAACCCCTTGTGAGCCATAACTTGTAAATTCCATCAATTATGAAGCCTAATTTATAAGTATAATAAGCTACTCTTTCTATCACCAATTGTTTTAGGATGGAACACCACTTAGGTAGCTAGCGTTCTCCCTCTCGTATTTAGTATGGTTCAAGTGTGAGGAGTACCAATTCCCTCTAATTTAACATCTGAAGAAAGGAAGAAACCAAAGAGAAAAGATGGAAGGCGGGAAATTCATATTATTGTGCTAAAAGCATAAGTTCCAAAATGGTGTACAGTAGCTATTTGTAGAGAAAATTAACAGCTATAAAAACGTGTTCAACTGGAATAACAACTCTAATATAACCACTAGCAACTATCATAACAGCCCCCCCCCCAAGTTGGGCCATGGTGAGCATCCTTCATGCCCAACTAGGAGACAAGAAAACCAAACTGAGCAACACCCAATGCCTTAGTAAAAATGCAAGAACAACCTTCTTGAGAAGAAGCAACCTTTTGAGGTGTGATAAAACCTTCATTGAACTTGTTGAACCAAGTGGCGATCAATTTCAAGATGCTTATTATATTCATGGAACACATGATTCTCAACAATGTAGATATAGTAGCCTGTTTATCACAAAACAATGGGACAAGAAAAGGAATATGCAAGGAAAGATCGTGATCAAGTAAGTAATCCTTTGAAGTTCACACATAGTTGAACACAAGGCCCTATACTGACGATTCTGGCCGAGGACTTGAGACAATATTTTGTTTCTTGGTCTTCCAAGAAATCAAGGCATCACCAAAAAAATACAAAAACCAGTTACAGACCTCCTAGTATCAGCACAAGATGCCCAATCCGCATCACTATAAGAAATTCACTTGCCATTAGAAACAGCAGGACAGAATATGCCTTTGGATGGACATCCTTTAAGATATCTCAAAAGATGAAGAGCCAACTCCCAGTGGGAGGAATAAGGATCATTAAGAAATTGACTTAGTTGTATACACAATAAGTAATATCAAGGCTAGTAAAATTCAAGTAAAGTAAGCGGCCTATCAATCTCCTATATTGATCAGGCTCCTTCAATGGTGTCCCAGCCTTCCCAACCAATTTGACACCTGTAGGGAAAAGAGTTTGAGCTGGCTTACAAAGTAACAAACCAGTATCCTTAAGAATGTCCAAAATGTATTTCCTTTGATTAAGATAGGTCCCAGAAGTGCCCCTAGCAATCTCAACACCCTGAAAATACTTTGCCTCTCCCAGGTCCTTGATAGTGAGGAGACCATCTAAATCTTGCTTGATAGAGGTAATATCATCAATACTTGAACCAGTAATTAGAACATCATCAACATAAATCAAAAGAGCAAGAAAAGAGTTGGGAGTAGTCTTCACAAACAGACAACAGTCATGAGGAGACTGAACAAAGCCAAAGGCCACCAACTTCCCACAAAATTCAGTGTTCCTTTGTCTCACGGGCTTGTTTAAGTCCATACAAACTCTTTTAAGATGGCATACTTGTCTGCTTTCGACTTTAGTATATAGCCTTTGGGGAAGTATATAGATATCTTCATCCAAATAACCATGCGTAAAGGCATATTATATATCAATATGAGACAATAACCACCCTCCGGGTCAAGCAAGGCAACCAAAAACTGATTGTGACCGGCTTAGCGCTCGGAGAAAAACTATTCATATAATCAACTCCATAAACTTGATCATATCCCTTTGCCACCAACCTGGCTTTGTGCCTTTCCACAGTCCCATCAGGCTTCGTCTTTATTTTAAACACCCATTTACACCCTATGGGTTTCTTTCCTTGAGGAAGAGAAGTAACCACCCAAGTATGGTTTCTCTCAATAGCATGTAGTTCATGTTGCATAGCGACAACCCAAAGAGGATCATGACTAGCCTGAGTATAACTGTGAGGCTCTTGACTAGTATCAATGTTAGATAAAAAAGTAGTGTAAGCAGCAGTAAAAGTGGAAGAAAAAGAGTAAGGGAACATATTGATGGGATACATAGATGTTGCAGCAGCAGAGCCTTGGAGAGCAGTGGCAGGTGCAATGGTATGGACATCATTCACAAGAAATCAGACATCCAAGCAGGTTTAGTAATCTGTCTGGTACTTCTCCAAGGAACAAAAGGAGTTGTAACAACAATGGAAGAAGAAGGAGGAGCAGAAGCTGGAACATGAGCTTCTGAAGTATCAAGGAAGGGAATGTGAGAACCAATGAAAAGAGTGATGGATGGACTGGAAGGAGAGGAAGGAGCAGTGGAATAAGGAAAGACATCTTCAACAAAAACAACATCCCTGGAAACCAACAGTTGTTTATTATCCAGGTCATACAACCTATAACCCGTCTTTCCTTGCTCATATCCCAGAAAAACACACTTATTTGCTCTTGAATCAAACTTATGTTTGTGAGGGTGAACATTTGTGGCATAAACCAAGCAACCAAATGGTTTAAGAAGAGTATAATCAGGTAAATGATGATTAAAAAAAAGCTCATTAGGACTCTTCCACTAAACAACTGAATTAGAAAGTCTATTTATGATGTGTGTGGTTGTCAACAAAGCAAAGGGCCAAAAGCAAAAAGGTAGGTTAGAATGAAACATAAGAGCCCTAGCCATGTCAAGCAAAGTCCTGTGTTTCTTCTCCACCACTCCATTTTGTTGTGGAGTGTAAACACAGTTTTATGGTGTATAATACCATGATCATGGAACAACGAGTACAATCCTTATTCACAAACTCTAATCCATTGTCACTACGCACTACCTTAAAAACACCAGCAAATTGTGTTTTAACCAGGAGAATGAATCTTTCAAGTACCGTTGGTACTTCTGTTTTATGTTGAAGCAAGAAAATCCAAGTGTCTCTACTATGATCATCCACTATAGTCAACATATAAGGAGTATTCAGCAAAGAACTAAGCGTATATGGACCCCATAAGTCAACATGAACCAAATCAAAATTATTGGCACATAAGAATCACTTAAAGGAAATGATAACTGGATTGTTTTGATTTATGACAAATTTCACACTTCAATGAAAGTTGTTGCTTATCAGTCTTACAAAGATCAAAAAGAAAAGGTAGATGACTCAAAACAGTGGGGGAAGCATGCCCTAATCTATGATGCCACATCTCAAGACTCTAAACAGAATGAGCAGAATTACAAATGTACTGAGCACTAGAATTGAAAGAAGTTGAAGGAAGACCATATAGCCTGCCATACACCTTACCTCTGGCCACTACTTCCTCAGTCCGCTGGTCCTGCAACACACAATGATTAGAGAAAAATATGCATTTCAAAGAGGTGGTTTGAGTTAATTGAACTAGGAGGTTGTGTTTGAAAGATGGAACATATAAGACATCAGTGAGTGTGAGTGAAGAGCTCAAAGGAACATGACCAGTGTGTGTAGCAGATTGGAAAGAACCATCAGGTAGGTGCACTGTGATATTTGTGTTCATTGTTTGTAGATTTGTCATACAATTGACATTGACACACATGTGTCTACTAGCTCATGTATTAATGATCCAAGCTTCCTTATCTATTTCTCCAATAACTAGCATACTGATCATTACTGAGGCAACTCATACCTGCATAGTCCATGAAGTTTGCAAGTGGAGTCTGTGTCAAGGTAGAAGAACCAGATCCACATTGTGAGGCCATGAATTTTGCAATTTCCTGCTGAATAAGACTAGCAATATGTGGCATCTGCTGATCATTAACACCTTCCTTCTTTCCCTGAGCAACAACACAATTGCTAACAGGCCTTTGCCTCAGCTCCTTTGGTAGTTTATACCAATCAGAATAACCAATAAGCTTGAAACATTCAGCCTGTTCATGTCCAGTTATATGGCAATGTTCACAAGTGATTTTAGCTCTTTCTTCCTTACTCTCCCTGAAATTACCTCTTCCTCTACCTCCTATCCAACCATTAGCACCTGTAGTACCACAAAATGGTACACCTCTGCCAGATCCACCATTAGCTCTACTATACATAGCCATATTATCCTGTGTATTTGGAAATATAGATTGTACTTGTCTCTGTTTCTCAACACTCAAAACCATAGAGTATGCCTTATTTATAGCAGGCAATGGATCAAGCAACAATATTTGACTACCTACATGTTCATAACTATTATTCAATCCCATCAAAAACTGTATGAGTTTTGTATTTAGATCTAAGCTCATAGATGCCTTATTTGCGCCGCAAGTACATTCAGGAACCATAACAATACTAACATATTCATCCCACGACCTTTTGAGTTTAGTAAATATGCACTCTTTCGAAACAAAGATTGCCTTGCGTAAATAGTAATTTTCTTCTCAGAATCGAAATAGCGGACCATTGCTATCTCCAAACCTCTGAGCTATGTCCTCCCATAACTCTCTCGCAGAATTAGCATAAATGAAAGCCTCCGATAAATCCTTGGAAATTGAATTCAGAATCCAACTCGTCACCATCTAATCCACCTTCTTCCACTTCGCATATTCATCGAAATCTTTAACAGGACTTTTGACCGCATCATTGATGAAACCTAATTTTGTTTTAGCTCCTAGAGCTATTAACATAGATCTTCTCCATGAATGATTGTTATTTCCAGTTAATACATTCGAAACAAGTAACATGCCAGGATGATCGGATCCTTGCAGCTGTAGCGAAGGATCTTCCACAACAACTATTTGATTTGCAAACAAATGTTGCATATTATCTCCAGAAAGGACATCGCTCCATCTCAGAGAAGCATCCATGGTGATTGAAAGAAAGAAAAAAAATGCTTATAACGTAAGCTCGGATACCATGAAGAAAGAAAGAAACCAGAGAGAAAAGATGGAAGGCGGAAAATTCATATTATTGTGCTAAAAACATATATAAGTTCCAAAATGGTGTACAATAGCTATTTATAGATAAAATTAACAGCTATTAAAACGTGTTCAACTGGAATAACAACTCTAATATAACCACTAACAACTATCATATCAACATCGTATCAGAGCATATCACATGCTCAACCCGGGTGGGTGTCCATATAATGGAGCATGGAGGACTATGACCATTTTCGTCAACATGGAGCATAGAGGGCTTGGGTGGCTAGCGTTCTCCCTCTCATACGTATTGGGTACAATTCAAGTGTGGATCATACCAAATCTTCCGAATTCAATAATGGGCCAAATGCTCCAACATATGAGTGAAATATTGTTTCAAAATTGTATTTTCTATCAACCAATCTTTACTTCTGTGAGGAGAATTCTTATTTTCAAATGTAAGAAATTCGTATCAAAAGGATTACAATTTACTACTAATTGCATGATCATCTAACAAGATTTATTTTCAAATTTTAACTTATATAATACATGAATTTAAAATAGGCGAAAACCTTAAGCTATTCCTTTTTCCCGTAGACTAGTAAAATAAAAATGTCATCGGCACATACAAGTGTTTGTTTGGGAGAACTTTTACGATGGAATTTTGGATCGAAAAGTCCATTTCAATAATAATTGATTTTGGTGGTTAATTTAGAATGAGCGTTTTGAATAAATCACTCTTCTAAAAAGTCCATTATAGAGAAATCAGAATTTACGACTTAATGAAAAGTAATTTTTCAAGAAGTCTATTTTTTAATGAACTTTTTGCATAAGTTCTCCCAAATATACACGTAATTATCAATTTTTTATCTAACGGGATGGAATCTTATTTTTAGCATAGTAGTGGGCAAGGACAAAAACGTCAAACAAGTGGACAAATGGCCTGAATATATATAAAATCGTTAAATATTCTCTGTGGCGTTCGAGTACTATTTAAGTTATCCAATCTATTTGTCTGGCACAAGATTAGCTAATAGTATATTGTTAATCATGATTTGTTAAAACGTGAAGTTAAATAGTTACCGTTGTTTGGCTGTCATTTTGAAGATTCAACTTATAAATATAAGAAACTTCACATTTTGTAATCATTATTTAATTACCTATTGATCAAAAAAAAAATAATTACCTAATATCTTGTCCAAAACATCAGCCTAAATATTCCTTCGACATTCATATTTTTTTATTGCAATCTGCACATGCGCCCACCAGCCTCATGATTCCTTCAACATTCATATATTTATTATTTTGTTCATTGCTGATCATTGACCAAAACCTGATCATTGATGTTCTTTTCTCACCTGTGAAGCACTAATACGGATACGGAACATAGGTACAATACTACGTCATGTTTTGATGTTTTAGGAATACATGTATGATATATATATACAAATATATATATTTTTATATTATTTAAATATAGATGTACTAAGTGCAATTAAAAAAATAATATTTCAAGCATGAATAAACTAAAATTTCATAAATACTCAAATGTGATACACACAGAAAACATGCTGAAAATATGAGTAATAAAATAAAGGGTTAATTACAAAGCATACCCTTGAGGTTTGACCTAATTACAAAAAAAATCCAGCTAAATTTAAAATTACAAAAAATACCATTGAGGTTTTATTTGGTCTAATATTTACACCCTTTTTAACCAAAAATATTTCAAAATCTCCCTTCATATTTATAAAAATATTCAGTTTACTCCTTAATTTTAATACTAAATCAAATCTCATGAGTACTTTTTGTAATTTTAAAACTTAGCTTAGTTTTATTGTAATTATGTCAAATCTCATGGGTACTTTTTGTAATTATACCTAAAGTAAATCATATCTCTTTCTATATGTGGATTTATGAGAATTCATATGGATGTGGCTTTGTTTCTATTAAATTGGGATGTGTAGGCCAATTTTTGTTATATATATTTTTAATTGGATATTGTAGATATGTATCCATGGAATATCAGATAAAGTATTGTATCCGATACGTATCTAGTACGGGTACATCATACTCATATAAGTGTCCATGTTTCCTAATTTATCACCTTCTCTCATGCAGAAGTAATATCACATAACCAAGAAAAATCAACTTTCCCAATTTAAATTAATGACAAAACTCCTATCGCACACGGCTTAACGGGCCAAAATCCGTTAAGCGATCCAATAAATCGACCTTGTGATGTTTGTATTTTATTAGCAGGGAACAATATTAGTAGTCCCTATGAAAAGCATTAGTATGTAGTTCACTTGAAAGTATTAGATTTTGAAATATTAGACAATGATATAATATCACGAGAGCGCAAAAAAGTATTAGGTTTTCATCGGGAAAGTATTAGTAGTCCTCCGAAAGTATTATTACGTAGTCCAGTTAAAAATATTTAATAACCCTTAAAAAGTATTAGGTTTTTCTGTTAAAAGTATTAGTAGTCCCTTGAAACGTATTAATATTTCCCGAAAAAATATTAGTTTTCCCCTTAAAGGTTTTCAAAGTGAATTGCCCTAAAAGTATTAGTCTTTCTAATAAAAAGTATTAGTAGTCGCATTGAAAAGTATTAGTAGGTCCTATAAAAAGTATTAATATTCCACTATAGGTCAATTGGTTGTTGGGTTTATGGTCGGATAGATCCATTATGATGGATCCGTCTAACCATTATACCATCTAACAAGAGACTACCTCCAAATTAATTATATTGATGTTTTTTTCCGTTGAACAAATTTTCCAAATGCTATAGTCAAATTCAAAATTATAGCAATTCCCAAATAAACCCCCCTGGATCTCTTCATTCACTACACACCGGATCTTCAATTACATTTGATTTTAGACAAATATCACGTGTACAATTATAACGTTATATATATTGAACCCATCGGATAATAGCATAGCAATGTATAAGAACCAATTTGGTGTACCATAGGTTATAAATACCTCAAACTTTCAAAAATCGAAACCCAAAAACAAAAGGCCATCGCATTCTTCCTTTTCTAACAACTAAGTACAAAAATTTCAACAAAAACAATATGGGTTCTGAAACCATGAAGCTCCCTATCATAGATTTCTCCAACCTTAAACAACAAACCCAACGTGGAACTCCGTGAAAACCCAAGTCCTAGGAGCCCGAGAGAATACGGTTGCTTTGAGGCCATATTCGATGAAATACCTCTTAATCTCCAGGAAATCAATAATTGATGAATCACAACAACTTTTGATCTCCCTTTGCACATCAAGCTACGTAACGATACCATCAACGAGCCATACCATGGCTACATTGACAAGTTCCGATCGCTCCACTCTATGAAAGCCGGGATTGAGGACGTCCTTTCCCCGGAAAATCGAAAGCTTCACCAATCTCATGTGGTGCGAAGGCAATACCACTTTCAGGTATTACATTCAGTAAAATATTTCGTTAAAAGTGATTGTCATATTTTGATTGAAAGAAAATGTTAGTTTCTAGTGTTTTTAAATGTCAAGTAGAACCGTGAGAGCCTTTAGGCCATTGAGGCGCAGGGGCGGCCTAGGACCTTGATTTGCCTAAGGCCCCAATTAAATAAGTTAATTTAATTGTAATAATTAATTTAGTGTTGAATATGTATATTTAGTATTGAAATTGAAAATACAAAATGAATGTTTGGCACAAATTGAACTTGTTTTCTTTTACCGTAAAAACTAAGATTATTGTTACTGGCAAGCTTGACACACCTTTTGAAATGTCAATGTTGAATTGCTAATTTAGAATTATTTGATGAATGGCAATTATACCAAATTAACATAAGATATCATTCTACAATAAAGTTTTTGAAATTAAGAATCCATACCAAAAAGTAGAAGATAGGTGAAATCAAGTCATTCTTTCTTAACACCGAGAACAAAAGTGGACAAAACATAAAATTTCATTATCGATTCCATACTTCATATTATATTGTGTGTAGATAAGAGATATTCATTTCTTCAATCGCTTGATTATTTCTCTCTACTTAAATTATCCCATATCTCATATCTCTCTATATTCCTTGTCTCTTAAGTTGACCATACATGTGACTGTTGCAACCGCCTAAATATGTAAGTTTTTCAAAATTAAAATTGATTAATCATATTTGAGATCAATGATGTTATGAGATAGTTTTAATAGATTTGGTTATGTATCTATTGAGAGTCCAATGTTAGAAATATTTGATTATAAAACTTTGATAAGTGATTTTGTAACTCAAAAACTAGAAAATTAAAATGAGGAAAAATGATATATTGAACTAGGTCTCTCTTAATATTTTGTCTAAGGCCCCAAAATCTTTTATTATTTGTGATGTCATGCAAGTGTTGTTTCTACTCGGGGATAGGCGTTTTAGATTTTTGGTTCTGCTTCTGGTTTCATTTGGAAATATATAAAACCAATTATTCACTAAACACTTTTTATTAACTTAATCAATTTTCAGCTTCTATCTACAAACACTAGCAGCTTCAAGCTTTTGATTGTCAATTATTTTTCAATTCTAGTGATCTATTACAATAAATCACTTCTTAAAGTTAATAATCTTTTTACCAGCAAGAGTGCAGAGTCCTTATTTGAGCAATTGTCGGAATTGGACAAGATAGTGAGGAGAATGGTTTTGGAGAGCCTTAGATTGGAAAAGTACATGGATGAGCATATGGATTCAACAAATTACCTTGTTAGATTTTTGAAGTATGACGCGTCTAAAAGCCATGAAACTAAAAAACTTGGATTGCATCCCCACACGGACAAGAACATTGTGACAATATTGTATGGTAATGAGGTGAAAGGATTGGACGTGCTGACAAAGGATGGAAATTGGATCAATGCTGAGCCCTCAACGAATTCTTTCATTGTCATGATTGGAGACTCTTTCCATGTAAGTGATTGGACTTTTACTATCCCACTTAAGTTTTATTTTTTTCAAAATTTCATCCGAATCTTCTATTTCATTGTGTTGTTTCATCTCTTGTACCACCGCACGGATGATTGACACGTGTACATAAGTTACTATATATATTAAAACCCCACAATTAAGCCTTGATTTATGCTCCAAAATTAATATGGTAACTTCTATACACGTGTCAATCATTCGTGCGGTGAAGTAGGAGATGAAACATTATCCTAGAATAGAAGATTTCATCCGTGCCTCAATGAGGTGTTTGTAGTTTTAAAAGTTATCGAACTTTTTGCAATTAGACTAAACCTTAGGGATAGCTTTTGTAATCATCCCTAAAATAAAATCCAATCTTACTTCCTGAGTTTGAAATTTTGCCTCCCTCCCATCCCAGGGTTTAGAGTTTAGTGGAATAGATCCACTTTTTTTCATGTAAATCAAGTTTTACTTACAAAAATACCATTAAGGTTGATCTAATTAGAAAAACAAAACTCATTTATCTTTCGAAATTACAAATACTTTTGTGGGATAGTTTGTGAAAATACAAATTAACCTCAAGGGTTGTTTGTAATATCCTTAGATATATTTGTAATTTTGAAAGATAAGAGTTTTATAATTTACCCGAGAAAATCATGCCAATCCTTAGTTAAACCAAACATAACAAAACATCATATATACATTTCGATAGAATTACATAACTTGAAAAATCAAGATTTCTTGTACTACTATATGGATTATGGACTACTACTTTCATGAATCGTGATGGATGTAAGTTTTCATGATATGTACTTAGTAATCATTTGGCGGATCTAGGGTTGCCGCCAACTTTGGGCCACTGGACCAGCCCATCTTTTTGGGGAAAAAAAAAAATAGTAAGAATTTTTTTAAAAAAAAATTAGTTATAATTTGTATTGTTTTTTTCAATTTTCTATCATGTCCACCTATTTTCGTGTATCGGTCCACGGTCCACCCTATTAAGGTCTCCTGGCTACTTAGCCAACTTATAATTTGCAGGCATGGACAAATGGACGACTTGATTCTACCCATCACAGGGTCATGATGACCGGAGATGAAGTTAGATACTCAATCTCATTATTTTCTAATACAAAAACAGGCTACTTAGTTAAGGCCCCGGAAGAGATGGTTGATGAAGACCACCCCTTACTCTTCAAGCCCTTTGATCGTTTTAATTTTCTTAATTTTTTTCTATTTAAAATCGGTCGAGGAAATCCCTACGGACCCTCTAAAGGATTATTGTGGAGTCTAATTAAACTCTATGAATAATTACAATATTTTAGCCATGTGTGAATAAACATCCATTTATGATGGATGTGATTGTGTTTGTGATGCTATGTTATGTATCTGAGGATTGATGATCTTGTTTTACAACAATTTGTATGTACTAAAATTAATATTTGCATTTGAGTAACTTATGACTCCTTTGGTTTTGTTAATGGGATTGGATCAACTTTTATGATTAGATATATAGGATTGTGTTGTGTAATGTTATGTAATATTATGTTTGGATTTTGGGATTAATTTATTAGTTGGTCTCTTATGAGACCGTCTCACTGGGAATCTAGATATCGTGAGACGGGCTCCATACCCTGAACCCGACCCGCTTCCAGGGCCCGGACAAAAAACCCGCTCGTGACTCTCCCGGCCCAATTAATGGACCCGTTGACTCTCCCCAACCCAATAACACAACTCACGGCTCCGCCGGCCGCTTCCTCCTCCCAATAACACAGAAAAACACGCGGTGATACACGAAGCTGCTCAAACCAGCTCATCCCATCTCCGGCGCTGAACCACGAAGGCACACCATCTCTGGCGCTGAACAATGCAAAATAGTGATGCTCGTGACGATGAAGGTAATATAATCTATTCATACAACAATACTATTTCGCGATTTTGAATGTTAAACACAATCTTGTTGCGTTTTAAAATGTAATTTTTTGTGTTTTGTAGATGAAGTTTTTGTTTTAGATACTAGTGGTGTACCAAATATTGATAAATCAAATCGAAGGTAATGTGGTGCATATTTCATAATATAGTTTAAAGGTATTAATTTTACATTGAAAAGTATTACTTTTCCACTACAAAGTATTACTTTCTCTTGGAAAAGTATTAAGTTTTCTGTGAAAAGTGTCAATACCAAAACATATAGTTTTACAGTCTCTTATGTGTATCTCTTTGGTTTTTGTAGATGAATTTCTTATTTTACCTACCAGTACTGCACCACAAACTGATAAATCAAAGGAAGGTAATGTGTAGCATATTTGAAACTTAAGTTTTAAAAGTATTATTTTTACTGTAAAACGTATTGCTTTTTGTATGAAAAATATCATATTTCCGACATAATGTATCACATTTCTGGTGGAGCAATTGTTATTGATTCTAGTGATGAAACTAATGAAATTACTAATTTTAAAGATGCAATGACATATTTCCCATTTGAAGATGAAGGTAATGGTTCTTTATTGTTTGTTATTTTGAATATTAAGTACAAAAAATCATTTTATAAAAATTATGCGTAAAAATAATAGTGGTGGATTTGATGTGACGTGGTTCTCTTCTCCATTTAACACGAGGAACAATCAAAGAAATGCATAAGTTGTATTGTGATCATGCTCGTGTTGTTGGGTCTCAAGTATGAAAATCAACTACTAGAAAATCTACACTGCATTGCTTTACAACATAAAAGATAGTAATACGTAACTGAATG